>JAPSGF010000002.1:46298796-46437548 GCA_035772895.1 Perdix hodgsoniae
GGGGGGGGGGGGGGGGGGGGGGGGGGGGGGGGGGGCGCTTTAGTGGTTGAGCGAGGACCTCTATCCCTAAATGCAGCACCAGGTTTATGCAGATAAATCAAGTGAGGCTGGTGGGAATGGTCAGAGTTATACTTCTAGCATTCCTATTTTAATGAAGTTCTACAATGTAGTTCTCACGTCTATGTGTGTCGCTTGTTTCTTCCAGCAAAACTGCTGCCCAGAAGTACTGCAAAGTGTCCAATGTAAATGCAGAGTGCAGAGGAGATGCTGGTCCTACTGGCAGGGTCCTTCACAGCGCTCACAAGTGCCAACATCTAAGAACCAAGCTGGACTGGACACCAAAGAGTGTCAAAAGAGTGTTCACGGATGGACACAGCACAGGCAAATGAATGCTAAAGAAAATCTGGTGGACGATGTGACTCTTCTTAACAAAGGAACTATTGTTTGTTTTGCCCAATTCTGCCCCCTGGAGCTTTCATCTGAGCCTTAGGAAAGCAAGCTGCCATGTCCAGCACTGCTCCTGGCTGCTCCCTCCTTGCTGTCCCTGCCTGGTTCCCTCAGTGCATTCTCCAGCACTTGAAAATTCACCCGACTTGTGACTCACATCTTAATCTTATCCATGTCACAATGTTTATTTCACAGGATGCCCAATTAAACAGTAATTCAGTCTGCTCTGGAGTTGTTTCCTTCCCTTGTGATTGGTGTAACCTGAATAATGTGGGAAGCACAGAAGAAAAGGCAGAAAACAACTTCAGTGATACTGGGAGAGCAAGATACAGCTTCTCCCACTGAAGAAAATGGGAAAAGAGCATGCACAAAAGTGTTAACATGGGTCACCATTTCTGATGCTCCCTGACTCCTAAGAAGAGGAGGGAAGGATTTCAGGCTGGACATCAGGAAAAATTTTTTCCTTTGAAAGAGTGGTCAGGAGAACAGGCTGTGCAGGGAGTCACAGTCCCTGGAGGTGCCCAAGAAACACGTAGATGCTGTACTGAGGGACATGGTGTAGTGTATTGGTGATAGGTGGATGGTTGGACTGGATGATCTTGGAGGTCTTTTCCAATCTTGGTGATTCTATGATTCCAAGGTGGTGCTACCTGGGCATGCATAACAGACTCCCCTTAAGCCTGGGCAACAGGATCAGGAGCGGGGCTGTGCAATTCACACTAGGTGAAAGAAAATCCATGACCCTGCTTTCCCTGTCCCACTTTGGTCCTCCACTGTAGCTACTGCAGGAATGCCTGTTCCTTGCACCTTGCATCCAAGGTGAGTGCTGGAGCTCCACACTCTGTAAGGTGAGGAGCAAGGTCCTGACTTCACTAGCTGCACGCTAAAGTCCAGGAGCCCTAAAAACTTAAAGGGGTTTTTACCGTGGCGAAGACCTACACACTTTTTCAGGCCTTTCACTCTCACGCAGGCAAGGCCACTGCCATGCTACCCACATAGACTTGCTCTTTTTGCCATCTGCTCCTCCAAGTGCGACTGCAGCACTCATCTGCAGCACTCCAGGCTCACGCTGGAGGCGTGGAAACAGAGACAGCATTCTTCCCAAAGAAATTTTCAATGTGTTTTACTGAGGCTTTCTAAAAAAATATAGATTAATTGTGATAATTAAATTTCCCTCTGAGTGATTTCTTTGATAAATGGGTCTAGTTAGGACTTTCAATTAAGCACCAGGCCCTGCTGTGAAGTCAGACAGAGCTTCGTGTTTCAGGCATTTATTGCCTCATTTACACAGAGACAATATGAATTATTTCATGTTACGCTGTTTTCTTTATGTTTTTTTTTCTTTTTTTTTTCTTTCTTTTTTTTTTTTTTACACAGGTATTAGAATTCCTATTAACCCTTCCATCAGGAGCCAATTAAAAAAAGATGGTCAAGCAATTTTTAATCATTTTGTGATGGTTTAATAAGCCTCCTGGAATCTCTCTTCTGTCCATACCGCAGCCCTCTGCTGCATGAACTCACTGGTTTGTTGCTGTGCAGATTCTCACAGGCTCCCAGGTGGCGATAAAAGGATATGAAAATAACATCAAGTGGGGAAGAAAAGACGTTGACCCCAAGGACTCCGTTATGATGAATGGTGGTAATATGCAACAATTCGGGGCACTTCTCTGTTTTTGCCTTGCCCAAAATTCTGAGTACACGTTAAGGGCTGCCTGGAGAATTTCAGCTGTTGGGGGGCACTCCACCTTGAACGCAGTTGAGCTCTTAAAGTTATATCCCTGCACTGGAGCACGGCTGTGTGGCCATTTTGAGCATGGACTGAATTAGTTAAGATACACAGTTTGTACCTTTTTACTATGAAACTGGGGTTGTTGGTTTGTTTTCTTAGTTACTAGTACTGAAGGTTACGGAACACCCATGTGATTGCCAAGTACTGTTTCTAGCCATGAAGAGCAAGCAGTCCAATAATTTAATGATGATAATAATAAAAAAACAACAATCAAAACTAATCCAAAAGAGGGTCTGTTTTTACTACAGCATCCACATCTAGACACCAGCATTCATTGTCATTGAGAACAGAGAAGAAAAAAGTCTACTAGACCTAGGGAATGGTTTTAAATTTTTATGAGCTCTCTGTAATGCCATCCTCAGCTACTCTAGCTAAGATGAAATTGCAAGGTTTACCAACTGATGTGCTTTGAGAAATAAATCAGAAACTAATTGTCTGACATTAGAGAAGAACTTGTTTTTACCTCCTCTCACCCTCACCCTACCCAACGTAAATATTTCTGTTTCCTTTATAATGTGTAGTAGGTGTCAATGTATGTGATGAGAGCATATATATTTATTATTACACTTGGATTTATCTTCATGCAAGCCATGAAATTGATATGCTTCCTGTGCGAGAGTTAGTCAGAGACATACTTTAATTCTTACTAAACTAAACCTTTACCAGGGGGCAGGGAGATTTCAAGAGAGTCTCTGCCATATAAAGAAATCATGCTGTCTTTCCATATATGAATCTAAGCACAGTCGGACCTCAGATTGTACAGAGCAGGAGATGTGAAATGAGTTATGAGTACTGAGAGTTTGAATAATTGACAGAAATTTGAATGCAATTAATATAAAGGACGTGAACTCGTTGCTGATAAATTAGGGTTTGTGGATTATTATGGCATGGTAAATCCAAACGTCAGCCACCCCCCCATTTTTCTCCACTGTAAAGCAGTAAAGCCTGTGCTTCTAATGCAGATTTGTTATGCTCTGGCATATCTAATTTCTTAAACCAGAAAGACAAAGATGACTGATGCCAAATAGTGGGAGGGTACATTTTAAAAATCCCAATGCTATTTTAAACACGGGCTAAAATGAGACCATTGTGTGGTTAATATTTATCTAGCATCCTCTCTGGCTGAGGCACATCTTGTCATATAGAGCAGTGCTGTTAAAGTAGTTCATGGGAATGATGTGCATGACTCCTCTTGCTAATGGGAGCTGTGTGCATAGAACAATTTAGCTGTTAGTGCTCTGAGGAGAACTTGAATGGCAGGGGCTTGGAGAGGAACAAAACAAAAAGAAAGCTGCTAAGGGCATTCTGAAAATACACTCGCTATTCTTCTTCTTCCCAAGCATAGCTGTGGTAAGCAACCGCTTCAAAATTCCTCTTTAAACAAGTGACATGAAAGGGAAAAGAGCATGACTTCGTATCAACAGCCATTCAGAACAGAGTGGGTCCCAAACCAACCCTGGGGGTAAGGAAGGCTGGTGGGGGGCAGGGTGCCGTGCGCCCGTTCCCTTTGGTTTGTTTCGCTTGGTTTGCCGGTAGTTTAGAGAAGGCATCCCTCATGGGAGCGTTCTGACCCAAATATCCGGGATGCTGTACAGAACACGGGCAGGCCAGGATTTCACAAATACAACTGCCTACAGTTAAGCACCCAGAAAAGCACTTGAATATTCCACCCAGCCTCCCACCCCCAGGCGATGGGATTGCCTATGCATTTAAGGCGAGAGTGCTTAAGAGCTCCCTTATGTATAGGTTGGAGAACTTAGGCATGGGTGCAGACCCGACCGTGAGCTGTCTGCTATTGTAGAGCTTGGCCGGAGGGAGGCTTTCTACATTTGATTGTTGTTTTTTTTTTTTTATCACTTTGCTTGTTGAGGATTTTCCCAACCAAGCTGTATGCAGCAAGCTGCCTTTAAATGCACTGCAAAGCATGTTTCTGAACCTTTCCTGAACGTTTAAATTGTGGGGTAGGCTGCAGATACACAGGTTGTTACAGGTTATGGCAAACACGTAGCAGACTGGAGAGCAGCTCCTTTTAAAAGCTAAGCTAATTGCCAGCTCTCCCTTATTTCCCACTCAAGCCTACAAAAACCTGAGACATTAAAAATGCCAAAGAACATTATGGAAATCACCATCCTTTCCTAAACGATGCCATGTACATCTCTTAATGAGTAAAAAGGTGGCTTCAGGTACTGGGATGGCATACAAAAACCCCGACTCCAATTCCTACTCCTACCAAAAGATGTATGTATGGCCCTGGGCAAGCTACTGACCATTCGGTTCCAAGTCTGTAAAAGGGCAATATACTTTTCTGCCTTTTGAGTGATGAGAGCCTAACATCCATTAGTAATTGTGAGACACTCAAATATTAATTCTTAAGTGCTTAGCTACATCAGTAGAGGAATTTTCCAAAGAGACATTACTGAACAGATCTGTGCATCCTTTTTGGTAATATTCATTACAATGTGTTGCTGTTTATCTTTATTCCTGATGTTTTATTTATTACAAAGTACTAAAGGTTGGGTTTCCTTACAGAGGTGGATTGACTTGGAGGAGTTCCACAGGGAATGTAAATGTTTTCTATGTCAGAAGATTAATAACATAACAGGAAAAAGAAAAAGCTAAGGCTGCCATTTGATTGAGACCATAAATAAATGCCTTCACTTTGGCTCATGGTCTACCATCTAGCTACAAGGTCCTTATGCTTGTTCAGTCTCATTCTTAAGTGCCACACTTTCTGTTTTCTTCTAGAACTGATGTACTAAGTGCTGCCAAAAAGACAACCAACCAACTTTCCAAAGCACGTAACAAATATTGCTCCATATTTCCTGAATTGAATGTTACTGTTGGACAGCCTGTGACATCAACAGGAATGTTGACTTGCTATTTAGATGTCAGGTCCTGCCCAGGTCTGACTATTAGTGACAGGAGAGAAAAGAAGCCAAGCTACTGATACAGGGTTAGCTTAAAGATGAGGAAAGGCTGATAGACAGGAAAAAGTATTTAAATTCCTTTTGAGGAAGCTGAGTGTTTCTCACATATAAATTGGGGCTAAATGTTCTGACTACATTCCTGTATCTTGTGTTACAGATATCTACTACATCATCCTGTCATTCCATTCCTCATCCTGATTTCCCTTATGCTCACTGATGTAGTCTTCCTTCAGGGCTCTTTTTGTCTTTCATTAATAATCTGTAATCATTAATTACCTCTGTAACCCAGTGGAATGTCTCCATTTCCTTAATCACTACTCTGAAGGTGTTTCAGGAGCTCTCCAATTAGAAGGCACCACATAAAATGCAGGGTGTTATTACCACTAAAACTTTCTGTGGTTCTTTTACTGTCACTATGAAGGCTGCTCCGAAAGTAATGCCTCCTGTTTTATGGCATTGGCCCAGAGGTTGAACCTTCTTGCCAATATTCTGTTACATTTTGTTGCAGTGTGATGGATGGCAGCAGAGGGGCACTCTGACAGAATGGTGTTAGACATGGATACGTGTATGAACTGTAATTTAATTCCTCCATATAGAAAAAAATGGCACCCATTGACATTCATTTACACTTGCTGAACATTTCTGGAGACCAAACAGTGGATATGAACACTGTGGTGGTGGGTGGTGCATTTCAGCTGTGGTGACAGCAAAATTGGCGCAGGTTTGGACAAGCATGGTATGCAGGCTCTTGTACATCACTGGCAAAAATACACAGCGAACAGTTGTGGCTGTATTGAAAACTAGTGTTTTGTAGCTGAGAATCTGCACTATCAAACTGTGTAATTGTGCATTTTATAGCTGTTCCAGTTTACATGGAAATAAATAGGAGGCATTACTTTTGGAGCACCCTGCTACACATCCCATTTGATACTTGTCCTGTTCATCCAGTACTTTGATGCAGAATTTGCAACTCTGCACTCTGCTTTATAACTCCCAGTGATCCTTTTCTGTCCACTCTCGGCGGGTGCCCTGATCCACAGAGGTGCAGTGTTGTGCCGGTATCACTAAGGCACTTTAAGTCACTTTTCTGAAATTTGGACTCTGAGCTGATCCCAAAGATTGCTCACTTTATGAGCTGTGTCAGGCTGAAGAGAGCTCTCTGTGGACAGCTCTGCAGTTCAGAGCCTCAGAGAGTCCCTTCTGAGCGTTCTGCAACGCAGCCAAGTCGTACCCTGTCCTCTCCCCAGCAGGCACTGAGCACAGCTATGTGTCGGTCAGAGCAGGTTGCAGAATGGAAGAAGATTTTAACCCATTTTGCTAATAAAACTGAATTCAAGCCATAACAAAAACAATTCATGACACGTTTCTGTCTGTCTTTAAAGGGCTTTTATAAAAGGAAAAGGGTTAAAGCACCTGTGTCAGTTAAAGCAAGAGGTGCTCATTTATATGTTAGGAAACTAAGACAACGTCTCAGTTTACTACTGGCTAGCAAAATAGCTGAAGATTAGGTTTTTAAACTAGTTTTCTACCGCGTACAAAGAGCAAAAGGAGAGGTCTAAAGATCTTCCAATGTCTGTGCTTCCTTAAATTCCTCCCGCAGTTTATAGCTCTCCTGCTGTATTTTTCTTGAAGAAACAAAAGCCCATAAACTTCAGCCTTCTTCCCCCTGCCCTGCCCTGCCCTTTTCTCAAAGAAAACAGTATGAAGTTAAAAGGTTGCCCTTGGATCTGCTGTACGCTGCCTGACAAAACAAAAATCCAAAGCACAGAAAGGGATTTTGATTAACGGCATTTTGGCCAGCGTTTAGAACGGAACACACGGAGCTGCTCTTCTGTTTCACCCTTTGCTCGGATACCCACAAGACACAGTCTGCATCCATGCGGTGTGCTCTGCCCACAGCCCGAGATCAATGAGATCTATGCAAAAAGAGAGCACCTGCCACAGCCCGTATTTATTGTCAGTGTTATTAGGCCACGCAGGAACCCATACCACAAATGTTGTCTGAAGCACTGCGTAAACACTGAACAGAATGATGGCCCTGTCCCAAAGTGATTACAAACTAAGCAGAGGACGGAAGACCATAGACGAATACAAAAAGACAGATGGAGAATAAGGGAAATGAGAACGCTCAGTGCGGCTGACAGCAGTAGTACCTCACCAGCAGCATAAAGGTTGTCAAAGCTTTTGTAGACGTCACGGCAAAGGAGGGCTTTAAGGACATTCTGGAGAGCTACCAAAATAAATCCGAGAGCGTTTGCGCAGCGTAACCTCTAAGTGTAAGAGAGGCCACCGAGGAGAAAATGAGGATGGGAATGTAGGAGGATGGTAACACTGGACAAAAGGAGAGGGTACGTTTCAAGGTTCCAGCAGTGTTTAAATGTTACAGCTGCCAGCATTCCTGGCTGTGTTTAACAGCTGTCCCTTAGTTTGCTCCTGACCAGTCCTGCTGACCCGTATCCCACTCTATAAAGGTACATAAGGACAGAGCCCAGCAGAGCTGAAAGCCTGCTCAGCAGGCAGGGCAGTCACTGGAGCTGCTCTGTTCCTTGTTTGTGCCTCCTGACAATGAGAGATGATAGGTGGGGTCCCAGGGGGCCTTGAGAATGAAGATAGGCAGCTTATGTTGATGCGAGATAGGGGAGGGGGAAGCGGTAGAGGGATGCCAGGAAAGGGGTGACACGTTCAAAGTGACAGGCTAGGGAAATGATCTTTGAAGCAGCAGCAGTAGCATTCAGTATGATTAGGGCTTGTGTCGGGGCCAGAGAGAAGGATGCTGCAGCAACCGAGCTGCTAAATAATGAGAACTTAGGCAAGGATTTTAGCTGCAAAGGAGAGTGGAAGAAAATGCACCTTAAGAGATGGATGATGTAGGAGCTGAGTGTGGGGTGGTATGAGCAGCTGAAAAATTGAGGCTTTACCTGTATGGAACAGAGGTCAGAGTCGATGCTGCCACACAGTCATGTGTGACAAATAGCACAGTATGCTGTGCCCAGTGTCAGGAAGCAAGGTGGGCACAGGGCTGGGGGCGCAGAGAATGCTAGCTAACAGAGGTCCAAGCATTGTCTCCCCCTCATCTCCTGTTCAGCTCTTCTCTCCGCAGCTATTAAGTGCAGACAACTACGGGAAGCTGCTTAGGATAAACCATCAACTAAGCCAAGAATTTAAATGCAGTCCCAGTAATACTTCTGTTCTCACGTGGTCTAGATTCTGCTCACATATACCCACAAGGTTGCATCTCTCATCTAACTCAGAAAATACAAATCCTTTCCTCTGCACTCAGTAATAAATTGTGCAGACATTGTGCAGTTTTCTGCTGTATTCCTAGAAAAAGATTACCAGCAAGATTAAGGCCTCTGGTTTTGAAGGGAGATTTCACAGGATTAAATATTACCCAGTTTACTTCTGAAACCGAGGATAAAATGCAAGAAAAGACAATGAATTATATTACTTCAAATATCACAGACTGCGATTCTGGTAGACGGGATGATGAGAAAAAATAACCGCTTATGTTCTGCACAGAAGTAACACCTGGGGAAGGCGCTGCGGGGCTGCAGTTCCCGAGTGCTGCCAGCAGAGGGCGCTGGCGGCGCCCCGTTTGATTTGGGGGACGGAAGTCGAGATTTCCCTGGGTAGCGTTTCCCAGGAATAAATCCCGCACAAATGAATAACCTCTGATTTATCATTCCTAATGGAGATGTACATCATACTAGCGTGTCATCACATCTCAACGTCGGCCATTACGGTGCCAAACCTGTAGTAATCTTCCGCATCATAATCAGCGATGAAGATGTACGTTTCCGTTCAGCACAATTAGGTTTGCACGTTTCTTCATGGCAGCTGGGGGCAGCGGGCAGAATACCTGCTTCGGCTGCCTCTAACCCCGCGGGGCGCCGCTGCGGAGGCACTGGGCAGGGGCGAGAGCGGCACGGCTCCCGGCTGGGGGTGCCCGGCCCCGAGGCACAGCCATTGGGGGCGGCGGCAGCGCCCTCTGGTGGCCGCCCGCAGCAGTGCGCCCTGTGCTGGAGGCGGGGCCCACGGCACTTGGGATCTGTGGCCAGGGGAGCTGCATTCGTCCGACATGTAACCGAACTCAGGCTGGAAAAGACCCTTGTTTGTGACTGGATTTACATTACTGTCTTTATGTATATCTGTTGACGTTGATGTGGCGAATGATTTCGCCTTTGCTGCCTGTTTGCCTGTAAGATGTAGAGTCAATAAAGGCAAAGCTTAAAAACTCTGATGAGAATCCCAACTCTCTTTCTAATGAAGCATGTTCTACAAAAACAGGTTGCCCCATGGCAGTAAATAGACAACAGAAAATTTACTCTGCAACGAAAAACAATAAAAAAACAACAAACCCCATTTTCACTGGGAATGACTGAGACAATGAATTACTTGAAGGTAAAAGTTGGAATTCTTCTTTTTAGAGAACAGAGAGCAAAAGGGAATGAATGCTGCTTCTATCACAGAATGACAGAATAGTAGGAGTTGGAAGGGACCTCTGGAGATCATCAAGACCAACCCTCTGCTAAAGCAGCTTCCCTAGGTTAGGTTGCAGGAAAGCATCCAGGTGGGTCTTGAAAATCTCCAGAGAAAGAGAGTCCACAACCTCTCTGAGCCAGTTCCAGTGCTGTCACCCTCAAAGTAAAGAAGTTTTTCTTCATGTTCATACAGAACTTCCAATGTTTCAGTTCGAACCCACTGCCCCTCATTCTACTGCTGCATGCCACCAAAAAGAGCCTGGCCCCATCTGCCCTTCACTTTTTTATAAGCATTTATTAGATCCCCCATCAGTCTTCCTTCTCCAGACTGAACAGCCCGAGGTCTTTCTGCCTTTCCTCCTACAGGAGATGCTCCAGGCCTCAACCATCTTTGTGTCCCTCTGCTGGACTCTTTATGAGGTTCCCTGTCTTTCTAGAATTGGGGAGCCCAGAACTGGACACTGTAGTCCAGATGCAGCTTCACCAGGGCAGAGCAGAGGGGCAGGATCACCTCACTTGATGTGCTGGCCATGTTCTTTTTAACGCACCCCAGGAAACCACTGGCCTTCTTGGCTACAAAGGCACACTGCTGGCCCACGGCCAACCTGTTGTCCACCAGGACACTCAGATCCTTCTCTGCAGAGCTTCTTCGGAGCAGCCCCTAAACTGTACTGATGCATGCAGTTATTCCCCCTCAGCTGTACAACTCTGCTCTCTATATATAACATGTTACTTCCCGTGTTAAAGATGGAATCCTTCTCCACTTGTTCCAGGGTGAACTGGAATAACTCCACTGAAATTGGAAGATGTAACAATGTAGAAGCAGACTGAGAGAAAAAATATGTTCTTGCACTGCTTTCTTAGTAAAATATGTTTTACTAATGAATGTAGCTGCGTATGGCACTCTCAGCTTCCTATTTTCACCTTAGAATGTGTTAGTAGTGCCCTGATTAAAACTGTACAGCCTTGTAGCAACGCCTTGGATTTGGTCAAAATTGTTAGGATTAAAAGTTATGCAAAACCAGACCCTCAGACCTGATCCTCTTTGAATTTCAATGGAAGGAGTTTGAATTCAAATCCCCAGATGTGAACTTGCACAGATTAATTCTGGGTCAGCACGACGAGCAGTAGGAGGAGCCTGTGTGCCTGGTGTGGTTTTGTGTGGGTAATCTTGCAAGATTTTTTGGGTTTTATGAGTGACTGAAAGAGAGAGAAAGGAGGCGTTCCATGACTGTGGCGAGACCAGCATCCCATTCATAGAGTAAGAAGAAACAACTGACAATGATTTCATGAGTTTTATAGGTCATTGGGAACAGAAGATGTGGGAGGAAAAGTGCCAAAGGTTACTCAAATGACCAGAGGTTCGGAACAAAGATTAATTCTGTACAGAGTCTGGCAAATGGAACTTCATTTCTGGTTAATTTTTAGGCATCATTATAATAAATGATTAATATTAAAAAAACAAATCCAAGTTTTGTAGGTTAACTGTGGTCTTCAGCTGTCCCCACTTGAATCTAAACAGAAATATCAACATAAATGAATTTGAACTCTTTTATTTTGCATAAATCCAGCATTTGATCTGCTACAGCAGCTGAATTAAATTCACCTGGAGAGAGAAAAAAGAGTGCAGACCCACAGCTGGTATAATGGGAAAAGACAGCAAATAGGTGAATTAAAATGTATTAACAGGCTAAAGATAAACATACTGGCTGGGAGAGTCTTGGACAAGAAAGTAGAGTTTGAAGTGCAAAGTCGGTGTATTTGACAGAAAAGTCAGTGTTTGAGAGGAGCTTCTGACATGTAAACCACAATCTACTGTACTAATGGATCTGTAACTGCACCAGAACTTGCCAGTGCTAACGGATACATAACTGCTCCACTTTGGGGTAGTTCCATGAAAGTCCAGGCTATTCCATCTAGCAAAGCATCTGGTCTGCACTTACAAACCCAGGAGTTTTTAAGAATTTGGGGCAAAAAGATTTTAACCTATGTAAGTTACTGTTGCTTCGCTCAGCATGTCAGCTGATCCTAAATTACTAAACCCTGACTCAGCTTTGTCTTTGTGCATGGAGACTTGTTTTTTCTTTGAGAAATGAAGTTGGAGATTTCTTACTCAACACTTTCATTAATTCATATAATTCTGTAAGAATATCTCTGTCACACGGCTGGTAAAATTATCATGCATTCCTATTTTCTTTTTTTTACCATTTTAGAAAAGTGTGTTTTCTCCTCACTAGGCTAAATCCTCTCCATAAGCTTTCCCTTCAGCTCACTACATTTCCTGTCACTGACGAAGGGCATCGCCTTCATCCCAGAACAGGAGGAGCCTTGGAATGGATCAACCATTTCTCTGCCTGTGTGCATCTGCGAGATAAGGAAGCAGTACCCAATCTTAAAAGAAAAGATGCTCTTCTGAGTAGCGTCTGTATGTTTCCCCATGCTTCTCATTTATTAACTTTCACATGTGACATGTGTCCAAAAGCCAGTATGCTGTATTAGGGCCCAATCCCACACTACTTAGAGGGGAGACCCCTACTGCACCCTCTATGATGAAAGGCCTTACTGTAATTCCATTGTCAAACAAGTAGACCATTTCTTTAAAGAAAGGAACAAAGCCAAAACAGAAGGAAGCCTGACTTTGTGTGGTTTATGGCGTTTTATTCCTCCTGTTTTTATTTGCAACCTGGCAGTATGACAGCTGTGATGCAATGACCTGGCCTACATATTGTACAGCACAATGCTGCAGATATCTTCATTTTCCTGTTGCTCCTAATCACAATTTATTGCTTGAGATGATTGTCAGTCATTTCATGTACAGCTCCACAGAGAACAGGAGATCCTCCAAGCCACGTAAATATGAAGAAAAGATCCTCCAAGTCATGTGAACTTGAACAAGAGATCCTCCAAGCCACATGAAATGAAGAAAAAGATCCTCTAAGCCACAAGAACATGAACAAGAAATCCTCTAAGCCATGTGAACAAGAATACGAGATCCTCCAAGCCACATGAATGTGAACAAGAGATCCTGTAAGTCACAGGAACTTTTGCATTTGACACTGATTTCATTTTAGCTTTCTGAAAGTCATTAGTCCACAGTGCAGGTGAGTGCAATTTCTTAGTAAATATACACTCTGCATCATAATTTATGCCTAAATTCATAAGCACTAAGAAGGAACAGCTGCCTCTCACATTCAGCCTGCGATGGGGCTGAAGCTTATGTGTTATTCTTTACTCTAGCACAACTGCAACCTGGTATTTCATTCTGTTCCTGCACATCCAAATAAAGTGGTGATTTTTATAATTAATGCTTTTGTCATTTCTTTGGAAATACTCTGCAGAATCTGAACATAAGCTGCCTAATATTGTGAGAGAATAAAAGCTTACGGTGTTATTACACTAGGGCGATCGGAGTGGACCACACTGGGGCAGGTTATATTTCATTTATGATATACACCCTGTACAAGTTAAAAAATTGTTAAAAGATACAGTAGCAGGATCTTACTGTATGACACACACAAACTAGAAATTCTGTGTGTCCAGTCTGAAAGCACTGTTTCATAGAGGAGATAGCTGGAGATGTGCCTGTATAGGACCATATTCATGTTATTATAAGAGGAGGAGACATTCAATAGGAAGAGCTCTATATTTTGGGTTATTAGGATTCAGTATAAAGCTGCAAGGTAATCTCATGGAAGCAGTGGTGCAGTGTAGGGGAGAGGCACCAGTGCAGGAGTCATGCACTAGCCTTAATTATGTAATTATTTCCCCCTCTTTAATTCTCAGCTTCCCCCTCTGTCTGCTTTGATTATCTCAGAATATTTGTTTTTTTTTTCCTTTTTCTGTAGTTTTGTTTGTAACATCTGTTTATGCATTTAAATTTTAGTGTTAATGCCCATTCTTAGGGCACTGTTCCTTCCCCTCCCTGAAGAAGGGCTAAGTTTCCCCTTGCCTTTAGCTCCTCCGTGCCATGCAGCTGATGCAAAGCTTTTCTTCTTCAGCACATTGCCCTATTCTTCTAAAACATTTCGAGAAGTATTCAGGAGTTAGGAAAAAATTCCATTGTTAATTGAACAATACATTAAATTAATCATTCTTTTCATTGTCCAAACAGCTTGATTACCACTGTATTCTGGTCTCTACAGTTCTCTTGTCCTACTTCACAACTTCCTTTTCTTACCGTGCACAAACACTAACTCGGAAGTGAAACCTAGCAAAAGTATTGTCATCAAAGCAGAATAAGACAATGTAAATATTCATTTCCCAAATAGACAATTAAGTCTGTTATCTTTGTAGTATAAAAATAATTATGTCAGAAATCTTCGCTTACTACTTCAAAGACAGTGCTGCTAAATCCAAACTGCGTATCTTCAGAGCGCCAAGAGCTCAAGCATAACCTTGGAAGTACCTGAACTTGGATTTTTATCAGTAACTCAGACTTTTCTCAGTAAGATCCTGCTGGAGTGTGTGTGCATGCACACTTTGGGAGGACTGGATGTCACTCAGCATTCATGTAGTGGCGATGCTATCCCCATTAACTGCTGGCATCTCTCATTAGCAGTTTCCCAGCCCCCATAGCATTAAACCCACGTCTGGGAGATGTGAATTCAGTGCTGAAGGGGATCTCGACCTTCACAGGGAGGATGCAACAACACAAGTGTGCAAAGCACATTGGGATGAAAGAAAGAAAGGGCTGATCTTCTCCAAAACACAATCAGGATTCAGAATAGTTACATAGAGTCACTGATGGTAGCAAAAGCCTAACAGATGGAATACTTAATCATGAGAAGGCAACATGGGGTTCCAGCTCTGCTCTCCTGAGTATTTTCGTATTAGATATTCAGCAATGCAAGGAATAAAATCCAAGGTTTCGCTCTTCAGCCTGGTGCTGGAACCATTCAGCTCTAGCGTTGCTCTCACTGTGCGTGCTGCCACTATACAGTGGAGTGCCTTCAAAGGGAATATTAAAAACCCTGGCAGACAGCTAAACATTACACAGCCACTCACTCGCTCCCCCACAGTGGGGGAAAATCAGAAGGGTAAAAGTGAGACAATTTTGGGGTTGAGATAAAGATAGTTCAGTAGGTAAAGCAAAAGCCACACACACAAGCAAGGCTAAATAAGGAATTCATTCATTACGTGCAGTAGCAGGCAGATGTTTAGCCATTTCCAGGAAAGCTGGAAAGGTCTCAACACTGTGCAAGCACTGTTTGGCAGCAACGAACACATTTGTGTGCTGTCAGCACCGTATCAGTCACAAATCCAAAACATAGCACCATACAAACCAAACTGTATCTAAGCCAAAGCCAGTACATATGAGTAACAGATGTCAGCACAGTGGCAGTGACTCTGTCATACTCATCTTTCTGCAACACTGTCAGCTCTGATAACTTTTTCAATCAGCCTCTTCATCCCAAGTCAAGTAATCTATACCCAGAGCTATCTGTATGCTTCTTTTTGTATCATATCATTGTCATCTTTACCCACGACGCATCACCATTACCTCTTATTTCCCTATCTACCTATGCTGCACAGTTTTCACACAGTGTTTTGATGTGCAGTGCAACCTTTTCTCATTTTTTCCCTTTGTCCCTTCTGTACAGATTGCATCCATCAATATTAACATTTCAGGTCTCTGATTTATCTCATTACGTTTCTGTGTTACCAGCCAAATCATAATTTCCTTCCTGTAATGTCACTCCGATCTCATTTCCCATACCCTCTGCATTTGCATATAGACAATTACTGGGTTTATTGCTTCTTCCTTCCTACTGGCCTTGGCTTTTCTCTGTTGTCTTTATCTTCCAGCATTCAATATTTATGGAAAGAGCTCTATATTGAATTGTGACATCCCAGCGTAAGTTGGCAGCCACCTGAAATAGCATCCCACCACTACCTCCTGTGCTCAAGTTGCCAGTTTTGAAATACAAACCCCCCACCCTTTCTGAAAAGAAGAGGATTTGGTCATGTTTCCAGTCTCACGTGCTGCATAGGAGGTCCAAACAGACCACTGGAGTTTTTATTTATGTGGAAAACCATCTCACACCAGTTAAGGGCTACTTTCTGTAAAAGAAGAACTGTACTATCATTCTGGAAGAAGACACTCTTTATAAGCAGTGGCTTCATGGTTCTCTGAAAGGTGAAGAGGGACCCCTTTATCAGGGTGAGCAAACCTCTCCCTTGCATGCTTCATGTCAGGAAGCAATCCAGACCTCTGCGTCTTGTGGCTATAGGGGCAAACACGGTACATGAGAACTGCAGCTGGGAGCAATACCTAAAGGGCTGCACAACTGCTTGTGCCTGAATGCCATTTGCACGTAGCCCTTCCCTTGCAGGGAAGATCAGGTTATCCTGAAGGATTCCCACCGTTCCTCTCCTACCTGCAGGCAATTCCAGCTCTGTCCATAAGTTCCTGCTGTCCTGACAAAGACCACATTTTAAACCTTAGCTTTGTCCCAGCACTCATCTAAAACTTTAAGCTCAGCCCCTGAGGTTCCTCCCAGAAACTTGCAAAAGTTCTCTATCCTCAGCTGAATTCTTGCCCCGAACCTCAATGCCATAGCTCCACTGTGCCATGAAAAGAGCTTAAAGCCCTCCTACAGCCCATCTCTTCCAGAAAAACAGAGGTGTTTGTATTCATGCAATTGTTCACTAGATGGCAACCTTAGCTTAAAAATAAATTCCCTTGACCTCAGTTAAGAAGCAAAGGTGAGCTAACATGAGCTTAGAGGGAAAGCAGTAAATAAATGCCCAATGCCCTGCTCCAAGGGCAGAAAGACAGTATCTGTTAAGATGCTAGGAATGCATTTCAGACCATAACAGAAATCAATGACAAAAGGAAAAAAAAAAAAAAAGAATATTTTGATAGAACATAATGTTCTCATTCAGTGAGAGGTTTCAGTATGCTTTATTAATCTGAAGGAGTGCTGCAGCTGTTCTGTTGTGGGGGAGGCCAAGAGGGAAAGGAGGGGTGTGGGCTAGGCCTTGAAGTAGGGATAGGAACCTAATGTACAAGGCAATTAAGTACAGGTGAATGGAAAAGAGAAATGCTTGCCAATCTAGGGGCATGACATTTGGGAAGAACAAAGTCGTGATGTGATCAGAACTAGCCACATGGCCATGGGCTCTCTCTGGGCTGGAGTGACCACATTAGCACAGAAAGGAATTTCTCCTGCTTTTGTCTGACAGTTGTTACTTGCCTTTTATCCCTGCTGAGGGAGACAACTGCTCACATTTATTGCCTCTACTGCCAAAGTAGGTTTGTTACCCTTTCTCCCTGCACCGTTAACTTAATGATGCCCCCAGAGCTGTGCCTGCTGGCAGGCTGTGTGCGTTCCCAGGGCCACCAGCGGTGCCTACCCATACCCTAGTGCAGGTACACCCTCTGGGGCACACGGGTGGCAAACAACAGGCTGTGCGCTCATTAGCAGTTGCTTGCTGGTAATGAATTAGGTAGCAGTATGTAAACACCCGTTTGCTGACAATAACATGGCTTGTTAGAGGTTTATAGCACAGTTTTATAATTGGATTTGAAACACAAGGCAAGATTGACAGTTTTCTACGGGGGCAATGTCTGGAATTAGGTGAAACTATCACCAAAGGGGACTGAGATGCTGGCTTAGCTGCAAGCCATGCTGGTTACGTTCCCATTCACTTGGATGAGAGCCCTTGATGCCAGTGCCAAAACCTAACAGATCTGGAAAAGCCACTCTCCCTCCCTAAAACTACCTGTCTATGCATTCATCTGCAAACAGCTCAGAAATTTGGCACCGAGAAGTGTTTTTCACAGCCAATACATGCCTTTTCTAAGCAGAAACTGGAAAAGCCCCCTGAGACCATATAACTAAATTTATTAAGGTCTGATTAGACTCAATATTGACTCTTGACTCTGTCTGTACTCCCTCTGCAATTTTTATCACTCCATGGATTCAAGAATGTGGAAATTTATATCTTAAAGTCAAAAGCTTGCTCTTCTCCCTCTAAGTAGAAGAGACCGGTCATTGAATCTTACAGGTGCCTTGCTGTATTTCTTGCTCAGGAGCAGAAAGTGAGCATCTCGGCTCCTTTCTGCCAAGAACAGTGCCAGTGATCATGCCTGTGTGAGCCACTTCCTCTATGAGAAAAGAATCTGATGGAAAAACGAAGCAAAAAAGAAACACCAATTTTCAGGACACACATTTTAAGTTCTGTGGAAAATCACATCCTCATTTGCTTCCTGGCCAGCAATTCACAGACTGTACAGGATGTTGAATATTAAGCATATGCTTATCGTTTTAGAACGGCTGGCAAGAGGCTTAGTCAGTCAATAAGCACATTTGTGTATCCAAACTGCCAGGGTGTGCACTTTGCAGGGCAGCAGAATGGCATGGGGCTGCTGCTCACCTCTTGCTGTGCAGAAGTGCCATGCCGAGGGCTGCTCTGAAGAGCAGGTTGGGCTCCTTGCACTGCCACCACGGAGCACTGAAGCTGCAAATGGTGCTGCCAGAAAAGGAACGTGGCTGCTGTTGCACCTTGAGAGCAGAGTTTGAGTGACTCTTAATGCTGTTTTAGAGGAAAAAAATAGTACCAGCTCTGAGTTTTTTTCTAAAATGTCTGTGGTGCTGAAGCAGCCCAAGGAATTGCTCCTATCTTCTTGCAAACAGAGAGGGAACAGTTTAACACATGCAGCTGATTCGTGCCATTTGCTGCAGAACTGTTGTGGCTAATACTAAGCACTTTCAGAGTATAATTTGTGGGCTGTGGTGACTGATTAACAGCTTGTTAGGATCCATCATGTTGGACCGTGTCACCACTGCTGAGAGAGACTACTGCACATGGATGATGCTTTCAGAGCCAATACATTTGGTTATTCAAATTTGCATGCATAATAATTCTCTGGTCTAATAACTGTCACCAGGCATTTATTCCAATAATGCTATTTATTCTTCTCTGCTTCCCTGAAGACTAAAAATACAAGTGCTACCACAAACGGGGCCAGGACTGTTGGTTTATAGCAGGCTGCGGAGAGAAGCCATCTTCCTTTATTATCGTTCCCCTCCATTTCTTCTTACTCATGCTCTTCTCCTTGTGGCTGAAACAAAACCATATCATCAGGAGCTGGAAAGCTGCCCTTTCACTCCCCATGAAGGGCAGCACACGGCACTGGTGCATGCCAGCAGCCACCAGAAGCTGATGGGAAGCACAGATTTAGCAGGTGAGACCAAGGGGCGTCCAGGGCAGCATAGCCCTACTTCTGCCTTTTCACCACCTCCATCTTTACTCTTCTCTCCCAGCATAACCTTTTCTTTGTTGCTTTGGATGTGGCAGAGCTTTGTAGCAGTGCTTTCACTCAATACCTCCAAAGGGGCCCAGGGTGACTTAAGTCAGAGGGAAGCAAAACCTACGTAAACCAAAGTGGCAGCTGCCAGAGCCATTCGTGTCATTGTTCTTCAGGCTTCAGAGGAGAAAATATCTCATAAAATATAGCCATGTATGTTGGTACCCAGTAGATGCATGCCACTTAAGGAAAGAAACCTTTTTCATTTCTGCTTTTCACAAGAAAAATGACAAGATTCCATAAGAAACATAGTGTTACATTTTTTTAATATTCATTTTATGTATAAAAATCTGTTCTGGCAACATGCCTATGTTGTCTTTTTTTCCATATGATTTGTAACACTGTGGGACAGTGATGACAGAATAGAGTTCCCTATTGGGAAAGATTACTATAGCCCGTATGTGCTAAAGCCAAGCAAAGACTATTTGACTGATGTTCAAAAGTCCTTGCCAGTATAAACACTGATGTTATTCTTAATAGAGTAAATTACTGTACTTCAAATAGTATTTCTGCCAACTGAACTCATGCATTTTGTTAAATACCATGCTGGAGGGCACTTTATGAAGATCCCATCTGCAAGCCTCAGTTTGTAAGCATGGATTAGCCTGGTCAATGTGCTTAATTTTGTTTATTTTTTCACCAATTACTTATTAAATGCAGGAGTTACCAGGAGGATACAACTCATTCACTTTTCCTCACACCTCGTGACTCTCATCAGTGACCATCATGCTGAACTGCAGGGCTTTGAGCTGTAGAACCACAGAATCATTACGATTGGAAAAGACCATTAAGATCACCAAGTCCAGCCATCAATCCAACACCACCACACCCACTAACCACGTCCTTCAGTGCCACATCTACTCATTACTTGAACACTTACAGGGACAGTGACTCCACCACCTCCCTAGGCAGCCTCTGCCACTGCTTGACTTCTGACTCTTCTGAGAAGAAATTGCTCCTAATATCCAACCTGAACCTCCCCTAGTACAACTTAAGGCCATTACCTCTCATCCTATTGCTGTTACCTGGGAAAAGAGACCAACCACCACAGCCTCCATTCAGGGAGTTGTTATAGAGAGCAACAAAGCCTCCCTGAACCTCCTACAACTCCTCCTTTTTTAATGAAGTTCCTTATTCTACATCACTCTTTTACTGTGGTATGACTTAAGTTGAAAAAGAAGAAACAAATAATTTATGTAAATAAGGAGAAAACTTGCTCCATGTTCTCATCTCTGCACAGCCGCCTCCTGCAGTGCGGGATACAATAGAGATTCAAACCTATTTACATTTCCAAGCATGCTGTCTTTCACAGAGAGTCCAGCTGGCATATTATTTTCAAGGTAAGACAGCCAGGAGGAAAACTCCATGGGCAGCACAGTACCAGGGCGCTCATTTCCCCCCATTATGTTTCCCTATTGCTTGCCTTATCGTTCTTCTGGTCTCTCTGTCTTTTAGAGCTGAAATAAGACTTACAGAATGCTTCCAGGTGGTGTCCAGCTTGCCTCTGCCTGAGCCCCACGCAGCCCTTCCAGCCCCATCCTCACCATTACCCATCTTTGGTGCAGCCCAAAAATACGATACAAGGAAACACAGGCATTGCTCCCCCAAGGAGGTTTGGGTGACTGAGGGACCGTGGATATGGTTTAATGCAGAGTTTTGTACTACACTTTAATCCTGAGAGATGTTCCTGAGTGCTGCAGCTGTAACACAGAAATAATGATTTCCTATCCCAGTTTACAAGTGGCATTAATGATGAAAATGCTAAAACCGATCTATTCTCCTTACACATAACTAGCCTGGAAAGTGTTCACACCAATTTTTTCTGTCTCTTATAACAAAGACCTGCAGTGACATCTGTGATTCATTTGGTGAAACAACTATCTGTGGTGACAGCTGACATTAGCAGCATGGGCCGCAGGTATCTGTTACTATTACCACCACTAGGATTTCAATCGGCAAATAGCTCAGCACAAATTAAGACTGAGTTTTCCCTACCTCACAGGAGCAGCTCTGCACAAATAATACAAATATACCTCACACTTTTCAGCCTTCACTGCACAATGAGTACAAGACACACAAAAAAGATGCTGCCCAATGGTTTTGGTAAAGGAAAGCAAAGAGATTGACTTTCACAGACAATTAACAGAGATTTCTGGCATGCTTTGAAGCACAGCTACCAGCACAGCAATACACTCTAATTTTATCCTTTTAAGATACCACAGGGGATTTAAAACCTCTAGGACAAGAACAAAGTACTTGGGCATTTACATATCCCAGGTGATAACATGCTGCTGAACCTCTCCCTACTTCATCAACAGCTTCATTGGAACAATGACAGGACCCTGACTAGTCCTTGTCCACAGTTTCTCCATGAAGAATATATTCAGCATTGATTTTTTTTCATAATGGACTTCAACTGCATGATGAAACACTTATTTCCCAGACTCGAGACTGAAACTTCAAGTGATTGAGGAGTCAAAGAACTTATTCTCTGTGGTTGAAATGCAAGAGTGAGATTTTGGGTTCTCTTTCCAAATGCTTGATGTACACTACTAATGCCTGAAGCTGGTCATATAGAAGAAATAATATTAAGAAGTAGAAGTATCCCATGCAGCTGTTGAGCACAAACTTTCACATAGAGGTGCAGTGGTAGCAGAAGGGGAGCTGGACGAGTATCCTCAATGGCAAGTTTTGACTTCAGCACTTCCAGCAACCTGCAGGAGCCCAGTTCTAAGGCTTCATTCTGCACCCTTTCCTCTCGGCCTGAGCCCTGGGCATGGCAACAACTGAACATCCCTTTCTCCCCCCAAGGCACACGGATCTTAAGCTGTGCCAGAATAGGATTTTGCTTTGCTTGTCACCTTGACAGAGGCAAGCAAGTCAAAATAAAGGAAAAGATGACTGCAGCTGGCAGTAAACCAACCACTATTTATTTTAACTCTTCAGGCTTGCAGGGAAAAGAGTCTCCATTTTAGAATACTTTCACCAATTTAGTTAGCAGGAAACAAAGGTAGAAAGCCGTTGCCAGTGTGCAAGGCAAAAAGCAGACCATTAAGCACAGCACTGTACCTGTAAGGAATGTGAGGGAATGAAGTTGGCCTCTGATACAAAACCACATAATCCTCCACTTTTTTTTTTTTTTTTTTTTTTTTAAAGCTTTAGCAACATTTTTTTCTAGATCTTATTAAGTACATCTCCATAGGGCCCTGCAGGGTGTTTGACAAGCATAAGAGGGAAGTTCTGTACCTTTAATCTTCCTGTACTTACACCTCGTTTGTTCCATTCACATCACTGAACGCATTTCACCTGTTAGGGTGAGAGCAGAGCAGAGCCCCCAGTGCGTTCCTCAGGTGGTTATTTCCTTACAGCTTATTAATGCACAGCAGGAGAATGATTCTTTCAGTAAGTGCTGGTAGAAGGATTAGATATCCCATGCAATCATCCATTTACACTGAGCTGCAAAGTCCTTGTGCTAGAGAAATTAGAATAACAAACTCAAGAGCATTCTGAATCCCTGCAGTACTGCAGACCTCGCTCTGGCCCAGTGGCTTTGTCTCTGTTGAGACAGAGGAGCAAACCCTGCCCTGTTCTGTAGGCTCAGGGGTTAAATTCCCAGCAAATATTTGCAGTAAGGGGCTACCCCTCTGCTTGCTCCATCCTCTGTCAGCTCCACTTACGTATCCCACAGCTGCCTCCATTGACTTCTCTCTCTCTATCCAGGTGAACAATAGCAGAATCAGGTCCAGGCTTTAACAGCTTTTGCTGCCATCAGCAAAGCAAGCAAATGGAAAATGCATTTAGCCAAACCACCATTCCTATCTTAATTTTGTCTGAGATTAATTCAAATGGAACTACCTCTCTTCTACTAAAGCTCCTAAAGGTGGAAAGCATATAATTTGTTCCTGCTCGTTTGTGAAGGAAAGACGGAAAAACCTCGCAAGTTAAATACAAGGTATGGAGCAGTGAACCTGTTATAATGTATGAGCTCACTGATACGTTCATAAAGAAGCTAAAATAACTAATGCATTATAGAAACGGGATGTAATCTGGAAGTGAAATAAGCAGATTTGTGTGTTTGATCACCCTTCCCCTTTGGAAAGAGCACTGCTTTTTTATTATTATTTTCTGAAATGTCACCTCCATTTACTTTGAATTTTTTGTTTTACGAAGTCAGTTTCTGAAAGTTTTAAAACTGAGGGGAAATCTGTTAAACAGTAAAGCAGAAAATTTCTGTACAATATTAAGAAATTAAATGTGGGTATCAAATTTTCTGACAAGAATACCGACTTTCCAAAACTTTCTTTGCCCTTTCAGTTTAGACTGATGGCCAACAGCCTAAGGAAAAAAATCCTGGAGAGAACAACACAGGGCTCATCCCTTTCATACAGACAAAAATCAAACTGAAAAACATTCCATCTGAAATTGTCATAAAGCTAGAGGCACTTGCTTGGCCTCCACTCCAACAAATCTTGCATTCCTACTCTGGATGACCAAATCAGCAAGGGAGCCGTATTCAATGCTGTGTTGTCAGCATTCTCAAGTATTGACTCTTGTATAAAGCTACAATGAATATTACAAAATAATTACAAAATTACAGTTGGGATTCCCAGATTTTTTGTATTTGTCTGATTTAAGGCAGAAGATACCACAGCTCCCAGATCCTTCTGAAGGCCTAAAGCACTTCTTGGGGTTGAAAAACCAAAACAAAAAGGAAGATGCTCTTACTTTTGCAGATGTGCAGCACTGTATCAGGAAGGAATCAAACCAGTCTATCTGCCAGTTTTCCATAGGTATCCCATAAAATGACATCATGCAATGCAATTAGGACTGCTGGAAAACCATGGGTCCTATGGAAAACAATGACAGTATCAAAACTGAATTCACTCATTACAGCATATTTGTTGAGATGGTGGGTTTAAAATGGGTAGTGCACGGTTAGAAAATAACTAGGAATACATTTAAACCTTGGGAATTTGATTTTCTCTGGACATAAGATCAGTGAATTGTGGAACACTCTCCCAGCAGAAGCAGGCAGGTCAAAAAAAGTTGTCTTAAGATCTTGCTGGATGGTTTGTGAAAGGGTTGATGTGTGAGTACTGCCTGGTAAAAACAGGGATGGGACCTGATAGTTCAGGAGGTTCCTACATTAAGGGATTATTATAGCAATAAACAGACTTTGCTTACTGTAGGTCTGGTAATTACAGTCTTTTTCCACACTGAATGACTCCTTAAGTTCTTGACCTTCTCATTGTGAATATTACTTTTCTGTAGCAGCAGTTTTACTATGTCACTGAGCCCATTTCTACCCTGTGCAAAGAGACCTGGGGCGTAACAAGGTCTTGCACTAAAGCAAATTTCAGAATAAGCCTCTAAATGTAATCTATATGTCTAAATACCAAGCTCTCCCAAGTAAATGGGGCTGTACCCATTTGCCTCAGAAAGAACGGAACCTCTGAACCACAGTAAAATTAATCACAGGGTATTATGCTAAGAGCAGCAAGAGATATTTTCCAAAGTATGTCCCAAATACTGTGAAATACTTCAGAATCAAATACTTTGCTGAAATAGACTAGGACATTGCTTGACATTCTGACTTATCTGCTGATCATTTTAGATGGCAAAGGTCTGGATTAGCTCATAAGCAGTTTCTTCAGGCTGGTGTATGAAAGCACAGCAATTAAACAGAGCTATGTAAATACAAATCTTGTCAGGCCAAAAAGACTGATGTATACATCTTCCTTGATGCGTACTGAGGGCCTCCTTTTCCCTGATCACCAAAGAGGATATTGTAGTGACTACAGCCCAAGGCAGTGTTCAGGGATCTTCATGCACCAGTGGTGTTGGAAAGGGATCACCAATCCTGATGGCTGCAGTGTGCCTGATTTACAAACTTGGTTTCTGCTTGTGAGGAATACATGCTTTTTTAGAAGACATAAAAGCAAAAACGTCTTGTCTAACTCTTTAATCTACTGCCAAGTTTGAACACCTCAGCACTTGAGAAGAGCTAATAACAAAGCTGAACGTGCAGCCTTAATTATACTTCAACATGGATCATATTCTACACATGCACTCTTCCAAAGGCCAGTTTTATTTTTCTAGTTCTGTAACTGTTAGTGTTTTGAGCTAGAAAGTTTCTTTAGCACTACCCAGTTGTGCTTTAAGCCCAATGATGCCTTGACTATGGACATTTGCCATTACATCACATACTTTCATTGCAGCTCTTTTTAATTAAAACGGATTATTTCTTCCAGCTGAGCTACTAAATCTGTTTTCTCTGGGTACTTGGGCCAGAAATTTTATTGCCACTCTTGCTGCAATTGCCTGCTAGCCTTCACTATCTTGTATTGATCTCACACAATCCGCATTTATAGATGCCTTCTGAATCTACTTGAATTCAATCTAAAATGAAGTTGATTTGGCCATATCTTTCCTGCAACGTACCCTTAAACAATATAAAAATAGCCTCAGCTCTTCTACAGCTCAGATTTCTCACTGCAGCAGACTTAATATTAGTGCACTGTGAGACATCATCAGGGCCAAACCCCTGCAGCACAGCTGAACACGATAACAATACCTTGAGCCAAATAAATAAATAAATAAATAAAAATAGTTACAGCCACAACTGCTCATTGCTAGTTAAATTAGGTGCTGCTTATTTGCTGGTTGCAGTCCCCTGTCCTATACCAACCAAGCTTGGCCATCTGCATACATAGCAAGAGCAGTCACCCCAGATACTTTGCTGCTGCAGCTGCTGTGATGAACCCTGAGCTTCGTGCTTTATGTCACATCTCAGAAGTGGTTAGCTTGCTTTATAAGCTGCTTGCTTTCCTCCCCATTTGTCTTCAAGGGATAAACATGCAACTGGTTAATTGCAGGACAGAGAGGTGATACAGCTTGTAGTCCAAAAGCCTGAGGACAGATATAGTACCACACAACTGGCACTTACAGATGTGAATGCAGTATAAATAAAGAAGGAACAATAGAATTAATCTTCTGTCCTCTCCGTAGCACTGACTCAATTAAATAAAGAACTGCTGTAGCCAAATGCTGGTGTGAGGTATCCAGCCTACACTCATTACCTTCAGATTAGCCTATACTACAAAGAATCATCTAAAATCAAAGTACTTTTAGCTTCTGGGTTCTAGCCAACAGTAATGGCACACAATTAGTCCTTCTCAAGAGACCTTCACTGCTGTGCAATGATCAGTTCACGCATTTCTAGAAAATAAGATTTATGGGCTATTAGGAGAAATACATGTACTAGCTTTCTGCAGCATTTTTGTAGCTTAGCATCTTACAACCATCTGGACTTTGACAGAGACAGATCTAACATGACTTTGCTGCCTTGCATCCATTTCCTTTCCCAATTCCTTGCGGAGATGATGGAATGCCAAGCCAACCTCTGAGGGATGCTGGCTTCCTTGGCTGACCCAGGAAACAAATACACAGAATAAATGACTCAGGTTTTGGCCACACTGGCATTTATGGAAGACATCTCACCATTCATCTCTGTGCCCCAAATGCTGACACCATCCATACTACACAGTTAAGTAAATAACCAAGTAGCAAACTAAGAATTATTCTTAAACAACTTCCAGCTGAAAGGCCAGCAGATAAACAAGTGCCTGCTAATTTCTACTAGCAACTTTACTATGCCCATTCAGCAACTTTTCCCAGCTTGTAAGCATGCCTGACAGAAGCCAGACTGATAGCATATCGCTGTCAATACATCAACTACCGAAAATCACCTTCTGTTTACAAATGTTTGTTAGTATTAATATTCAAGGATAAGAGTTACAGCCCATTTATTCCATAGAAGGACCACACAGTCATAATGTAAAAAACGCTTAATAGAGTTGTTCTGCAAAAACTTGGCTCAAAAAGACTCCATACCAGTCTACTGCCAACTCTGGCTTCCCCAGCCCATATCTGGTTGATTTGCCCATGTTACGTGGATTCTCCCTGCTGGCCTCTCGCGTTCTGCTTCTGTATCAAGACAGAGTGGGAAACAGTGGATTCCAGGGTGCATTAGCACCAATCTGACACAAGAGAAGTGCTACTGCATATTTCCACCCTTGAAGGACATCATACTCAGTCCTGAAAATATAAATACTGCATATTCATGGCAACCAAAACTAAGACAGAGCTTTTGCCAAATGAAACCACGGGGTGCAGCAGAAAATGGAAATTGGCAGTGAGCTAGAAGCAGAGAGACACCAAAAACAAGGGGAGAAAAATAGGAGCTGTTTCCTGGCAACAGAGCAGGATGCAGTGGTCTGTTAGCTGGGAGCCCTGCAAGTGTAATTGCTTGTGTGCAATCTGGACCATCCCCCCCTGTTTAAGAGGTCTTGTGCATGCTGTAAACACATTATCCTAGAGCATGTGCTGGTGAAGTCTGCTTGGCAAAGGAGAAGTTTGTTTCTGCTTCATGTGCTAAACACAGTGTCCACAATATCATTTTACAATAATTGGAATTCCAGAAATAGCAGTATAGATAGTCAAGGCCCTGTTGTACAAGTGGTTTTATGAAGAACAAACCCATGGACAGTCATATTTGTTATGGGTTCATATGACTAAATGTATCTTTGTGTTTCTCAAAGGAGAAATGCAAACAAAATAAAAGAGACTCAAGTCAGATATGAAAAACAAATGCTTTCCCTTGGGTAGGAAACCACCTAATCAACCCATTCAGAGATAACCAGGTGAGGAAAAGCAGTTAGAAATTGAAGACAGTCCCCTTGCATTTGTTAATCCAAAATCTTATTTCCTCGCTTGCTTTGCTAAGCCTCTGACTTAATTTGTGCAAAGGAAATCCTTCACTGCTCCACTGTGTACAAGACATACCATCCTGTGCTTTCTGTGCACTGTGCCTTCTGCTTACTGTCAGGAGTAAAGCTGGCACCTTGCTCCAGGTGTCTATCACCTACGGTACTTCTAGGGCAGAATGAGAACACAAAAATGTTTCAAGATCCTGTCCTTTAATTTACCATGATTGGTGGATCCAGAACTTCAGATATAGTTTCCAATTTTATATGAAATAGCATAGCAGCCAGCAAAACCCACTTTACATATCCTGATTGTAGTTACAGTGTGGGACAGTAGCTCACAGATCATTGCTGGGCTTCCTGTTTCTGTCCGCATGTTTGTCCTTAGAATCACAAATGTTGGAAAAGACTCTAAGATCATCTAGTCCAACCGACATCTACCACCAGTACTGCCCACTAAACCACATTCCTGATTCTCCCTACTGACTATCTGAAATATTACACTTCTGTTTCAGTGCCCCTTCCTTCAGCTCACCAGTGAATATCATGCTGGTATACCACAACAAACCAAAAGGACGTCTAGCCTAACATGCTTTCTCCAGTGGTGGCCAACATCAGACATCAGTGGCTGCCTGCCAGAAGAGAGAAATATTTACATACTTTCTCTCAATGATTTTTGGATCAAAATCCCTTTTTAAAGATACTATATGGAACATCATAACCCATGCTCAACTTTTAAGTCTTTTGACCCCTGTACACTTCTATCATCTACAACAAACAGCTCTGCTGTTCAACTGTCAGTATCTTGAAGTACTTGAGCTGACCACAGATCTGTTCAGACAAGCGCCTTTTCCTTCCCTTATAGCCTAACAACCACTTACATATGCAGAATTATGATTCTTCTTTCTCTAAAGAATTTTGAAAACATACTTTTGGAGCTCATAGAAGTAAAAACTCAGGACATCTGATCTGGAGAATTAATTCTATTTGATGTGGTTTCAGCAAGCTATTTGTGTGACTTCTCCACTGTCACTTGATCAGTTTCTTCTGTCTGAGTTGTACCTGCTGCCAAGAGAATTGCAAACAGAGCAAAACAATTTCAGAGCTTCTATTCATGGGGACAAGGCATTAACATTTTTCCTGGCAAACATTATCAGAAATGTGACTGCAAATTTTCCTGTAAGCTGATATTAAATGTGTTATTTACCAATATGCACCATCCCTGTTGGTTGTAGTCGGCAGGATTCTGATCCACAGATTACTGTGACCTCAATGAATACCCACCACACTCCAGGACTCAGCTCTCTTCCTTTTCTGAAGCATTTTTAGATTACACAAATGTTACAGTTTACTTCCGAGCTTGGATTTTCATTGCTCATCCCTTAGGAATAACAATCCTATATGACTGTTTCTACTTATAATCTTACAAAACTGCCAGAATTTTGATAATTTTTTAGTTCTTTGATTTAAAGATTTTGCCTTTCAAAAAGATGGAGATAATTCTGAGGTTTTGAATGATAAGGATTGATCTACATTTGAAATCTGGGTTAAGTTGGAATAACCTGGGATGCAAATATAAAATACAACACTTAAAGTAATCTGTGAGCAGAAAATCATTCTGGTGTAATTAGTAATTAGCTAAACTAAATCAAGCTGGAGTCAAACAAAAAAACTATGATATAGAAGTGTGTATACACAGTGAGAGTTACTCACGAATGTCTTACAAGCCATTCCTAAGTAATTCCACATCTGTATCTAAAATCTAAATGTGCTCACTCACCAGGAGATGGATAACATGGCTAATTTACCCAGCTGAGAAACAGAGCACCAAGTAATACAGTGGTGTTTCTTTCAGTATCAAAGCAAGCTCATTTAAAGCTCTAGTATTCACACACTGTACTCCAGGAAGGCATACAGTTAGTAGAATACGAGCATACACAAACACCAAAGCTGTTAAAAGCTTGTGGTCTTCTCAGCCGAAAGGTTATTACATTCATATGTGAGGCATGGTGACTGGGTTCTTGTTTTCCCACACATCTAACCTGTTACAGGGCTACCTGGGGCAGGTGAGTAGGACTACTACTCTGGAGTAGAGCTGTTTTGCTTCTGCTTGCAGTCTGCCCAGCACAAGGTACCAGACATCATGCATTCTGGGTTCTAACATCAGAATTTCCTCATATAGCTTTTGCTGGTCATCTTCTGTCACTATCAGCAATCAGTGGTGTGAGTCTATTTTATTTTGCATTTCTCTGATTAAGATTGTGCACACACAATCAGTTGACTGCCTCTTGATAGACAAGGGTCTGCAGGAGAATAATTGCTAAATTAAAGTGAAGAACTCCCTAGAGGTTTACAATCCAAGCTTATGTACACCATGGATCCAAATACTTGGCACACATTCATATCAGAAGTGACTGACTTAAATGGTGTCTAATGAGAAGTGTTTTTAGCTCCCCCCCCCCTCTCCCCCAGGGGAATTTTAAATACCTGCCTCTTCCTGGTGCTAATCTTGCTCCAATCTTCTTAACTAGAAGTGAGTTCCAAGATATCAAACTGAACAACAGGATTATTTAGAGCTTAAAATTCTGAATGCAGCCTAAGCAATACTAGGATATGACCTACTGTGGTTGTGTTTTTTTGGTTGTTTTTGTTTGTTTGTTTTAATTATAAAGCCATAAATCTTTCTTGCAACCATAATTTTGTTCAATATCCATTGGTCTGGCCGTAACAATTTTAATTACTGTTATTATTTTATTTAAAAAAAAAGAAAAAGGTGACCTAGAAGAACTGGGCATTTCTGAGGCTACTGACCCATACTCAGCTCTACCAACTTAGTCCTTTGACCCTAACTCTCAAACAATAAATGGAAGAGCAGAAACAATTTTCATATCATTACTGCCCTGCAGAATGAACAAACTGAAGGGAGAGGGTTCAAACATCTCCAACCAGTTGCAGAGATTGGTAGAGTCAGCACTGTTAACAGACCCATCTAATTTATATCCAAACAGACCGAATTCTGGGACATCAGTTAATGTTCTGATGTGGGAAGAAACTATTTTAATAATCAGAGTTAGTTCTAGCAATAATTCCACTAAGTCAAAAAGCTTAAAATTATATCCAGCTTCTTTTCAGTTACTCTTCAGGAATGTTCAAACAGCTTCAGTTTTTAAGTCTACTGCAAGCTACTCTCTAATTATTTTTACTTTGGAATTAACAGACTGGACTTTGATTTATTTGTATTGATTAATCACACTTCACAGAAATTGCTTGCAGTACAGAAATTTTACCTGATACATGGTTGTTAATAAACTAGCCCAAAGCTACTGGTAAACACTGGTTTCTTTAGCAATAGTAATCAGTATATTAGTTTAACAAAAGAAATCAATGAGTGCTAGTTCTATAACTATTATGGACAATCCATTTGCACAAAGGATGAATGGCAGGTAGAAGTAATTTCAAACTTCCATAGGTTGGCTAAAACAAAAGGTTTGTACTCTTGCAAGACAAAATGGTCTGTTCAGTTAATTAGGTAATAATGCTGCAATTGAAGATTTCAGTCTAGGTAGGTATATATTCCTTTGCTGACTTCTCTGGGCTCTTGCAACATGTTATTTTCCTCTCATACGCATTACTGTACCCCCTCATGTTCTGTTGCAGAAGGACAGTTTCCTTACAATCCATGCAACAGATAGCTAAAAAAAAGAAAAAATGTTCTTTCTGATTGTTGATGACTGATACATACCTGAACTATGTATGATTATCCAAGCCCATAAAGCAGCTGCAAAAGTGACCCATCAAACCTACCTGAAGGGTTTAAGTATGTCAATAAATGCACTCAGTTGCATCATCTGAGGCCACTAGCCAAACCAAAGTATGCCATTTCCAGCAGTGTTCTGCCTTTAAGGGCAGAGTTGCACAAGATACACAATTGCACTGACAGTAATTAGAGTACAATTACTCTTTCAGCTCTTAAAATTACATAGAATTATCAGCAGGTGAAAAAATACTAGAGACTAGAGTCCAACCTAATTTTGCATCTACTGACATAAGAGTCATTTAAGCACTGTGACCTATAAATTGAGTACAATATAGGCCCAATTTACTAATCACGGAACACACAGCAGCATTCCAACCTAGTTTTACCACTCAGTAAAGACTCTGCCTATTAACACAGAAAACAGAAAAATAAATATAAAAGTGCTCTGAGATTCAAGAACACTGGGTACACAAAATAATAACAGGAAAAAAAATCACACCGGTTAGTGAAAAAAATTAATAAACAAGGCATTTTCGTCAGAATTCCATAGGAATTCTTTGCAACAGATGAATATAGCACTCATGTAAGTATGAATTGGAGTTACCAAAAGTTACATGCACAGCAGCTAGGAAGGCACTGTAAAGGGCACCTAACTATGACCCCCAGAGGACAGGCAGGGGAATGCAGCGAGTCTGGGCAGCCTTTTCTCACAGCCTCTGCAATGAAAATTTTGAGACCTTTGCTGCTCTAATAAAATTCCTCGAATGGAAATGCTGTAAACTCAAGCCATTGGGAAATCAACGTCTAGAAAAACACATTCCTGCATCTGAGTCCCAGAATGTTTATTTCAGTTCTCTTTTCTTCTATCAAAGTGCTATGTCCTTCTAATTGGTGTCCAGCTCCTCGTAGAATTACAATTCCATAAACATCTCATTGAAAATAAACAAATGTGAGCCAAGATTACTAATGGCTTTCAGAAATTCTTTGATGAAGATCCAGGAATTTTATTAGAGCAGCAGAGGTCTCAATATTTTCATTACAGAGGCTGCGAGGAAAGGCTGCCCAGACTCACTGCATTGAGGTAGCTATTTCATAAGCTCTGATAAATGCACAGCATCATTATGTGCAGCAGCACAAGTTGGGGGGCTGGGGAACTAACAGAGGCACTGTTACTTAGGAAGTCATTCAGCAGAAGGACGGAGGATTAAGATGACACAGGGAATGAAATAACACAGTTGAGATCTTGCCAGATCAACCCAACCTTATTTTTGAGGGTTTTCTCAATCCTTTTCGATTTAAATCTGATTGGTCTTCTCCCAAGGATGCAATCTACTAAATAACAGAAGGATTTCAAATGCTATTTCTTATTCACCAGTCCCATCTGGCTCATTGCACCACTGCAGATTTAAGTCTTCTCCAAGCACTAGGCATCAACCTTCTGCTAGCAGTTCAATTAAGCAGGCATAAAAAGGGACAGTTTGTTTCTGTTATTTTTGTTCACCTTTTCTTCTCATGTCATTCCCCATCCACCTCGCCTCAACTTAACTTTGTCATTACCCTTGATTTCTCTTCATCCCACAGAACCAGGCCAGAGCATCCCATCTCCTAGTCTTCCACACTACCATCACACTACCACTTAACCCCTTCTTCTCAGTTGGCACAATATTCACCCTATCATCAAAACTTCCTAGTCCAAATACCACCACTACAATTCTTTGCTCCAGCAAATTGCAAAAATTCTTTGATGAAGCCTTACTATTCTACACAGGATTCGTGGTCAGGCTGCAAAGGAGAGTCCTAAGCCAAAAACATCATTGGTACAAAAGCTTGTTTGAGGCTGTGATGATTGTTCCATGTGGGAAATTACATAGTGCTGAGGACATTAATCAGTTATGCACTGATATTAATTTCTAGTGTCACAGTAAAGATTTCTACTCATCAGCCTTTCCTCCTTGCTTTCACGAAGGAAATCTTGAAAGCTGACAAGTTGCTGTTAAATTCTGTCAGCAATACACAGTGCATGCTGTGCTTGGGGGCTTTATATTCAATCATCAGAATCCCCCTATTGTCAGCTGCTGAAGTCAGCAATACTTGAATTCACATTTAGGAATGCACTGTACTTGGAGTCAATGGAATAAGCCAAATATATTGTCCGTTATAAAACACCTCTGCTATCAAAGGAAAACAACAAGCATGGGAAAGACTCACTGCTCAGTGGTAATGCTTGGGCTGTGTTGGCTTGGGAGGACCAGCCCCATGCAAGGACACAATACTGCAGTTGGAAAGTGAAGGGACAAGGAGAAGCACGCTGTGTTCTGCTATGACCAATCCACAGCACAGATCTGAAGGGCTGAAATGTAACAGCACAAGATTCTGATTAAAGAAAAAATAAAGAAAAGCCAATCTTCCCATATCCTCTTGATTGATGTCTTTTATCTCCCATTAAATATTCAAGTGCTGCTTCCGCACAAGGAGACTCAGACCTTGATGGTTTTGTTGAGCAAAAATGCACTGTGCTGTAATGTTTCCTAACATGTGCTTTAAACCATACAGTGTATGGCAAGCAAACAAAAGAACATTCAGATTTAATCTGTTGCCAAAGACTCATTCTGGTTTGGGTAACTCAACTTACCACCATCTTCTAAAAGCATTCTAAAAACATTTTGCAAACAGTATTTTCATAAATGCAAGATAAAACAAGCAAAAAGAAAACTGTCAAGAACCAAACTGAGGGAAAAGGCCAGAGCTTCAAATTCTGAATCAGAAACAAAATAGACATCCTCTCGTCTTCAAGGCTAGAGTTTTCATTAGTCAAAGTGCAAATGCTCACTGTTGGATCAATAGTAAGTACACAGGTCATGATTTTACACATTCCATGGTTGGTTTTAACCAACTCAAAGGGCACCTGACTCTATTTAAATGGAAAGGATACCAATGAACAGGACAAGGCCAAGTGCTTTACTTTTTTTCCTAAAAAAATTCTCAGTCTCTTCACTGGTTCTCACAGCTGTTAAAGAGATACAGAAATATTTTTCCTTCTTCAGTAACTCAAATTTCATGAACTAAGAACTCTTCTACCCAATTTGAAAGCTTTCTTCAACCATACACTTTCCAACTCTTCAGGAAAGCCACAGAAGCACCACTTCTTCAGATTTAATTACTTACATTTATTTATTAGCAGGCCGCATAAAGAGCAGTTAGGCTTAGTTGGTGTTAGCAGAATGTCTCACAGATGGTAGCACCAAAGGGTTAGGAATAAAACATGTATGTGCTCTTTTAATGAAAAAAAAGGTTAAATTGAATCTATAAATACAGATGTTTTCATAAATATAGGCATATTTCTATATAAATATCATATGCAAAGCAGAGCTCATTTTTCACACGTTTATGCTGCCTAGACTAAAGGGAAGGGCAATAGACATTTTACTGTTCAACAAAAGCATGAGAGAGAGCAGCAGCATGTTCCCTCCCAGACAGTCAATACTCTGCAACTAAGGACACATTAGAGAATCTCCACTGCATCCAGTTTGCTACAAGGACTTGAAGCCTTTTTGCTGCAGCCTAAATGAATGCCTTAGTCACTGTGCTCACATCTCTCTTAAGGTAAATGAAGATGTTTTCTTCTTTCTCGTTATTAAAAATCCCCCTGCTGTCACAAGTTATACATGGTCTTAAGGAAAACTGCCTGGAGGAAGCTGACCTTTTAACAGTCACTTAGATGCTTGCCATACCATCCTGAAATCTATCAGCACAGCTGCATTATAAATGAACAACAAACACTCAGAAATAATAAAGTACATTTCAGGAACGCTTAGCCAATAAACCACACACTTTTCAAACCAATGCCATTGTTGGAGTCCTGACAGCTTTCTGGAATAAGCATTCAAGTTCTGCTTGATTCCTAAAAGAGCAGTACCCTTCTACCTGAACAGCAGCCTCAGTTTAGTTATGAGTACCACTTTCAAGGAAGCTTGGCTTTATGCTGTCAGCAAAAAGGAGTCAAATATTTAAATGAGTCATGCAGTCATAAGATTTACTGTCTTCACACAATACAATACCACATCCCCAGAGAACATGTGGGTCATGTCTAGATTCAGTGTATCTGGCTTTGACATGCCTACAACCTCATGGGGACCAATAAAACAGTTCTGTTTATTTTTCTCTGTAAATAAAAATCTCATGTGTTTGACACAACTGTGACCTGTCTGTATTATTACTATTTGGAAGGAAATATCCTGGGTCTATTTATCCATATGACTACCTGAATGCAAAAATCCTATAGTCTTGTTCTTGGCTCTTCTTCAATAAAAGCACCATGCCTTCATTTTTACATCAGGAAGTACTTCTTTTAGACTGTGAACGTGACACATCCTTTCAGGCTTTTCAACAAATATGAAAGGAGGAAATAGTATACAAGACAAACGTCAAGGTTTTCAGTAAATACAGTACAGCAAGCTCAACGTTCAGAAAACAAACGTTGCAAAAATGCATTAGTAACCATCTCTACTAAGCATCACCCAAAATGGAAGACACCGAAGAAGTAAGTTCCTTTTATCAAAACCTACTGATCACCACTGATATCAGGAGATCTGCACAACAGAAATCCAACTTCTGGTGTTGGCATGGTTTGAGGTAAGTCAGTACAGCTTTCCTGAATGAGGGAAAGGCAAGAGCAGCTCTTGAGCCCAGCAGAGCTGGCAGATCTGGGGGCAGCCAGAATGCTGGAAGCAGTTTGGCTCAGTCAGGTCTATTCAGTCTCTCATCTCAAGTGAGGTCTCACAAATAGTTGAGAGCTACAGTGGCTGCTGAGAGCCAGAATAACACGCTAAAGCAGTGTGTGGGGCAAGCAGCATCAGGTGTCTGCTGAATGTATTCTGATGAACTTATGGTAATAGTAAAGCCTGTCCATCCTCCCTACAAAGGAGCCACTGATCTGTCCTTCCTTTTGTTGAAAAGCCTTCCACAGGAACCTATTCCCTGGGAAATTACTGCAAATTTTTGCTCAGATAGTCTGCTCATCACTGCTGCTTAAATGCTTTATCTTTGAGTCTGACTAAATAAGTAGTTTTACATCAGAAAAGATCTGCAGGAAAAGCAGATAGCAGAAGGAAAATACTGCCTAGTTCTCATAAGAATCCAAATACATACAGAACAGCAGAGAATTATTTTGTAGATCAGTCTGCTTGAAGAGGAGCTGGAGAAATCATTGAAATTACTTTTGTAGGTCTCTGAAATCCGTTGTTATTTGCATTTCAAAAGAGCAACAGTTTAACATAGATTATTGCAGTTCTCTGCTCCTAACCTGTGGCCACTGCAACTGCTATCACAGTGCCACCTTCCTGACCTTGCCCCAAACCATAACACTTCTGTTTTCTCAATTAAAATTATCTTGTAAAGGTGAAGCACATTTATAATTCTGGATTGCTTGCTAGCAAGCTGGCGTGAAATAGCTCAGTAAAAAAAGACACCTCAGTTCCAGCACACTCTTGGTACCTTTGTGCTGTATTTCAACGCTACCACTGTATTCTCTTCAATTCCAAGCAAAGTCCAATACCAAACAATGTTCTGAATAAGACTGTGGCATGTGCATTCCAGGCCCTCCTCTCAGGTAGGGAAAATCCTGACAGCAAGACCCACTGCACTGTGCTGACTGCTGGCCTGCTTTTCCTAATCCTGCCAAATCTGATGGATTGCTCTGAGCTGCTGCTTCTAGCAGCAAGGAGCAGCAGCGACAGTACCAGGGAGCCCTTCCATTCCAGTACAAGAGATGGCTCTTACTATTTCTAATAACTATTTCTTTTAACAGCATCTCTTTCAGACAGCATCTTTATGAATCAGATAATCTACTGACACATATCAGAGTGCTCAGGGCGGCACAGGTGTGGTGTGAATGAAAGGTTTGTTTCCAGTAGCTTTTCCAGTTCCCACAGCAGCTGCACTGCTTAGCATGCTGCATATAGCTGTCCTGGGGGTTGTGCTGCTGTAGGTGGGGACACAAAAGTTGTGGCCAGCTGGTTAGGTTTAAATCCAAGTTAATTGATAGATTTAAAGTTTAGAATTTATGCACACTGCATTGCTCAATTCTTTTAGCAATAAAATTTAATATTTGCTTCAAATCTGCTACTCAATGCCCTTAACCTTCAGCATTGTATTTCTTTGGGGGTTTCCAGCAGCTTGACATTCAAGAGGACCTCTGTAGCAGACTGTCTCCTGTTGCTCATTTCCCAGTGGCTGTTTAGGTCTAGGTGTCCTCCGGAGCAATTAAACCCCTGTGGGCAGCGCATGCTGAGTGGCTCATGGACATTCTGCAAAGCACTGAGGTGTCTGGCTCAGCTACTCCCATGAGGCCAGATTTACTCTCCACTGCTCTACTTTGAAGACACATATGCAAATACTGACCTCACAGTAGTGTATTATGACTTTACACTAGAAGGATGCAAAGGATGAAGCTGAGAGACTTGCCCGAGGTTGGAGGACAACATGGGTACATGAGCCTGCCAGTCATCTGGCAGCCTGCAGAGCTCCCAGGCTGCCGCGAGAGACCACTCTTCATGGAAGATCCCTGGCACCCCAGCTGTTTCCTCCCCACCCCAAAGACCAGACCCAACAGCTCCAATTTAAAGCTCAGCTCTCCTTTTGCAATAAATTCCCATGCAGAAGTCTCAGGAAAGTCCCTTTTCCCCAAGTGCCTCACTGATAGCAAGCAACAACACTGCAGCAGGCAGAGGCCATTAGAGAGTTATTACATTTAACTGCTGTGCGATCACTGGCTGCACACAGCAAGTAAACACTGATACTGAAATAATTCCTGCCAACAGTTCCTTAAAGGAAACATCAGCATTGCACTAGCGAGACATTATCAGGCTGTCCTAAATTAGATTGCAAATGCCAGTCAGCACCACAAACTTGTATTGAAGGAGTTAAAACAGCGGTTTGTCATGAAAAGGGCTTCACAACAGTCAGCCTCCAGCTGTTCTCAGCACAGCAGTGCTCAAGTTGTGTGATGCTGGGGGAATCACCACCAGAAGTGCAGTTTGAAAAAGGGCAGAACAGAAGCTCCACAGCTCTAGTGGCAGACCTAATACCCTGGCCTTATCAAAGGCAAGCAGAAAGCAAACCCAGCAGCTCATGGTTTTTTGCCTTTCAGTCCTTGTGAAATGAGAGCTGCTGCAATCACTTCCCCTATTGCCCCAAAGCCTACCAAGGTATGTTTTACCAGCATAAGGACATTGCTGGCCCAGGCACTGCTGAGGACAGGCAGAACCCACTAGGGCATTTCTGTGCCCAGTGACCTCAGGAGCAGATCCTGGTTCCCCATTCCTCACTTTAAATCTGACACAGCGTTTTCAAAAGTGACAGACTGGCACAAGGACAGCACTGGTGTAAGAACTACTGCTATGTCAAGCATCAATAAAGGCAGCAGTTGGATCCTGAGACAGAGCAGGTGCTCCTTCGGTGCTGCCAGCTGTCCCCATGCAGGAGCAGAGCCAGGAGCACGTCCCCACAGCAGCAGGCATAGCACAAGGACAGTTACTGCAATACTGACACGAGCTCTGGGCGACACTGGCTGTCCACGTGCAGTGAGTGGAAATTGGTAATATCTAAGTGTAAGGAAGCAATTTTCCTCCAAGAAGTGTGCCTTGTGATGTGATTTGCAAGGCTTTCCTACAGTGGACGGTGAATATATTAAAGACTTGCGACAGCTGTGGGGAATTAATAGATATCCTAACTCACCAATTCTTTGCTTGTTGCAGGACCAGCTATGGCAGCTGAAGCTTAAAGATGTAGTAAAAAAAAAAAAAGTAGTAACTGATGCTTGGAGAGCATGTCTACAAGTCAGTCCAGAGCCCTTCCACTTGGTTTGGAAGTTCAGCAGGAGGTATGAGGCCATTGTAACCACAAAGAACCACCTGTCAGCACAGACCAGAAATGTTCCTGTAAGGCACTGATGTTCTTTCCTCCACTTGCAGTTTACATGATTTACTTCCCTGTAGTGCACCACTCTTGAACAGTTGGATCAATAAATGAAATCCTACAGTACTTTGACTGTTCCAATCAGAGACAGACAGCAGCACCTTATTCCCTATATGGGAATTAGACTGCAAAACATAAGCTGCACATATATTATTCATATGGAGATGAACAAGTGTTCAACCTTTTAAAGAAAAGCCATATGAGAATAAACATAAAGGAGGCAACGCAACGTATACCAATGATTTACAAACTCATTCCCACAGTTGTGCAACTGCTTTGCAATAGCTCTCAAACAGAAACTCACTGAAAAGCCACAGACCTTCCAGAGGCAGGAGGCAGCCGAGAAGAGGGTCATTCTCCCACTTCTCATCTTCCCACTCCACATCCCCAATCCACTGAGGCTATCTGAGACAAATGAAGGGCACAGAAGCAGTACCAGTCCAAACTCCTTCTCCAATTGCTCCTTTTACATACAGCACAATACTCATAGTATCATAGCATGCCTTGGATTGGTAGGAACCTCAAGGACCATCAAGTTCCAACCCCTGTTCCACAGGCAGGTTACCAGCCACTAAAATTCGGTACTAGATCAGGTTGCCCAGGCCCCATCCAACCTAGCCTTGAACACCTCCATTGCATTTTCTCACATTCCTGCCTGCTGTAAACCATGGCAGAGCAGACAGTAACCTCCAATACAGCATGTTTACCACATGGCACAGCACATATTCATGCCAAATTCATCTTCAACCGGACGGCGAATAGCAGACAGGGTCCAGTAGACATAAAGATGCACCAGCAGACTAAAATATATTTTAGAAAGTAAACCAGTGTACTCACAGAGCTGAAGAGCAGCCTGAAGAGATGACTGAAGTGCCTCACCAGAAGAAAGAGCAGCCCCCCACACACGGTCCACACCTCACAGGTTGTGCCACACCAGCAACCTCGTCCACCTCCTCCTGGATAGATCAGCAGGCAGCATATTCCTATTGTGTGGAGAGAAAACACCATGAAGTTGTAAACTTTTCAAAGAAAGGGAAAAAAACTCCTTCCCATCAGATACACCTGTGTCACAAAGCATGGTCTAAAAAAGAGATTTTATTTTCTTTATGCAAAGCATTTTTATGTAAGAGCAATTCCTCTGTCCTAGAGTAGTCGTCATGATTTATATCACAACTATGACATTTGGAGTCCAAAGCTGGCCTTGCCTTTGCTTTGGCTTGTCCTGAAAAGGGAGAAGGAAGATCCTTAAACAACCTCAACTACACTATCCCCACTGGATTTCTGTGCATATGAGCTCCCATCACCTCAGCAGCTTCCATGCTTCTCTGATATCCCTCAAGGCTTAGTCATCCAAAAGGCCCTGGGAAGGCTCAAGTATATGAGAAATGAAACACAGGTCCATGCTGAGGTGCAGCACTCAAAGCTGGCAGGGAGCCACATCCAACTATCCTGGCTATAGAACCATCCAGCCTTGCAAAGGCTCTCTGAACTCTTCATGCATTGCAGTAAGTGGCACACTTACACAGGAACCAACATCATGCTCTTTCTTGCCTTAGTTTCCTACTCTAGATATTCTTTACTGTTTTGATCAGAAACCCATCAAATTGCAACTTCCTTCTCCTCTCAGCCCTCCTCTATTTACATCATGATTTTCCTCTAGAAGATGAAGAGCCCCCAGAAATAACCATCCTCGGTGCCCTCTGCTTTCACATTTCAAAAAGAAAAAAAAAGCAAAAACAAATCTTCCTATGATTTTCTTTGTAGATTAACTTCAGATGCAAAGCTTTTGTGTTGCCCCCTCCCCCCTCCCCACCCCATTATTTCTATTGTTTTACTTGAATGACTTGTTCAAACTCTCACAGCCAGAAAAATACTACAGAAGAAACTGGAGCCACATCTGCAGCTACTTCCTCATCCTACAGAGATCAAAGGTATTAAATCACAAACTTTCTAACTGTTCTGTTGTCCTTTGTTTAAGTACAGCAAGAAAAAAGACAGAGCAAATTGTTACTAAAAGTAACTTAGTTTTAAGAGAAATAACCAGTTTCCTACATTTTCTGGTGCATCAATACTGTGGTTCTTTGTAAAGAAGTAGGCAGAAGTCAGTAGTACTAATTACCATAGTTTCTAGGAGAAGATCACAAAAGATTCCTTTTAATATGCATGGACATATTTAAAAAAAAGAACAAGTAGATGATCTTCAAAGTCTTTTCTAATCTTTTTGATTCTGTGCTGGGAATGATACACATGAAGTTTCTTAAGTGACATTTTGTCATAATCCTACAGTCTGCATCTGGCATTGCAGATGCTACACCTTGCAGATTCAAGAACCTTGCCATAACACAACTAACAGTGTAAGTTCTGTAGCAACAGCTCTATTTATAGTAAGTGGTCATTTTGGGGGGTGGAATAGGGAGCCTCTAGTGTTTTCACTGTTTCTTCAGGTAGAAACTAGTTTCTCCAAATAAAGCCTGGGGAAAAAACAAAAAACAAACAAACAAAAACCTTACAAGGACTTTTTTTTTCTTTTTTGATAAAATTATTATTTGCTGTGGTAAGATATCCCAAAGCTTAAGTTAACCTGCACTGAGGAACAGTATGTTCAACTGATCACAAGCAGAACTCCCATGTAGAATGGGTAGTAAGGGGAAGAATGGATGTGGTTTACCTCTCACAACATTTGTTTAGAAAAAAAGCACAGATATATTAACAATGTACAACATTAGTAATGCACATAGGTTAGAATGTCCTTGTACTGGGATGAAACAGAAGTTGACAGATGGGAATTTATAGGTGAAAGCACAGGTACCTTATAGAAAAGCACATTAGAGCAGCTAATGCTGTGGCTGCCCCATTGGTACCCAGTAGGAATCTGGAAATACCTCAGTGATTGCTCCTAAGTGTTTGCTGAATAGTAACCAAGTCACTGTTCTCTGTAGGATAATAATTGCCCTGGTTAAGTAAGAGTCATCTGTGTTCTGCTGCTTATATAAACCCTAGCTTCTTTCAGGTTAGAACAGGCACGTATGACCCATAGGCCACATGCAGAGATGTGTCCTGGCCCTGCAGCTGTGTGCAGGTGCCCAGACTCGAAAGGCCCCAAGCAGCACCAGTGGTGCCAACACAGCTGCCTCTGAACAGGATGCACTGGATGCCAAGGACCTGCCCTCGTGTCTTTACCCTGCCACCTACAATTGTTGTTCAAGAGGATGTGCAGGGAAAGAGGGAAGACACCTATGAACAAAATAATGCAGCAGAGGCAGCTGAGGTCCCAGTAGTCACACCTGGAGTGAGGCAGAGGTCAAGTCTTCAGCTTCTTCTGAGGGGCACCATGTTCCTGATCACATCGTGTTGCCTGATAGTAACATCTTTCTCACAGCTGCAGCATCTCTGGATTTTCTTCCTGGATGAGGCAAAAACAGCATCTCCCTCTCCATCAGCACACAGTGGAGAAGCAGCAGCTACTACCACGACTGAATCCCCCAGACCAGCAATGGATAAACCTCTGATAATTCAAGATGGCATCAAGATTAACAAGGAGAACAGTGATATCTTCTCTCGTATCCTACTAATCCAGACTGTTCCTGGGACAATGAAAGTTGAGATATTATTCAGTTTTCTTTCCCTTGACAGTTGCCATAGCCACTACTTCAAGCAACCAGTTATATTTATCCACTTCCTGAATGATGGTGTACCCACAGCTAAATATTGTAATTTCAAAGGAAATGTTTCTGTTCATTCATAACCATTAATCTAATCTCATTCTCCATCCCATTTCCAGGCAAATCTTCTTTCCAGGAAGATGAGGACAATCAGAAACAATGGCACTTCTTACAGATCTACCTGTACCAAAAGGTATAGCAGGTTTATTTACTCATAAGCTTGGCAGGGGGTGAAACATAGGAAATAGATTTTTCAAGTCCACTAATACTCCTGTTGTTAAGAGAGAAGGGAGCATGAGCCTACATTATAAAAAATGTAATAAAAAATTACAACTTCATTTCACTGCTTCAAAAAATTCTCCTCAGAATAGCAGTTCTTGCAACTTGTTCCTTAAGTAAGTCCCTGTCGTTGAGCAGCAGCTTTCTGTTGAAAAAGAAGAATCTCATTTTTATCAGTGAGTGTATTTATAGAGAAATTGCATTTTTACTCTTGAACTTTGATATTTGTAGAATCATAGAATGGCTTTGGTTGGAAGGGACCCAGGCATCATCGTATTCCAACCCTTTGCTGCATGCAGGGCCACCAACCTCCAGATAATAATAATATTAACAGTAATATTGTTCCTCAACAATTATTAACAATGTTATTGTTAATAATATTGTTCCTTTCCATCTCTTCCTGGTGAAAAAAAAACACACAGCCTTGCAAGTAAAAAATAAAACTAATATACCTTAATAAATAATGCTTTGGAGGAGAAGGGGGAAGGGAAGTAGACTGAGTGCAACAATAAATACAAGTTTGTTCCAGGTCTCTCAGCTTAAAGCTTGTACAGCACTCACAGAAAGCATCAGCTTCAGGATCTGCATTTTCAGAAGACCAAACTCCACATCTTCAGAAATGAAACATCTCCATATAATTAAAAGTCATCATCAACTCTACAGTGCCTATCTTTTATTATGAATGATAAGCTATTTTTTTAATGCAGTGGGGGCAAAGATTTCAGCAAATACATTGCATAGTGCAGATTCATGTTTGTTACTTGATGGTAGGGCTGTTAAACAATTGGAGGTGTTAATTCCTTGGCAACTCAACACTGCTTCCCTCAGAGTAACTGAGAATTACTGACACAGCCTAGAAACCTTACAGCTCTCTACAATTCCCTGAAAGGAGGTTGTAGTGAGGTGGGGGTTGACCTCTTCTCCTACATAACTAGCATTACAATGAGAAGGAAGGGCCTCAAGTTATGCCAGGAGAGGTTCAGGTTGGATATTAGGAAAAATTTCTCCTCTGAAAGAGTGATCAGGCACTGCAACAGGCTGCCCATGAATGTGGTGGAGTCACCATCCCTGGAGGCATTCAAGAAACATTTAGAAGTCATACTGTGGGACATGGTTTAGTGGGGGTAATATCGCTGGTGGTTGGACTGGATGATCTTGGATGTCTTCCCACCTCAGTAAATGTAATAATCACAGAATCACTAAAAAGAGAGATGTTTTCCTGACAGGTGAAACTCTAAGATACTCTAACTCAGGGGAAAAACATCTTCATGAAAGCATCACCCACAGCAATGACTAACTCCTGTTGAAGACATGGGATTGGTAAACCCAGAGGAAAAGTGAAGAGGGAAAAAACAAAACATACCAAGGGTCTCTGTATTTTTATTTTATTTTATTTTTTAAAAACAACTTGGAAAAGTTAAGGAAGTTGCTGAGTTACACTGACAGGGATAAATAGGATTGCAAGATGACTTTGCAGGCCACTACACAGAAAACTGATTTCCCTCCCACTCTCACCAAGTTGCCTGAATGTTGGACTTATTCTAGTGACAGTACAAGCATTTACTATGTACTGTAAATCAGCCTCATGCATTCTTGTGTCAAGAAGGATGATTATAGTTATTTGTGAGATATGCAGGTGATAATTGCTTGGAAAAGAAACCATTGTATTTTTTCTATTTATGAAAGGGGATTTCTTCTAAGAGCTTTGCAGCTTATGTATATATATAGAGAGAGAGAGAGAGAGGAGAGAGAGAGAGAGAGATTCTTTTTTGAAGAAATGGAGAGCTTTCTGTAGTAGCATTTTAATAAGAAGAAATGCAATCAACTGTCAGGGTATATAGTGAGCCGTGTTCACTCTAAAGAGATATGGTGCTATCTAAAACTATTTGTATCTGGAAAAATAGAGCTACTTCACTTTTACCATCAGATTGCCAGATCAGGCGAGGAAGTTTAAGCCTTTTCTAACAAATTACCACAAAAACGGTTTAATACTTAATTTTAAAAGACACTAATCCCAATACTGGTTATTTCTGAAGGTGCTACTGATGTGTTAGCAGTAATATGCAGTCTCACAATTCACATGCAAGGAGAGTCAATTAAGGTCAAGAATCATCGATATTTCCTAGTTTATAAGCATTTGATTTTGTATACTTTATCATACTTCTACGATCCTGTGACCCGTCTGCTGGATGAAGGAAAGGCTGTTGATGTGGTCTACTTAGACTTCAGCAAAGCCTTTAACACTGTCTCCCATGCTATCCTCCTGCAAAAGCTGGCAGCCCGTGGCTTGGATGGGTACACTCTCAGCTGGGTAAGGAGCTGGCTGGAGGGCCGGGCCCAGAGAGTGGTGGTAAATGGAGTCAAATCCAGTTGGAGATCAGTCACGAGTGGAGTCCCCCAGGGGTTGGTACTGGGGCCTGTCCTTTTCAACATCTTTATTGATGACTTGGACGAGGGCATTGAGTGCACCCTCAGTAAGTTCGCAGATGACACCAAATTGGCAGGGAATGTCAATCTGCCTGGGGGTAGCGAGGCCCTACAGAGGGATCTGGATAGGCTGGAGAGCTGGGCCGAAGCCAACGGGATGAGGTTTAACAAGACCAAATGCCGGGTCCTGCACTTTGGCCACAACAACCCCAGGCAGCGCTGTAGGCTTGGGGCAGAGTGGCTGGAGGACTGTGTTGAGGAAACAGACCTGGGGGTACTATTGATGCTCGGCTGAACATGAGCCAACAGTGTGCCCAGATGGCCAAGAAGGCCAACGGCATTCTGGCTTGCATCAAAAACAGTGTTACTAGCAGGAACAGGGAGGTCATTGTCCCCCTGTACTCTGCACTGGTGAGGCTGCACCTCGAGTACTGTGTTCAGTTTTGGGCCCCTCACTGCAAGAAAGACATTGAGGCCCTGGAACGTGTTCAGAGGAGGGCTACGAAGCTGGTGAGGGGTCTGGAGCACAGGCCTTATGAGGAGCGGCTGAGGGAGCTGGGATTGTTCAGACTGGAAAAGAGGAAGCTCAGGGGAGACCTCATTGCTCTCTATAACTTCCTGAAGGGAGGTTGTGGTGAGCTGGGGGTCGGCCTCTTCTCTCGTATAATTAGTGATAGAACTAGAGGGAATGGATTTAAGCTGCGCCAGGGGAGATTCAGGCTGGACATTAGGAAATATTACTTCTCGGAAAGGGTGGTCAGGCACTGGAATGCACTGCCCAGGGAGGTGGTGGAGTCACCGACCATGGGAGTGTTCAAGAAACGTTTGGATGTTGTGTTGAGGAAAATGGTTTAGCTGGGAAGTATTGGTAATGGTTGGACTAGATGATCTTCTAGGTCTTTTCCAACCTTGATAATTCTGTGATTCTGTGATCTTTTATCTCATAATCATCTATACACACACACAAACATAATACATCACTATTTTCATTCTGCTTCCTACTAGTTAAGCTATAAGAAACCGCCTAGAAAAGCCAAAGCCAGAAGACATGCAAATAACTATCTCCTTTTCTAAGAATCTTGTTCCTTCCCCCATTCTTCCTCATGCTCTTTCCTTATATTCATGATTTTTTTCCACTCACATTGTTATCATCCTCCTCTTTCTTTCTAGCAAAGGCTTCTCATTTCTGCTTCCAAATACCCTCGTCTTTTCCTCATCCACTATACTGCAGACTTCTTCACCTTTTCTACTGCACACCAGTACAAGCAACAGCTTATAATTATTCAAAACTTGTTTTCACATTGCATTATCATTTCTCATCAGATCATGTTGTGTGCCTCTTACTTGCACAGCAAGCTCTACCTGTTCATTCACCAGGTTCATCAGTGATACACATTGCTAAGGTCACATATAGAGTCATGATATTGACAATAGGAATGAGCTGTTTAAGCAAAAAGGTTCTCAAAGAAAATATCTGAGCATCTCCATAGAAAAAATATTATTATAACTCACACAAGCCACACACTCAATTACAGCACATGCCATAGAAGGGCAGCACAGTGAAAGGATAAGTCGCTTCTTTTTCTGGCTGTAGTTGGTACAGAAGTGGCTGCAAGACCACTGTGAAGATCACTTCAGTTAGAACTAGGAATTACGCTTGAAGGTGGAAACTGAGAAGCAGAAAGATTGGACTGTTTGCATATAGAGCTGTTGAGTTGGCCATGTGATCTTGAAATATTGCTCCTCCACAGAATGCTCCATATGATTTGTGAAATTAACATCAGATGAACCAGGCTGTGTGATGTATGATGACACAGCAGATACCATGGTGTGACACTCATAGTAACGACAGGTTGGAAAAACTGTAGAGAAGAGACATGTGGCATCCTGTCATAGTTTAGCCACACAGTGATTAGATCAGAAGAAAGTGACAAGCAGTGATGATCACAAGAGCAGTTAGAGAGGTCCATTATGCAACCTGCAAAAATAAATAAAATTGGCACCTCCAAATGCCTCCCATTTTAAGATTAGATTATATTGCGAAATCCAGAGAATTTCAGATATGCGTTTCATAAAGTCATGAATCAGGCTTTAAGAGTACATATCGAGGAAATAAGCTATTAAACAGGAGGTGGAAAGACAAACAACCAACTGGATTATTGTACTTGGCTTGCTTTTTTCCCCTACTAGTGACAGAAACCGAAGTGAGAAAATGAGGGACTAAGCAAATATTCTCACACAAGAAAGCTGTTTGTGAACTAAAATACAGAGTTCCTCTAGTACTTTGATGTTTGTGCCTACATTTTCACTGGATTCTCCCTGTAGAGTGGGACACAATTAATAACTTCAGTTCTACATGGAGTTCCACTGCAGGAAGACATTCAGTACCGATTTAGAAAATCCAAAGAAGCACAAAAATCACAGAACAGTTTGGATTGGAAAGGACCTTAAAGTCCCCACAGCCCCAACCCCTGCTCTGGGCTGGGTGCCCAGGGCACATCCAACCTGGTCTTGGGCACCTCCAGGGATTGAGTACCCACAGCTCTGGGCAGCAGTGCCAGCACCTCAGTCCCGCCCTCTGAATAAGAAAAAGCAGAGACAACATTAACTCATTAGTCAAAGTCTGCAATTAGTTAATGATTAATGTGCACCAGAAGCGAGCTCTCACAGGGAGAACCATTATCAGTAGCAGCATCTTTCATTCAACGTGCCTGTTTAGCACACTAGAAATTAGAAAGCTGCACTGCAGCCAGCCACCCCAAAGGCAGGGCTGAAAGTGAATGCTGCCCAGCCTTTTTCTCAGTGTAATTAATTACTATCCAGCCTGATGTCAGTCCAGAGCCAGCAGCAAGCAACAAGCACAATTCCCAGTTAACATAATCATACAGCTACAAATTAAAATAAGATTTAACTTGCAGAGAAGCTTGATTCTGCAATGTAACTATTGGACAGCCTGATCAGAAGCAATCCAGTGTCCACAGATGGTCAATAATATACATATTAGCCATGCACAGGAGTTGTCAGTGCTCTTTTACAGCCCAGATGAAAGACCTGGAGAGCCAGACAGCAAGTGAGCAGCTTGGCAAGAGCAGAACTTCACACCTCATTTACTTTTGTAGCTTAGTTTGTTGAGCACCATAAGCTAAACATCAGGTGTAATGCTGTGAATATGACTGAGCATGCTGTAATAACTGGTATCTTCTGCCAAGCAAAATGGTATTCCCTTAGAAAGAGGGAGGGAAGTGGAGGGGGGCACAAAGAGCAGCCTTCGTTACTAGATCCTTCATTTCTAGCTTAGATGTGAAATATGTGCCTAGTTTAAAAAAAAAAAAAAAAAAAAAAAAAAAAAGGAAAAAAGCACAGCCTCCTGTTCCTGCAGTTGAGGGCATTTATTCTAGCTTTTGAGATTACTCCAAAAAGTTGATTTCAAGCTAACTTGGAGAAAATTCAGGCCTTACTTTTGGAGCACCAAGATGCTCCAGGCAACTAGACAAACTTCTAACAAGGTGCAGAGAAGTTTAGTTTTCATTGTTTTTAAGATGTTTGTTGGTTTTTTGTTTGTTTGTTTTTAATTTGGAGAAGAATATTTTAAATGAAATTGCTTATGCAAAGGACAGTTGGTTTTACTTGAAGAGCTTCCTGATCACAACAGCCTAAGCTTTCCCTATTAACATATTTTAAAACATCCTCTCTTTTAGCAACATTAAAAGCTCTTGTTAGTAGGAACATTAAGAAGAGTAGGCTCCATCAATTTGGTATATGATACCAGCAGGGCCTTACACACCTTCAGAGGCCACACTTACCATTTACAGAAAGAAAGCAGCTAAAAGTTTCCCTGGTCTTTCTCACTGACCAGAAGGAATCTCCAAGACAGGAAGGCTGTCACGGAGTCTGCCTTCAGCCTCAGGTAAGAGCACAACTATCTTTTCTGCACACTCCCTAGACAGCACATTAAAGGCTTGGTCATTACAAAGCATCCCTCCCTCTTAGCCCTTGAGTAACCTCCTGTTCACCCCACTGACATCCCAAAGCAAGATATTAGAACCATACTCTTCTTAAGGAAGGGTACCTTCAAACATTCCCCATTCTAGAGTCACCACCAGTGGTAATAACGTTGAGATAAACAAGCTGAGAGGAGCTCAGTATGACTGCCCCTCTCTCAAACAGAGAATTAAGTCCATCAAATGGACGATATGGTGTCCTGGGACAAAACAAGGGAGTGGCTCTTTCTGCTTGAGAGAAGTTTTCAGTACAGCACTTTGGCGTAGCACAACAGCAGTAGCAGTTTCAGTATCTAAATGGAAGCTACAAGAAAGAAGAGAACAGATTCTTTCGCAGGGTCTGTTGTGAGAGGAAAAGGGGAAGTGACTGCACACTAAAAGATGGGAGATTTAAATTGGACATAAGGAACAAGTCCTTTACACTAATGTTGGTGAGGAACTGGCACAGGTTGCTCACCAGGAGGTGAGTGAGGAGAGGAGATGAGTGTCCTGAGCACCTGATGGAACAGTACGTGTCCATATTCATTGCAGGGCAGTTGGACAAGACAGCCTTTAAAAGTCCCTTCCAACTCTAGGGGTTCTACATTTCTATGAAATAAATAATGCATCTCCATCAGAAAAATGCCTTTCAGGCTTGCATCTCTCACCTGGATTCACATTCCCTGCACAGAAGGCAACTTCTAGACCAGGTAGCTGACTTTTTTGAGAGTAAAAATGATTCAGTACACTGAAACGAAGAATGTATTTTTAGAGAGGAATTTTTCCTCCCCTTTTCCCCATGAGAGACAGAGAGAAAAATATATGTGCTGCTTATCTCAACTGCAGACAGAAAGAGCATGTATTCATTTTTAATATCGCTTCCCCCATTCTATGCACAGCTAGTTAGCAAGAGTTTCCAGAGAGATAATTATACTAGACTATCACACTGCAGCCAGATATGGAAAAATCATACCCTTTCCATCTTTCGGTTTCAAAGAGGCAGAAATCTGTACTATAACCTTTTCTTCCTTAAACTCATAAGAATAAACGGAGGCATACTATTTATCTATTTAGAGCTGTCATTCCTCAAAGGTCAAATTTTGCTTTTTTCTTTCAAAAGATTATGAACTCCATGAGTTTCCTTCCTTGCTATATCTTTGTCTTGATGTAGTAGTTCTGCATATAATAAAGCTTTAGTCACATATTTACTCTTAAAAATAGGAAGGGGGGAAGAGAATGGAAAAAACACATTTTCTCTTGGAAGCAGAAACAAGATGTGCCCCTTCATTATTTTCTTGTCTATAATCCCATCTTACCCAGCAATACATTGCAGTTGCCCAGCACTGATATCCACCCCTTTCTAAACTCACTGATTTTGTATCATTTACTCACAAATATACACTGATGAAATGGTGATTGCTTTCTACTGATTGTAGATCATCACAGCAATGGATATCCCTGCCAGGTGCATCAGGGAGAAAAAAAGAAACCAAAAAAACAACAGACTAAAAATGCTTCAGTAACATTCTGAAAATAGCATTTAGAACTGATCCTATATGTAACTCTTCCACTATCTTTGCTATCAGCTAAAACAGTTGGTACCCAACATCTTTAAAATGTGTTTCAGTTAACAACACAGCCTTTATGTCACAGCAGTGCACAGCAGGCTCTGCACTGCAAGGCACTCCAGCCACTCAAAAAGAAAACTTTCAGGGGATCAGTAGGCTACGTTCTGATTTATGGACTGAAACCAAATGCAAGTATGTTCAAACCACAGAGTGCTCTACCAGCTCATTTTCTCACAGATCATTAAAAAATCCTAATTGGTCACTTACGACTGCAGAATTATTCTAGGGATTAAGCATGATTTAGATTTGGAAAACACAATTGAAGTTTCATAAGATTAATTACCGCTCCCCAAATATAGAACATTTTTCCTTTTTCCAAAATAAAATAATTCTCCTTCAACTATTCATCATTCTGCAGTTTCCTATGGCTGTAACCTCTCTCATTAATTTTTACTTGTTATCACATGGTAACAACAACACTAAGAGATGACACAGGGAGAAAGTTCATTGGCATCTTGTACAGCGTATGCAGAGAGCTATTTTTCTTCTTCCTGAAACTAGTAACTATAAATGGCACTCTATATAAATAGGAAAATTTTCAAGTATTTTACTAGAGCTGCTTTGGGGCTGCCTAACAGGCAGAAAGCCAGATGTTTTTGTTCTTGTTGTCACTTCATTATTGATTTAGGAAGCTTTTCCATCAGAACATGTATTAACTGTCACAAAGGAAAAGTGCATGCTATCTTCCAAGTTTTTTAATCTCAACCATATTAAATTTAAAAGGTTGATAATGCCCTATAATTCCTACATAAATTCTTAGGCAGAGAGATGGAAAGACAGAACATTTATATGCTAGCAGGGATTCAAATCTACACAAACTTGGTACAGCTCTTCTCACAACTGGGAGGAGAACAACCTGTTTCCAGCTGCCCAGAGAGGTTGTGAAGTCTCCCCCCCTGGAGATAACCAATACCCAACTGGATGCCTACCTGTGTGATCTGCTGTAGGAAACCTGTATTAGCAGAGGATTGGATTCAGCAATCCCCAGAGGTCTCTTCCAGCCCCTATTCTGCTATCTGATTTGTAGCACGCCAGCTATCACTCGCAGCTATCACTCGCAGCAACATGGCTCAAATGGAGCTATTAGCTGCACGAGTCCATCTCAGCTGTTTCTCCCACAGCATTCCCCATCCCCCTCCCACACTCAGTCCTCATCTCTTGAGCTGTCTCCTCCTCCTCCATTGCCCAGAGCATAGGGAGCACCTTGTAACTCTTTTGACTGGAAAAGAAAAACTTCCTCAAAAATGGGGTGGAACAAGAGGTTGGTCCCTAGTAGTAAGATACAGCACTAGTTTGAAGAACCAGTACTATGTGGGAGAGGAATGGAGAGTCATTCAAGTGAAGATTGCCAGGGAGGAATTACACACCTAACTTGGCTGGAAAGTACTTGATGTTTTTGCAGACATACTGATTAGTATTATGAAAGGAGCTAGTGACAGTAAACACTATCAAGGAATGCATTAAATTCTGAAGTGGACAAAAATCAGATCCGATCAACATATTAAAAATATTATTAATTATACAAATATCTTTTTAATAGAAAAATACTAGAATTGACTAGAATTAGGAATTTAGCAATTAATGCTACAATGCCCAAAGGAAATAAATCCGAACAATCCGATGAGTTCAGTTTCAGTAAGCATTATGTCACACAGAATAACATGAGGTAAAGTACTGTAAGGAGGAAGATTGCTAGTTTAATATTCGGCTTGAGACAGCATAAGTAGTCATAACACGTAAAAATGTTAGGAGAATTTCAATGGTGAGTTTTGACAGCTCGTGTCATTAACGTTATAATTTAGAAGTTCTATAGCTTCTACTGGGTACTTTTCGTCTTTATTTGAGCAAACACAGAGTTAAGAGTTTTATTTTCTATTCAAATCAAGGTGAAGGCTCTAGATAACCTTAAATGAAGCAAAAAAATAAATGTTTCAGGATAGGTTACTACAAAACAAGGAAGCAGCTCCAGACCTTTGAAGTAAGCTGAGCTTTCCACTTGCCCCATTTATTTAGATGGGAAGGATCCAGCTGAAGTTCCCCCTTCTCTAACTTGGCCACAAGCGCTCTGAGCCAAGCTGTGGCCAAGACTTGTTACATTTATAAAAAACAAAAAACAAAAAAAAAAACAGCTAAATATATTGTCATCCATAACAGAGTGCCAATAAATAAAACAAGTCCAAGCGGCTACCAAAGAACACAATAAACATGAAACTGGGGCTTCAGTCAGCAGAGGTCAACTTCTCAAAACCCTTGCAAGTCATCAGTCCACTTTCCTTCACAGTAACTTAAGCTACAGCAACAACAGCAACTTAATCCTACACTATCAAGTGAAAACATTTTTTTCCCCTGAAGGAGAGGATAAAAATTAATCTGCTTTGGTAGATGTCAAAGAATAACTTAAAGAATAAGGATTTTTTTTCCCCCCAAGTCAAAACGTTTTAAGACATGATGATGATTATAACTAATAGGCAATATTTCACACTTAGTATTTGTTATGACATGACAAACTATTTCATGCTAATTAATATTCCCGTTTGTATTCTGCAAATTTCCTAGAGCAAAGCTAATGTTCCCCAGCAACTCTCTGATCACCCAGACTGCTTTTTAATTGCACTTGGGGAGACACTGAGGGAGGAGATGCTTTGCAGTTATGAAAGACTCCTTCCCTGAGTTTACAGCTAGGGTAACCACATACAGATTTCTCTTTCTTCGTCCATAATTATGATACTAGAAATGCTAAATGACATTCTAACATACTTTCACATTCCTGTATTTTTATTCCCTCACAGTTTAAGAATCAGAATCCCTCTCAAGGAAGACATGGATAGCCACTTTCGCTATGAGCGCTTTGCTTATACTGTGAATATATTAAAGGCCTTTCTTTTGGAACAATGCATCTTGCTCTCAATACCATACTTGTTAAATAAGTAATTTTCAGCTAAAGAAAAGCAAGTGAAAGCAATTTAAGTTAAGCCAACCATCCTGTGGTTAAAGGCGTTAGTGTGGCTCAACTGTGATGAGAGCTTAAATGATTACAGATGTTTCCGAATAATCTTGAGTCATGGATCTGTTTGGACTTGTTTCTCTGTGATATATATAAGATACAATTTTTTACTTGATGAATAGTAGTGCAGGAAGCTAGAGAGGAGTCCCATCTTTTACCACTTACAAATGCTCCAAAGAAAGAATATATCATAAAATGGCTTGGAGGAGACCTTAAAGCCCACCCAGAATCCAATCCCTGCCATGGGCTGGGTGTCCCGCACCAGCTCGGGCTGCCCAGGGCCCATCCAACCTGGCCTTGGGTGCCTCGAGGGATGGAACACCCACAGCTCTGGGCAGCAGTGCCAGCACCTCACCACCCTCTAAGAGAATTTCTGCCTGACAACTAACCTAAATCTCTCCTCTCCTGGTTTAAAGCCACTCCCCTTTGTCCTATCACTTAGACTGTGTAAAAAGTCACTCCCTCTCCTGATTATAAGCTCCCTTCAAGTAGTGGGAGGTTGCAATGATGTCTCTTAGAACCTTCTCGAAGCTAAACAACCCCATTCCGTCAACCTTTCTTAGGACAGACTCAAACTTCAGTGAACTTGCAGCCAAAAAGAAAGAACAAAAAACCCACAAAACAAAAAAAATTCCTAAGCTAACTGTAATCTTCTTCTCAGGTGTGCAACTAGAATCTACTTTCACAGAATTAATTTTCTCCATGTTCAACCTCCTCTTGTGTTTGCAATGGGAAATGGTATCCTAAACAGGCATGCGTGAGTAGGAAAGCTAGTTTACAAGGCTAGTCATTGCACAGAACATCTAATAGACTACATACTATGAGTTTTATTTAGACATTAAAGAAAACAAGTTCAGTGCAAGTAGGGAATGTATGTACATACATAATCTAATAATTAGGTTGACTAGTGATGCTAACCCAGTTAGAACTGATTTCAGCTAAATAAGCATTGCATGTGCAGCACCCCACTCACAAAAATGAAATAAATAAGTCAGATATTATTTCATCACCTGTTTTGAAAAAGCTGGCTTTTTCAAGGCTGTTTTACCATACGTGGCAATAAATAAAATACAGAATTTGGTATGTATTTTTACACTTGCAGACAGCACTAACAGATAAGGTTGGCATACTTCATGAGGAAAAAGATGAGAGATAGTAATCAAAAGGTTAAGCAAGGGACATTCTGCTTGCATGAATGAGGGAAGAAAAATGCTCCTGGTGGCCTTCAGGGCCCAAACAAGTTTAGGAATCTCTTTTCATGAACATATTGAAAGCAGGTGGACAAGGCACTGAGCAACATCCCGTAACTTGGAATTTTGCACAGCAGTAAGAGTAGAGGCTTGAAAATTAACCTGAATCTAGCAGAGTATGCTCTAATGCTAAATATTTGTTTTTGCATACTGAAGAATGGATGAAAGTTTCTCGAACACATGCACACACACAGCAGTTTCTCAGCCCTATCAAAGAGACTGATGAGTTACATTATATATGGAGAGAAGCACCCTACTTGGATTTCTAGAAGCATTTCTAGTTGGAAATATATCCATCTCAACTGAAAAACACAGCTAAAACTGCAAAAAATTACTCAGGATAAATCTATTTTACCTTTACATATACATTTAGATTACGTCCAGTATTTTTGCTCCTAGATTAGCATGAATACAGACCTGGGGATATATGAAACAGCATGTTAATTTTCATTGATTTTCTCTCTGCCCTTTCTAACTCACAGCTGTGATTACAGAAGTCACATAAGAATTCAACACAACTAGAGGCAAGAAAATAATTCCCACCAACTAACACTGATTATTTTAAAGTAAGGCATATCAAGAAGGAATGCAAACGAGCTGTGTATCAGTTTCAGTATCTTTTAGACCTTTCCACAGAAAGATTTTATGCATGAGCTCCCTGTGAGTTCATTGTCTGCTGAGCAGAAGCCATCTTTTCTTAGATGTTTTACATCACATTTCCTAAACCTTCTAGAACACCGAAACTCCCTTTGCTAAACATCGGTAGATCCTCTTGCCTAGAGGAAATAGCAATAGATGCTCTTGACTAAGCATGCAGCAATCATAGAATGGCTTGGGAGGGACCCCCAGGATCACCAAGTTCCAACCCCCTGCCACAGGCAGGGCTGCCAACTACTAGATTAAGTACCAGATCAGACTGCCATAGTAAAGATTTGCTGCACCTGCAGCTACAAGTGATTGACAGCCTGTACAAGAAGCAAAAGCTATTTAAAAGCAAGCATGGGATGTAATGAAATTCCTGTAAAGGTGAAGAATAGTATCAGAACAACAGGAGCTATTACTAGGGGTTACATTTCACAAGGCAGAATGGACCAATACAGAAGCAGGAGGAATGAAGTAAGACACTGGAAGCTAAAGCAGCATCACACAGAAAAATACTCCTCCTTTTCTTACAGGCAGTTTTCATGTTTACAGCTACAAATGCAAAATAAAGGAAAAGTGAAACAATTTCTAACATATTTAAAAGCCAAAACGAAAACAATTTGCAGGTCCTGCTGAATGTTAACAAGAAATTTATGAAGTTGACATTGTAAGTAATAAAAAAATATTAACAGTTCTATAGAACAAAAACATTGCTTGGAGTTTTGGTCAGATGGTTTCATTGCTAAAGCCATCAGAATTATATGGTTCTAAAAGACAATGCAAAGAAATAGTCTGATCTGTGTACAGTACAATTTCTAATATTTTAGAAATTAAATCAAGTACATGGTAAATAAATCACTGCAGTTAGTAGTAAAATAAATGGTAGTTTACACTTTTCCAAAGAATCACTCTCTGTTCAAGAGCTTCCTATACTGCCCACAATGCATAACCTTGCCAATAGATCCTGATATTGTTCACCTCTTCAGCTATCATTAAACCTTCTGTAATGAAAAAAATCTACTAGGTTACCTGAATAAATATAATAAACATGGTGAATTCTTGCAAGACTAGGCCAGTACCACAAACTTGGGTAATGAGGTGGAAGATCCTTCAACTAGAGAAAAAAATAAAAGATTCTTTCCACTTACATTTCAGTAAGAGTAGAAGCTATACCCAACACAGGCAAACCGAGCTAAGTAAGTCTTGGAAAACTTACTCAGAAATTCAGTTTTACTCATGGTATTCACTCAACTAGCTGAATGCTCATAAGAAACTATACCCTTATGAAATTTACTCTAAGCAATTAAGCTCACGTCTACAGGTTTATGTTTTGGAACTAATGAAATATTAGGTTTTGAACTGGATAAATTTTTCAACAACAGCAAAATTCTGTTTTTTTCTTTGGTTTTTTTTTTTTTTTTTTTTTTTTTTGTCATTATGATCCAGAAATGCCTTCTGCATTTTGATTGAATTTTTCTCAATGGATGCAGGAAATGGGTCAGTATCCTGGAAATTAATCACAAAAGTTACTTGTCATTGCAGATGGCAGCACAATTTTACTCACTGTGTGAGTAAATTTACTCATTTCTTGCTTTTATAGAACAATTCAGGTAGCTGCGCGTACAGCTGAGGACAGTATTTTTTTCCTTCAGTTGATTTATGGATACTGCATGTAGATCAAATAGTTTTAGACTTATGCCAAAATAGTAAGTAGCTTTCATGAATTCCAATATTATTAAAAATCCAGTTGTTCTTTCTGATTTTAATTAGACACAATCAGTTAAGTGCATCTTTGTAATTACATCTAATGTTAGATCAGCCCCTGCAGTGAATCTTGTAAATCTGTTGCCCTGATGAGTTGACAACATATATAGCATTCAAAATTTTTCTCAAATTGTCCTTCGACTTTCCTAGGGAGTCACATTTCAGTATCACTGCACAACAGAATCATTAAAACATCTGCAGAATTTCAGTTCTCAAGTATTTCATCTATACAATGAATATTAAAAGCAAATCTATTTCAGAAAACCAAGCAGATGGGATATTTTTTACTGCCAATAATGGTGTAACATAGCAAAATTTAAGCCAAGAGAAACCTTTTGGAGACTGCTATATACTAATAACATTACAGTTCCATCTATCAGAAAGCATAGTGAAATAGAGACTATTCATACCACTTAGCAAGAGAAAAACACAGTTTTGAATAGATCATGTTAAATTTTGTTCAGTTAATCCGCAAACTTTGTTTTTCAGGCTTCAAGAGCAGATGCCAGGGACTGTCAGTGCAGTAAGAAAAAAAACAGTTCAGAAGAGCTTTCTTACTTGGAGCAATAAATCCCCAGTCAACCATATGTGAATAAACATGAGCAGGTAAATAGAATGGTTCTGTGACAACAGATTCAGCCTCTGGAATAAAGTGTGTGTGCAAAAAGGAGAGCTGCTAAGAGATTTTATTATTTATATTTCAGTATTTTTTGCTTGGTGACTAATCTGGAAAATAACTATTAACTGTAGATGTGTGCAGCATTGTAATAAATGTTTACATCTGGGGGCCCAAGCCAGGCATATCTTCCTGGGACAAAATAAAACTCTGATTTCACTGAGAGAACATTCTTGCAGAGTTTTCACTCCTTTTCTAACAGAGATGAATGGTGATTAACTATTAAATCATAGAATAGTTTGGGTTGGAAGGGACCTTTAAGATAACCTAGGTCAAATCCCCCTGCTGTAGGCACAGACACCTCCCTCTAGACCAGGTTGCTCAAAGCCCCATCCAGCCTGGCCTTGAGTGCTTCCAGGGAGGGGGCATCCACAACCTCCCTGGGCAATCTGTTCCAGCATCTCACCACTCTCACAGTGAAGAATTGCTTCCTAATACCTAGCCTAAATCAACTCTCTTCTTCATAAGAGATATTAGCAATACTGTGGTATATTAAAGGAGGAGGAATAAAACAATTTAATCTTGATTTTGACACAGAACTCCTGAGGAAATTGTAACATTTGTGTATACATTATGAAGAACAAAAGAGAAAATAGTTATATTCACCTAATAAAAGGCATCACAAAGTGCTTTGTATGTGCAAAGCACAAATTGCCCCTGGCGCTAGGGGAAGGTGAATGGAGAGATTTTAGTTTCTCTTCCTTTTTTTATTGTAGTATTCTGCTATCTAGTACTACCATGCAGATGGGTTTCATATTCAAGGTGTGACTGCATACAGCTGCTAGAATTTAATCTATAAAAATGGATAGTAAGAAGGTAGGAAAAGAGGAGGAAAGACAATTAAAGGATCATACCCACTATCAACATTTGACAAACTTTCATCTCAGTTACCTAACTCCCTCTACCCAGTTTCATTGAGAAATATATTTTTACTTCATAGAAACTTACACAAAGAAGTCTGAATTGAAACAGCTTCCTTTACCTTTGTTTCAATGCAAATAAATGAAAAAACACCTGATTCAAAGCTGAGAAATGCTCCTGCACCACAACAGAATCCACTGTAGAAGAAAAGTATTATTTAGAGTATTGACAGCACTCTCAAGTGAAGGCCACAAGCAGTGCTTCTAATGATAGGAAGAGTAGAAATGAACACAGAAAATATCCATCAGCAGTCTTCAAAAATTATCTGGATAACTGTTAAGTATCTGTATGCAGTCTATATATTCCTTTGTCACTTAGGATGATTGATGTTTAATAAATATACTGAATTAAGAGTCCATAAAAATATTTCTCTGTGTTGTAGCAGATGCCAAAGCTCTGAGACTTTGGACATAATTCTTAATGGCAGCTTTTCAGAATCGTGACACGCGTGAATAAAGTCAACCCAAGGGAAAAAAGCAATAGCAGAGCTTTCAGTTGCTGATGCTTCCAGGACGGAGAGGCTTAATGATTCATCCCTGCATGTAACCCTGCAAAGTGTCAGTAAGTGCAGAGATGACTTCATGTACCAGCAGTCCCATAACTCTATTTTAACATCCCTCTCACTGAAGTTTGTGTCTTGGTGTCTCCTCTCCTGATGCTCTCTCAAGACCCCACCAAGCTGATCTAAGGGGCCGCAGCCACCCACCCAGAACACGTGTACAACAGCAGGTGTCAGAGATCATAGTCATTACAGCGAATCACTACATTCATTGTAGTTCAGAGCTCTGAGCCACTCCACTGCAAATCTATACCAGGAGAAAGAATTAACGTGCATGGTGATAGCCTTACCAAACATCCAACTGCTCTGACAGCAGCCAACAGCAAATGCTTGAGAATTATGACAAGAGAGCAGGAGTATGTATTCTGCCCCATATAGTCACCTGGCCAGAAATTATGTGGCATAAGAAATTCTGCAGTTTTAAGTGATATAGTTGTGATTAACATCTCTTGATGGCTTTTTCCATTTACAAAGCTAATACCTTTTCCACGTTCATGTAAACAGTGGCTGTCGCAAAACAGAAAACTCCCAAGTATCAATATAAACATCACAAAGAAATATCTTCCATTTTTAATCTCATTATAATTTTATAGCCCCGATTTCATGAGTTAAAAACTAACACTGAAATACATCTTTTTCATGAATTATCAGCACTTTTCACTTCTATTTTTCTTTTCCAGTTGGAAAAGTCCTATCCTGTTTCTCTTCCTTTCAGTCCCCCAGTACCTGAGGTCTCTTGTATCCATGACACGTGGAGGGTCCTCACTGGACTTCAGTCTGACTGAAAACTTTCATTACCTGCTACATCCAGCTAGATGCCTGCACTACCTGATCTGAGTGGTTTGTCCTCCCAAAATTAATTGCATCTGAAGGGGTTTTATTCTAGTCCCTTCATAGACCTTTAATGGACATTCAAGAACTCTTTTCTTCCATTCAGCTAGCCCTCCACCCTTGCTTCCATGTGAATGACTTGACTTTGACACACTAAAGTAAAGGATTAGAATACCACAGCCCCTCTTCCAGTTACATCAGGAAGGAGATAGCAGGAATAGGGAATTCCAGATTAATAATTACTCTGATCCACTGCCACTTCCCTTCTAAGTTTAGGAAAGATTATATTTTTCACCTTTCTGTATGAAACCTTCATATCCTGAAAAGGTTTTTTTTATCCACTAGTTAAGAATGTGATATATCTGAATGTGGTATATCTGTATGGGAACTGCTGAATCGGGGCCTGAACCTCTGATTGATCACCTGAGGCCAGCAATGAGTCAGCCACAGGAGCACAGGTGAAGACAATTCACCTGTGCTGCCAGAAGGGGTGGAGCCTGGCTGCACCTCTCCTAGACCCATTTAAGAGCTGACTACCGCTAGGGGAGGATTTCTTTCTGGAGATCCCTCTGGAGTTTTACAGTGAGCCTAGGATATGGGTAAGTATTCTATCTATTCTCTTTTGTATAATAACTGCTTAGCCAAACACTCTAATATATTTCATAATTACAACATCTGTACATTGATTATACAATATCCTAATCAAATCCTACCTTCAATAAACAAAGAATATCAACAGCATAAATTTTTAGGACAACTAGTATTGCATTATTTTTACATAAATATTTTCATATGTTTGGTAGTACAATTCTAGAGGTTTTCCTTAAACCATCCTCTTACCATACCAGATGCCAGAACTTAGGGTTCCCTTGAAGTTTCCCCACTTGTCCAAAAGTGGAACTTATCTATATATCTATCTATAGATAAGTGTAGATAACTTATCTATATATCCTTCATGCACACAACACTCTAGATTTCAACTGCATTTCATTGAAGAGTATTATATGAAAAGAATGTAGTTTTTTCTCAGGATTGTTTAATCTCAACAACTAAGCTACTAAAAATGAGAACCCTCTCTTCAAACATGCACTGACCTCACAGTAAGAAAATACAGAAGTAATGAAGCTTCCTCTCTAAAATTAAAGGCATACCCAGGCAGTCACCCCTTTAGAATACTGTTCCAGGGCATTCAGTTTAATTATTTAGTAGTGAAAACATAACCAAGAGAGAATCATAGAATCACAAGGTTGGAAATGACCTATAAGATCATCTAGCCCAACCATCTTCACATTACCACTGCTGCCAGAGTCTCCACTGAAAGTTCAGTTCAGCTTGCTTCATAGATTAGCTCATTTTATATTTGTAACTGAATGTATGGGAGCTGCTGAATCACAGCCTGAACCTTTGATCAGTTATCTGAGGCAAGCAATATGTCAGCCCTGGGAGCACAGGTGAAAGCAGTTCACCTGTGCTGCAGGAAGGGGTGGAGCCAGGCTCCACCTCTCCAGACCCATTTAAATGCTGACTGCCAGGGAGAAAGGATCTCTTCTGAGAGATCCACTCCTTTGGAGCCCTTTGCAGCGAGCCCTCTGCATGGGTAAGCGTTCCACCTATTTTCTCTTTGTTACCCTTGTGCCTAACTCTTTTGTTGGTTTATTTTCACACCTTGACTATACATCTGTTTTTGATTGTACTTTTCAGTTATATTATTTTTCCTTGATTGTACACTGAAGATCAGAATCCATTAAGAAACCAAGAGGATTTCTTGATGATAAGACTACAAAACCAGTTTTGACACAGTATTTCAGAAAGGACCACAAGAGTTAACCTGAAAATTTTCCAGTGACTATTTTTTCTGAAACTCCTGATGACATCAAGCCCTAAGTTTTTCACGCTGTAACAATATAGATGGAATTGATGAAAAATGAACATACAGAGTGTGTTCAATGAACTAAGCACCGTGAAATCTTTCTACCACAGATTAAAGCATAGTTGTGCTCTAGTGTAGGACTGAAAAGAAATTTTTTTCTCCTAGGAAGTGGGCTACCTCAGATAAATTTAGATGCATCTGGAAAACAGTGTTCTTCGCATGATGAGAATCTATAGATATTCATCAGAAGTATGCTATTTTCTTTAAAACAAAACATGCTGTTCTTCAAGCATTAGCAAGGACCTGTAGCTCAATACTTTATCCTCAGTCCAGTAAATTCTTTGAGCTAGTTCTCCATGCAGAATTCTATACCAGTTTTCAGAAGGTCAGGAATTTAGGTAAGCAGAAACTTGCAAAAAACAATTGGTTGCTTGCTTCTATTGCCAAAAAGTGCATATTAAAGCAAAACTACCTTTATTTACTGTTTTATTCTCCCCAGAAAATGCTTTTTTTTTTAATGTGATCATTTAGTGAAAAAACAGGGCTCCCATTGTCTTACAGACAACAGACTCAGTAAGCACACCTGTGAGACTTGCTGACCCTTTCTGGGAGGTAAAGGGGAAAATCTATAGTTATAAGGACCAATTACCAGATTTAAATAAAGTAACAGCTTTAGGTTAAAAAGATTCAATGAGAAAACAAGACCAACCATAAAATATCAGATGAAAAGGCCTGTCTAGTTCAGTATGGTGTGCTCATAAACAGCCTATGGAGGATTCCTAGGGAAAAGTATAAAGGAAAGAAAAATAGCTTTCAGCTATTTGTTCTGAAATTTCCTGAACTACATTCAATATGATTTTTTAATAGCCCTGAGTCACATTTTTCCTCTATTAATTTATTCAATTAGTTTTGAACAAGCAAACATCTAGCATTTGTAACAGCCCCTGGCAAGGAATCACATAGCTTAGCTCTGCATTTCACTTATTAACTTGTTTATTCTCAACTTGCAATAAGTAATTTCAATACATTCACAACAGTTTTAAAGAAGCTATGGAGACCAGCCCTGGATGATTGTTTGGCTTTTTTGATGCTGTTGCTTATACTTTTTCCCCTTTCTTTCAAAGTCCTTAAACTTCATTCTCATTTTATGCATTCCCATATTCACTGAACCTTACCTTAGAGTCTTTGATCCTAAGTTATCTAATATAACATACTGAGATTGTTTCCTCAGACAAGGAAAAGCATTTCAGCAGATTAATTATGAAACTTCTATCATTTGTGCAAAACTTTAACTGTCTGAAACTATTCAGTATCTGCCATTAGATCCATTTAATTGAAGTTCAGCTGTAATTAACTGTTGCTCTAACAACAAGGTTACTTGGAGCAACTAGAGCAGTCTTAAACATCAGTATTCACCTCTGTTAAACTTTCAGTAGCTAGCAGCATTGACTTTAATAAGCTTTTCCTCAAAGAATAGAGAAAGTCTGCTAATTATTTTCGTTACTGCTGTTTGGCTTTTTTTCTTCCTTCCTAAATCTGTATTCAACTTTTAACTTCTAAATTTAGGATTTGAACTCATAGGTTCATATGACACTCTTCCAATGTAGGATATTCACAGCATCATAGAAATTACTTCCTTTATTCAATTGAATCAGTCACACACAGTTCCAGGGAACTGTTTTCCTCTAATTTTAAATTTGTCTGTAGAGCTGTTTAATGCTATTCTGGTTATGGTGCTCAACTAAATGTTTCAAGATCTCAGGATATAGTTTTGGGCAGCCCTCATAAAAGCAGTGCTGTCTCTATAGTCACCAAAGCAAGTGAGGCAAGACTTCATTTTTAGTACAAAATACACCACACCTTCAAGTCTCACCTCATCATTAAGTGGAATTTCAGGAGTGTGCTTTTGCAACTTTAAGTATCTGCTTTTTCAGTGGCTGCAACTTTACACAAGGAAAGTCTACAGGGACATTAAAGAAACTGGATAATACAAGCCTAGGCTGCAAAAAGGCTTAAGGAACACTTAACATTTGTGAATCTAAAATAGAAGCTACTAGTTAAAGTTGTAGACTTATTCCACAACTTTGGATAAGTCAGTAAGTACCATATATACAGAAGGCCATTTGCAAATGCGAGCATGTTACTAAAACATTACAAAAAACAACAGTTTCTGTGTCATGTAAGTATGATACCATTGGCTACCATACTCATAGACTGTATGATATAAAAAAGAATCTAAAAGTTGCCTGAAAATATGCTTAATGTCAGAACAAAACATGATTTAAATAGTTGCTCATCCTATTTATTCAGAAAAGTTCATATTTAGAAGTCTCACAAAGTCTCTCTGCAATATGAAAGACAACTGGTGTACAGTAATGACATATTTACTACATAAGCTTCAAAAATCTGTCCTCATGGCTGTTCAGCTCACAAAGAAGCAGAATTGCTTCAGACAGATTCTTGTCAATATCAGGCAAATCATTCACAGATAAGTCAGCAGACATATGCAAAAAGAAGAACTGAACTCACCCAACTGCTGAAGGGGCTCTGGTGGCCACGCAGCCCTCCTTCTCGGAAAGTAGCCCAGGTCCTAGAGATTCTTTCCCTTTAGTGGCCAGTCCTTATATAAGCCCAGGGTGCCTTCACTCTGATTCACCCCTTTTGGTCACCTGTGGAGCACAGGTGCAAACAATTTGCCTGTGTTCCCTGGGCCAGCCACAGCCCTTTACCAGGTGTTCAATCACCACTCAAGCCCAGATCTAACAGTCCCCCTACAATGCTTGAGAAGAATAAGAACCATATCTGGTCTAAAGATTGCACCAGAACTGTGGAATTGTTAATCCAGGCAACATCAGGTTTACCAAGGGTGAAAATATAAAATTTGAAGAAAAAAAAGCAGTGGAGGAAGCACACTAATGGAAATGCAGAAGAACTGAGGCATGTGAGTAAGTAGAAGAGGCAATGGGACAGATAGAAATGAGGTTAATTGAGAAGAATCCAGGATCTCAGTTTAAGCTGAGGTTTAAAAAGTCTAGAGGTTACTAGAATGTCTGAAAGCTTTGAGAATGAAAATAAGAGGAAACTGTTTAATTGAGCAGGTAAAAGAGCAAGAATGGAATAAGAGATAGTGAGTGATTTTCGTGGGTCCAATGATCCCGCAGCTGACTGACAGCAGAGGATACTACAGTTTCTTGTAACTGCAATTCAGACTGGAAGACAGGAACAGACTTCTTTTTTTTGAAAGGTTACTTCTACTCACAGTTAACATTGATAAAACTAATAAAGGGAATAAATATTTTGAATAGCTTACCAGAGGGTGTAGTTAACCTTGGAGTCAACTGAACACTTTTCCAAAAGAAAAATCATCAGCCCTGAGATAGGAGCTCATGCATACTAGGAAAGTTTGACTCTTTTCCAAGATAATTCCTGGGTAGCAATCAGTGGATTGAGATATTCAGAAGAAGGACAAATTCATCGTAACTTGCTCCTCTTGGCCATTAAAACCAGGAGCAGATTTTTCTTAAGAAGGGAGTAACTAATGCTAGTGAGCTTGTAGGTGTTTTCTCCAGAGCATTATAAGAAGCATCAAAAGGCTAAAGGGTGTTTGGGATGACAAGATGTTGTAAACTGCTCTTTAAAAAAATATCAGTTAATACTGCCTTCAAATATTCTTGTGACTGTGTTAATGAAAGTACCACCAGTTAGTTAGATTTTAACAATACAAAGTATTACCAAAATATCAACATCTGACGAATACCAAACACAGCAGAAATCTTCAATTGCTGTAATTACTCACATAAAGACCACTAGTGCTACTTCCTCCCAGATGAAGCATTAAAGCATTTCTCACTTAATTTCATTTGCTTCAGATGATAACTGTCAGCATCTTAATGCATTTATCTTCTCTTTGTTCCCAGTTTTAAACTATTTCCCAAAATTGAAGCCTTATTGTTCTCTTCTTTGTTGCTGTTTTCTGTGGTTTTCTTTTGTTTGTTTTGTTAAATCTCAAAACAGCAATAGCTGCAGTGCTACAGAGCACTAAAAATAGAGAGAATGAGGGTTTAAGGAAGATGTTAAAAAAGCTATGAACACACGAACTTGTTTCTTTTGCAGTCTCTACGGACAACCTGACAGTTACTGACCTTGACATTTTTTTCTCATATCTGTAACAACGCTGTTACCTTCTGCTTGAATTACCAGAACTCAGTATACTGAATTTTCTAGCAAAGAGGGAAATGTTTGTGCATGGAGAATCGTGTGGGAGTATGCATGTATTATATATTCTTATGTTTGTTCAGACTTCAAAAAAAAAACCATTATTTCAAGAGATGAGGCATTGTCTTTGACCTAAAATAGTTCATTTCATTTTATAATTTCCTGTGAAATAATTTTGTCTGAAAGTATAATTGCTTTTTGATTAAAGGTGTCTACTAGCATTTTACTAGAATCTCTGTAACTTGACTGAATACAACATTTCCCTTTGTTATGCCTTTTCAATAACAGTAAGCCCTTTCCACTGAAAGTAAATGGATCCTGTATTCACAGTAAAAAAAAGCTTGTGAGGATTTTCACCTGATTCTGCACTGCAGAATCTGAATGCCAATGAATTTATAGTGAAGAGTTTATAAAACATAAATCATCCTTGTCCCACATATTCATGAAGTTGCTGGACTTTGCATCCCAGTAAGTCATTTCTCAGTAACACACAAACTCACCATTTGCCACAAGAAGCTGCTCTACATATCCAGAAACTGGCATCCATTTTGTAAATAGGAGACGATTGGTGCTGCTCCTCACTATTTATAGTGCATCCTGAAGCTCTTTGGTCAGACCTGAGCTCCTCAGTAACTCAGGGAAATGTCTACTCGCATTCTATTCATTTGCATGGACCTCAGGAGAGGCCACGGTACGGCATTAGCGTTCAAATATTTTCAAAACCAGAACTGCTTCTGGTCAAAGCTGTAAAAGGAAAACAATGAAGCCACGAAAGATGTTTGCTACTGGCAGCTTTTGTAATAACTTTACAGATATCATTCTGCACTTAAATGATTTAAGAATTAATATGTTTACGCTTCTATAATTTAATGAAGAATATTTTTGTTGTTGCAGAATGGATGTCATGCCTCAACAGCAAGAAATACGCAACGTGCCAGAGGTGACTGCTTGTCTTCTATAAGATGTCAGAGCAACAAGCTTTTTCTCCAACAAAATATCTGCCATAGGAGTCTATTTGACACCAGATACAAGAACTGCAGTTTCACTTGCCAGATCACCTTTGAATTCCCCTAGACAGAAGTAAGAGTCCAGATTCCCTCAGGATTAGCTCAACCACAGATTCTATGGCATAAGACATCATCCCAAAACCCCAGGGTAGCAGAAATGAGCTTGTCAGTTCATGGCTGTTGGAAACATTCCTTTCCCTCTCCCAGTCTCACTGGACATATATTTTTTTTTTGTCAAATGATGCAAGGCAGCAGATGTCCTATGAGGAAAAAAAATCTAATAATTTCAAATTACAAGAGTCAAAGTAATCTAAATTCCCCATCTGTTGCCTAGTGTGGTTGTCAGAGAAAATCTCAGTGCTCTGTAATGAGGTACAGAGAGAGTTCTTGATGCAATTAAAGACTTTAGGAAGGTGCTAAGCTTTTCTCTTTTTCAGGCTGCTTTTCATAGTCTGAAGAAGAAACACAGCTCTAACAAAATACAGACAGTAAATATTTTTCTATATTTTTGCAATTTGAACATCTGTGACCCTATAACATGTAATAGACAAATCACAAGTTACCATGGCTCTGCTGAGCACTGTGTCTTTAGTGAATGCATTTCTTTATGCGCACTCTAAACCCAAACCAAGGTCATTATATCTGAGCAGAGAGAATATATATAAGGCTTTTCAGAACTGGAAAACAAATATAATGTTAGCTACTGGGGAAAAAAAAAAAAGACTGAAAAGCTACAAAAAACAAACAAACAAAAAAAACAACCACCACCTAACAAAGGCATTACTCCCAGTCACTATTTTTTTAATTGAGTGGTAGAACCATGTAACTAGCCAAAATTCCTATGGTAGCTCTTGAGGGTGGGGGGCAGGAGGATGGGGGCTTTTTAATTAATAATTATTACTAATTATAATTGGAGAGGATGATAATAATAATTAATCATTCTTCTCTGGTCACACACAAAAAGTTGTTACCTATAGCTGGATTTGCACAGAATACAGCAGGACACTACTTACCCTTCTTGATTTACAAGAACGTCAGTTCTGACAAGAAGCCAGTTCTCTTAGACATCAGCAGCACTGCAGAAAAAGATGACAGTCATTTTATGAATGGGGTTCCCAAAGCCACTCCTCAAATTCCAATTTCTCTTCAAGCTAGTTACCATATACAGTAATTGTTAACAACAAAATAAAATGCAATGTCAGGAAACAAGGTGTTTTCTTTGTGAACTTTGCGTAAGTTTCTTTGCATCCACATCACCATCACATTTGGAGACAGTGCTGTCTTTAGTATTGTGCAAAAATATGCATGCAACAACTTGTTTAATCAAATCTTAACAGCTATTTTTCTTCCTATTCAGTTAATTGCATTCCAGTCTTAGCTAATAATCACCTCAGAAGGAGTACTGCTCAACTACCAAAACAAGCACTCTATGTCAAAGGCAAACCATTCTCTTCCATCACCACTAAAGCACATAAGTCAATAATCTACTGCATTTGCAACATCTTCCCTTTCAGGCAACACTTAGTTCTGTGATACACATTTAATAAGTCATTGAAGAAAGTACAGAGATGAGCACTGTGGTAAGCATACAAACACAGATCATTCCCTGATTCAAATATTCTCATCTCTAGGCTATAAACCTACTGTCTTCCAGTTTTGCTTCCTCTTCAGTTCTTTAGTGGTCAGTGGCTCAACTGCAACAAAAGACTGCCAAGTTCAGAGCAGCACCATGGTCCAGAAACACTTCAGGAGCTGAAGACAGATTAAATTCATTACAGCACTCAGCAAGATACTGTATTTCACAGCAGTTTCACACTTTGTAGATCAGGACTGTTAGCCAGCTGGCTATTACATGGCCAGTCAGCAGTAATAACAACAATTTTCCCTCTGCATTTGGCACTGGTGAGGCCATACCGTCAAATACTGTGTTCAGTTCACTTCACTACAAGAAAGACATCAAGGCCCTGGAGCGTGTACAGAGAAAAGCAACAAAGCTGTAAAGGGTTTGAAGCACAAGTCTTATGAGGAGCAGCTGAGGAAACTGGGATTGTTTAGTCTGGAGAACAGGAGGCTTAGAGGAGACCTTATTGCTCTCTACAACTCCCTGAAAGGAGGATGTGGAGAGGTGGGAGTCAGACTCTTCTCCCAATAACTAGCGTTATAATGAGAGGTAATGGCTTCAAGTTGTGTCAGGAAAGGTTCGGGTTGGATACTGGAAAAAAATGTCATATCCAAAAGAAGAGTCAGGCACTGGAACAAGCTGCTCAGGGATGTGGTAGAATCACTGCCCCTGGAGGCATTCAGGAAATATGTAGATGTGGTACTTAGGGATGTGGTTTAATGGGCAATATTGATGGTGATGGATCAACAGTTGGACAAGATGATGTTAGAGATCTTTTCCAACCTTACTGATTCTGTGATGGAAATATGTAAGACCTCTTACAGAATAATCAGAAAAAAGTATTTATTAGACATTATATCTAACGTTAAAATTCTGAGTTGTAGATCCAAGTAGAAAATAATATTTCTCCTATGTTGTGTGGGAGTCATATAATTCCTGCAGACATGAATTACAACATACAACTCATATCTGTTAAAGTTACCTTTTCATACTCCCTACTATTTAGATTTCTTTCTAACCACAAATCACATTTGCATCTGATGCAACTCACATTCTGTCATACAGAGCTGTTTTTCTTGGGATAGTGACACAAAAAAGTACAGAAGGTCTTCAAAAGCCCACTGGCAGTAATTTTGGATGCATTACAGTAGGAGTCTCAGAGTCTTCCCAACTCCAGAAGTAGAAAAAAAATGGGTATAAAAAGAATTGCAGTGCCTTTTGGTACTGAAAATACTTGTAATTCTAGCCAATTCAGTATCAGAGCAATATAATTTAAGGCACTGTAGGCCATGACAGATATTAAGCACATGCTTTCTTTACAAAACCCCCCGGTCAATTGCTTAGTGTACCTTCAAAAATAACTAAAATTCAGCTGCAGATGCAGAATACATCCAAGAGTTCAATAATGATAAACTTTCACAGCATCAAAAAGAAAGAATGGCTGCCATGCCCTCCTTTGAAAGGAAATCAAGATAGTAAAACGATGTCTGTGTAGCTCTTTCAGCAAAATAGCACTAATGTATTTTTCTTGGTGGTCCAGCTTTGATACGCAGCATAGACTGTAATGAATTTTGCAAATAAAAGCATCAAAGAGAAATGACTGCCCAAGGTCAGTGGGTAATTAAATGGCAAAGTTTTCAGTACAGTCCTGGGCTCCAAGCTTCATGTGATCAACAAATTCTGGGCCACTCTACTCTTGCCTCACATAGATACTACTTTTCTTGTCCTTCTTCTCAAACACCAAGTTGCTCACTAGATGCTGATCTATTTTCCCAGCAGCTCCTCTGTTATTCACATATTTCTGTAGGAGTCATTCACTGCTTCTTGACTCCAGAGCAGAGCTAAATATATAACACAGCTTCAGCTCAAACAAGCATCAGAACTCATCCCTACTCTTGCTAGAACAGGAGCTGACTGCTAATTAGCAGACATTTATTCTTCTGCTATAGTTTGTCCCAGAAGAGCTACATGAAAAATGATACTCTATAGAAGAAGCTAGATCTCACAACATCACTGCACCCTCAAGAGCACAGCAAGGCCTTCAGGAACCAGAAGTCAAGAGACTGCAGCTATTTCTCTTTTCTATTTAACTCTATATCTGTTTATGAAAGTGTGGTCTAGAGTGCTAATTGCTGCCAAAGGTGAAGCAAGACGTACAAAATAACACCACCTCTGAACTACTTCCAATCTGTGCTGAATTAGCTCCTGAGCAGGACAGACAGTTGAGTTTGTATGCTGCTTTAGGTTCTCATGTTTCTTTCTCATGTTTTCTCACTGAGAACATGTCAGTCAATCAACTCAAAGAATGAGAGCTATGAAAAGGATATAACTTCTGCTGCAAGAGCAACATATTTTGGTATCTGTTTCCAAAGCTCAAGAATGACAGTGGTGGAAGAGAATTAGAATTTGATTTATTTCTTAAACTACCTAAAGGTATTTTATTATTGCTATTACTTTCATTTAAAGTTCCTATGTCTTGTGTTCAGCACTGGCTGTTAGCTGAGTTTCTCTAGACAAATCTTACACAAGTCTCTGCAAGCCTGTGCTTGCACAGACTCCCACCACACTCACAAACCATAAGCTATTATTATCTTTGCTGTTGAAATAAAGGTCAACTCCAACAACGGACTTCACAGCTCACAACTGTGGCACAGCAGGAACAGGATGAACAGTTTGCATCATTACACCACCTTGAAGAAAAAAGTGTTTCAGAGTGGCATTCTCTATCTTCAGGACAGGAAATTGTATTAATCATTTATGTAAGAGTGTATGGTTGCCATAGTTGGTAGTTCAGCATTATTTCATTTGCATTTGTTGCCAAATATAAAATAATGTTTTTCCTGTTCTGCACTTGCCTCCCTGCTCATTTTCACTGCCCTGTATTCCTTCCTAATTAAGTATCTGTGGAAACAGCAGAAACACAGCTACTGTTTTATCCTGTGTTATTCTGTACCTGGCCCACAACATGTGGCTTCAAATGCAAAGTATGAAATTTTTCTCTAAATAGAAGTATATCTTCATATCTAGAAAATGAAATGGGCCAAACCCACTGACAAAGCAATCAAGAACTGTTAGAAGATAAAGTTGCCTTTTCTTGCCTGACATAGGATCGCTGAATCAGAGTCCTTCGAGTTGGAAGGAACCCTTTAAGGCCATCTGCAACCTTCTGCAATGAACAGGGATGGGGCAGTCACTGCCAGTGCCTCAAAACCCTTATTGTAAAAAACTCTTCCTCACGTACTATCTAAATCTCCCTTGTTTTGTTGTTCTAGTTGTGAAACCATTTCCCCTTGTCCTGTCACAGAAGAGCCTGCTCAAGAGTCTGTGCCCTTCCTTCTAAAGGTCCCCCTTTAGATACAGAAAGGACATATGAGATATGTGATAAATTAACCAAGCAGATCTTTTCCAGAACTTCTGAAAGATATATGTTCCAATACAAATCCTTAAAAAGTAATGATAATTTCTTATGAACCAAAACTATTTTTAATTCACTATACATTTAAAAGTTTTACAACTAAAAGGTGTTTCAATTAATTTTAATTTCCTGCCATTTTCTATAAATTCAATTCAGAATCATAAAGCCCTACAAATTCAGTGTGAATACCTGTGTGACTCAGAAATAACAGAGCTTAGCTTTCTTTTGCAGTTTTTTGTTTTTGTTTTTAAAGTAAGCCAAATTCAGACATGAAAGTTTACTGAACAACAGAAATAAAAATCTACTGAGACACTGCACAGATCTCATCATCCCTGTTTTCTGCTTTTCAGTTCAATGTATGGAGAACTGGAGAGAGAGCTGAACAGATGTAAATGGATGGCACAAGAACCAGTTCAAAGAGATTTTCTAGAAGCATTGCAACTGGCTTACATCAGCTTGGAACAAGCAGACCTTTCTGTCTCATCTTCCAGTTGTATTCTAGCACAAGGCAATAAAGGCAGAAGGAGAGTAAGCAAGGGTCAGTTCTTTAACAATGTAAAAAAAAAAAAACACCAAAAAAAGGCCTACGTTGCTAGCTGTGCCAAGTACAAGAGGCAGAACTGCTTCACAAGCAGTATCAGGATACTCTTTTGAAATAATCTGAAAACATATTTTTGCCATTTACAATGAAAAGACAAGCATGCATTCAAGCCTCTGACACAAAGGCAGAAGCTGCCTATATGACAAAACATGCCAGAGAAACCAAGGCAGATGAATTACTTCAGACAGCCGTGACATCTGCTAGCATGTACACACAAAGAGCCTTCCCTCTTGCCATTGCCCCTTGCACCCTACACACACATCTTCTGTCCAGTCCCACAAGCCTGAAAACAACACTCTGAGTGTCTACTGACATCGTACCTAAGTGAAACATGCAGTTGAGCATTTTTACTGCTCTTCTATGCTACACCATGAAGGGAAACAATAGGTAATGCTCTTGGAATAAACACCTGAATCACCATAACCATCTTAACCATAGGGTTAAAGTAATGCTACATATAAGAGCACTAAAAAATGCTGTAGCTAAGAGCCATCTGATTACTTGCAAGTTTATGAAGAAAAATGAACTTGCCTTCTAATAAAAGAAAGTACAAGGCACAGTTATATATACCAAACAGAAATCAAAAGTTACTGTATGTAATGAGCTGGTAAGTCTGAGAAGCACTCTGTTAGCTTTTAGCTAAAGAAATATGGGAGGTGTGAACAGAGCAGTTTTGCTGGTGACATCCATCAGAATACAGTACACTGAAAAATCTTTTTTAAAGTGTAATCTTCTGTAATCCAACACTGCAAACACAATGCTTATTTAAGATTCTCAAATGCTGTGGATGTGGGATGATATACAAAACGTACTATTGAACAAATAATACCCACAGGACCAACTATTATACATAAAGTCTTGGAGCTCACATTGGAGACTCTATATAATTATAATGTTGGGAAAGGATATATTTTTCTCCCTAATCAACAGAAAACCCAACTTCTTTGGCCTACTCATTAGCCTAGAGGAAATTCATGACATCAAAAACATGGGGAGCTAAATGATTGTTGATCTTAATTGAATTATTCATATGTAGTAATAATAGTGAGCATTTGCACAGTGTTTCTACTTACATTTTCCAATTAGCTTTATAAATACTAGCTATTTGATTCACAAAACACCCTTTCAAAAGAAGTGATTATGCGGTAAATACCTAAAGAACACAGTCTGGAGGCATTTTCTCTAACCTGTGTCATGCTTTGACTTCCACACACATCCAGCATAAGTCTCTGCTGGAAAATCATTTGGATAATTACTGTGAATTATCATTTGGTGGTTTATTTTTCTACTTTACTGAAGAAGTGAACGTTTTAATAGGTAGCTTGCCTAACCTTATTTGAAAAGATTTTCCTGTAATCTAAAGGCTTTGTGTTCAGATAGCATCAAAAGACAAGCACTGGGTGAGCTTATGGAAAGTGGTCATTCTTCATCCTGAATGCTGTAACTGTTCTAGCTGCACCTTACATTTCTAAGCACAGGCAATTAGACACCACGCTAGCCCTTACTGACAGCTAAAGGAGCTGTTTCTGGTCTATCTTTCTGACAGCACTCAGCCATCAAAATATCTTCATGACACTGTATTTGCAGAAGATGATACTGCCAATTTCTCAATAGAGAGAAAATAGCTTGAATAATAAGAGTTTGGTTGGGGGTGGGAGGAGAGTGGAGATTAATTTCTTTGAAATTAATTTTGCTGTTTTTACAGAGGCTTGCTTTAATGCACAGTAACTACACAGTGAGCTCTGCCCTCAGTGCTTCTGTCTATCCACTAGCTGCTTGTTCCAAAAGCGAAGCACCCTTAACTTTCCTCAGCTCTCCTGAGTTGAAGATGTCTGCTTCTGTAGGGAGGTACTATGCACAAGTCGTTGTAAGAGTTATGAAGGCACAATTTGTTCATAGGTTTCCTTATCCACAGAGAATCAAGTCAACTCCAAAGGAAGGACTAGGGAGAGCTTCCCCAGGGTGTAAAAACAGAATAACAAACTCAAGACATTTAATTACCCAAAATGCAGTATAGCCTTTCAAGCTGTACGATTATGTACCTCAGTTTAGTTTTGTGATTGACTGAATATTTGTCTTCAAGTAACTACCAATAATTCTGCTTTACTCTGGGCTCAGATGCAAACACTGATCCCAAGCAGTTCCTTGCATGGCTTTGTTAGCTTCCACTGAACTAGCTGGGCTGAAAAAGGACACAGCATTATCTCAGCCTCTCTAACTCAAAGTGAAGACCCAAATGCCATGACTGAATTGTAAATACTTTCATTCTCCTGAACAAAAGGATACGTACTTAACTAAATCCACTAACCTTTGTTAATGTTTGCAAGTATTCTTCAATATTTTCCATTGACTCCCACAATACCTATAGCAAAATGTCACCATTCTTCTTTCACGACAGAATGTATTTTGTTACACTGTTTGATGTCTTATTGTTATACTATTCAATGTATTGCTTTCTAAAAAAAAATACTGTATTGACATTTAAGGATTACTTATGACAGGCATAAATTTAAACACCCTCCCGCCTTTTCAAAGTAAATTCTAGTTCTTTTTCCCTTGTCACTTATTCTGTTTTTAGTTTTCTCTTGTGACAGCATAAATTTTTTATCCCAAGAGAATGACATTTAGTTATGCAATCAAGGTGTTTCCGGCAAGACTGTTTTTCAGATACATGGCAGATTAGAAAATCAAATGAGTCAACAAGCCTAGTTATACTAATGAGGAAGTACATGTTTTGTCTCTTTTTCTTTTTTGATGCTCAATTTGTCAGACAAAAGATACAGTTATCCATTTATAATCGATAGTCTTACCTATTGGAGAACTTCTTATTACCTTTTCATTTGCTTTTCATCCACCATACTGCATATTCCTTACAAAGAGGATCTGTGCATTTTACAGACAGTGATCATCTTCCTCTGGAAACCTTAAACCTACCAACATTATTCAGTAGTTCTCCTTTACATCTAGTGGTTTCTATAATGCTATATCAAATTCTCTTTTTTACAAAGTCCTATAAGAATGTGTCGTTTTCTGTTAATATTCAAGGAAAATATACACTGATATAGTTATAGAAACCATCAACTTGTACAACAACAATAAAAAATGATTTCCAGGCATCTGAGTAGTTGACACAAAAACAATTCTAAAAGAAATTCACTATCTGAACTCCTATCTTCTAACAGAGTGATTTCTTAGCCTTGTTTATTCTAATCTATGCTTTACCCCAAGGGGTGGCTTCTTCAAAGATTTCTACAGCAGGCCTGACCTATCCTGTCTGCTTAGCCATTTACCGCTTTCAATTCTAACACAAGAACAACCATCTCAATTCTATTCCTGGGCTTGCACAAACCCTTTGGCACTGTCTCACATGACATTCTTGTCTCTAAATTGGAGATGTGGATTTGATGGATGGATCATTATGTGGATAAGGAATTGGCTGGATGTTTGCATTCAAAAAGTTGTGGTCTGCAGCTTGAATTTTAGGTGGAAACCAGTGATGAATGGCATTCCTCTGTAGTTGGTACTGGGACTGGCTTTGTTTACCAGTTTTGTTGTCGACATGAATGGTGGGACTGAGTGCAGCCTCAGCATGTTTGCTGATGACACCAAGCTGGATGTCACAGTTGACATGCTTGAAGGAAGGGATGCCATTCGGAGGAACCTGGACAGGCCTAAGAGGTGGGCCCAAACCTCACGATGTCAGTGAGGCCGAGGACTGGGTTGGGGCAGTCCCAAACATGAATATGGGCTGAGTGTAAAAAGAACTGGGAGCAGTTGTGAATAGGACAACTTGGGGCGTTGTTTGATGAGAAATTCAATATGAGCTTATACACAAGACAGAGATTTACTTTTTTTCATGTTCTGATAGTGACAGGACAAATGTGGGTGTTAGTTTAAAACTAAAATAAGGTATACTTAAAGCTATTCTATGACTCTGCAATTCTAAAACATCGTAACAGTTTTAGAGAAAAAATAGAGAATGGTTAGTCCATGAAATTGAGAAAGGGGAAGCGCAAAGAAGTTATCAAGCCATAGATTTTAAAAAGATACATTTTGAAGTACTTTTCAGAACAATACATTATTTATGTGTTGATTTCCTAGTCAGAGGATAGTATATACCAAAACTATAATCACTTCTGTTTGTTCTCAGTGTTGTTATTAAACACAGTAATTTAAATGTGATCTCCTCGCTGAGTTTCCAGTACAATAAATACCAAAATGTGAGATTGCTTTATATTTCTCCTGTTCATTGTACTTCTCTTACAGAAAGCTGAAACTGATTATACTTGTGTAGAAGGTAGACCATAAGCATTACCCATCTTTGATTGGAAAACTGGTACCCACGTTGTCACACAGAAGCCCATCTTTACAAAGTCATATGCATGGAAAGCTTGGTATATAGCTTGCTAGCAGAATTTTCTGAAACCAACCCCAATTTTCTGAATTACTTCTTTCTCTTCCCATACTCAGTAGACCTAACACTGGCACAGGCTGCCCAAGGAGGTCATGGAGTCACTGTCCATGGAGGTGCTCAAGAAAAGGACAGATATGGAACTGTGTGACATTGTCTAGAGCAGTCACAGGCATGGGTTGATGGTTGGATTAGATGACATCGATTTTACCAACATTAATGATTCTATAATAGGGAATCAAGTTAATCTACAGCTTTAATTTACCCTTAGTAAAACCAACCAATTTTCTTACATTTCAAATAAAAACCTTCAACTTTTCTTCTCTGAATATGACATTTGGTTGGAAAGAGTCAGTAACAAAAACTGAAACAAACTTTCACTGTTCAATTTTTGAAATTCACTGAAGTGAAATTCATTTTAGTCAATTTTTTTTAATTCAACTGAAAATATTTTTTGCTCTCGACAATTTCAAATATTTTCTTAATGAAGCTTCTCTAAAGTATCACCTGAAAATACTTTTTGTTTTTTTTAAATAAATATTTCCCATTGCAATGCGAAACTTTCAGAAAAATATTTCAATTTTCTTAAGAAGTAGCTCTTTCAAGATAAAGTTGTCCTAGTCCTTGCTATTTATATTATCAAAAGAAGTATATTTTCTTTTGTTCCTGTTTACTGTTTCATTATTATAAAGATACTCAAAGGGAGTTTTGATTCGCAGTTACGTTTGATTAGTTAATCAGATTGTTTTGAAGATATATAAAGGTGTGGAAAATCAACATGCTAAATATGCACTTATGTTTGATGAATAATTTTGTACTAAGGATAAAGAAAAATAAATTTAGAGCACATAATCTTTTGTGTTCTGGACAAGCATAACTTTTTTAAGAGCTGCTCTTCAACATGGAAGCCTGAGTCTACCCTGGATTTCTAAATTAATAAGAGCTTTCAATTCTGAGAACATAGCAGGTTCCCAATAATAACAATATATAAAACTTATCTAAACTGAACGTAAGTCATTATTAATAGCTTGTTGTTGGTTCAGATATACTAGGGTTTAATGGGATATTATAAGACAAAAGTGTATTTAAGTTGATGAAAAACTGATCAGCTCTTATGGCAAAATGTCTTCTCCCATTCTAAAATAAATTATAATTTCCCAAAAGAGTAATCGTTTTTAAACATGATTTCTTTAATTCTTCTCTGATATTTAACAGAATGGCCACATCAGTGCTTTCTCTTTTGCTGTTCTCTGTTACTACATCTAAATGATTCAGAAATCCTTCAAAGACCTTCCTTTACTCTACAGTCCTTACCTGTGACCAGATATTAAATATTCATGTCATATGGATATAATATACCCTTCTATCAACAGCTACCACATATGTTTATTCTAAAATTGGGTTAATTTACAGCAACAAAGAGGATGTCATTAAAAAAAACCAACCTGAGTATATGCAGCATGATCCCGGAGCCCCTCCTAGCACTTGGGTTCAGAACACGGTCCAATCATATCCAGATACGTCCAAAGTGATTCAAATTAATGTGATTTAAACACAGTACATTTCCCTGGGAGCAACTAGCAACATGTTAGAATCCACAAGAATAAAAGAAATCAAAGAAATAAATATGCATAAAAATAAAAAATAATGCTATGTAGAACAAGAGGTCAAAAACTCTTAGAATACCATATGCATTTACTGTAACATAGGGATTAAAGAAAGACACTGGAAAAAAATGAGAGCTGGTACTGTTTCAGGACTGACAATAAACTCCCTACTCACCTGGAACTACAGGGGCCTTTTTGATTAGATGAAAAAATAGTAGGGACATCACTCTCTATAAAACCCAGTAACCAATGAAAAACATCTTCACTGCAATGGGAATTCAAGAGAATATTTTACTTCACTGTTTCCTTTCTCTTAAAAGTTGGGGAATTTTATCTCTAAATGTAGTTCTACAATTTTGCGATGCCCAGGAAATACCCTATATAGTTTTTGGATCTTTGCACTTTTCGAAACTAAACATCATAAAACAGAAGGGGTTTCCACTTGACTGATGGCTGGTGAAGTAGTAAAGTAGTAAAAAGTAAAGTAAACAAGCTTAAAAAACACGATATAAAGACACAGTAAACAAGCTTAAAAAGATATACTAGGGCAAATTTCCACAGGATTTTGAGCTATCGTTGGTAATTATTTCTAATGATACAATACATTTTACATCTATCTCACAGTATATAGTTCCATCATAGACAAAAGATGCAGAGCACATTCTGCCAAAAAAAAAGATTCTTTCAGTTCTCTGGGATGGAAGATGGTTAGTGAATTAGCTGGTAAATCACATTAGTGAAGAGTCTTGAAAAACACAAAGCCTGTGGGACACAGAACATTCTGGCAAGAAAGAGGCTGGCAGAAAGGTGACAACATGCATTAATTAGCATATCAATATGAATTTGTCAGTCACATAAACCTGGAATACCAGGTTGCACTTCACTTAAGAAAGAACAGTTTGCTCTTCTAAGATAAGACATGACAGCAGAAAAGAATACAGCTGATTGCTGAAGATTGATGGCATTTGGGATAAGGGAGATGTACCTGGATAAAGAAAGTCTTTAAGTGAAATATGCTATTTTCTGGCTAGGGTATCAAACTGCGATTTTGTGACCCTAAGGCTTGACTGCTTGTAAAGAGACAGCAGAAAACGAACAGTATGCCAAAAAGTCAGACTGCACTGTACAGCCACAAGAAATTTCAATATGTATTTTCATTCTGAATCAAGAGAAAAACATAGCTCGAGATGATGTGTTTGTTTGTTTGTTTTTTCCCTAAGTGGAAATTTGCATCAGTTCAAAATTTTAAAGTTCACATAACTAAATACTTTGCCACATTTCACAAAAGCAACCATTTCAGCACTCAGCACTCAAACTCTTTCATTACATTGGGCTGAGATTTGGAAACGTGTAAGGCATCTAAACTCTGTGGTAATGGAGGCTGCAGAAAATCCTGCCAGAGTCTAAACACAGGTAAAACAGCAGTATTTTTAGGTCTTCCAATGGAAGACAGACAAAATGCATTGTTAGACAAGCATTAATCTGCAGGCACAAACAGTTCATTTTCCAGTCCTTTCACTCAACCTCCATAAACCAACTTGCTTCAACTTCCAATTATCTCCAGTATTCCCCTTCCAATCTCCCGTCCTTTCTTCCTATTCATTTCTCTTTTTCCATTTTGTCCTTCCCTTGGATTTCGATTCTCTCCAGTTTTTACTTTTCTTTTTGTTCAGAATGGCAGCTGATTTTACCCGCTGTCCTTGTCCCCTCACCTCCAGGCTCCACTGCTCTTTGCCTTGCTTTCTTGGGCATCACATATGCTACCCAAGAAAGAAACAAGAGATGTGTCAAAAAACGCTGCTTAACAGCAGGGAACACACGCTCTTTCCTCTGGGATACTAATATTCATTAGGGCATTGCCAGAATGCATCTGAAATATATATGTTAGCCCAGGATTTCATTACCTCTATCATTCCTTTAAAGAAAATAGTGCATGCTGTATAGTGATACTGATGAAGAGTCTTTTCTCTGCCAGAATAATCTGTAAAAAAATCCATTGTATAACACTGAACACAAGTCAAACACAAGAAATTAGTTTCTCCAGCCTGCAAATGCTAGCTCTACACATATTGCTTTCACTACAAATCCTGCTTGACAAAATTAAATTATCTGAACAATTTAGTGAGACAACAAACATTTTATCAACATCCACCATCCGTATCAGTTTTAAAAGAGCAGAAGATTTATAAAACAGATTTAATCCCACGTGCTTGCCATGTATATGAAAAGAAATTCTTTTCAAACAATAGCCTGAAGGGAATATGGGAGATTTAATCAAAAGGCCCATTTTGTTTTATCATGTCTGCTCCAGGAAAGTAAAGGAAGACTCACATTTTAATTTTAGAAATCCCAGAACTCTGAACTCTTTTTTATAGTCCTTTTTGCAGCTATACACATAGAAGATTGCATAGGGAAGAACAGTTATCCAATCTGGGATTTTTGCATCCATATTGTTTTGATTTGCTTTGTATGTATATGTGGGGAGGGTGTTGTGAATTGGCTTTTTTTGTGTGTGCTTTTTTTTAACAGTAGAGTTTCATTTGTACATTCATAATCCTGTAGAATCAGAGAATCATGGAATGGTTTGGGCTACAATTCATTTTCACTTGTCACTTTTTGGAACAATTCAAGGTACAAAAATTTATTTTAGGACAGTTATGTTTGTATCTGCTTAAGTTTTTGAGCTGTAGGTTTGGGCTATATTTTTCTGTAAATCCAGGCTGTGAGACATTTGGTTTGCTGTTTTCCCAGATAGGGAAAGGTTTTCACCTGTGTTAAGAAAAAGTCCACTACAGCTAAAAGGTATTTTTACAGTAAGATTACTACTTGCCAGTAACTCTAAATGAATAGGATCCTTTGAAGAGAAAAATGTTTTTGACAGAATCATTGTACTATGATCCTATGATTCTCACATATGATTAGAGAAATTGTGAGAGATTTAAATTATCATCATACTGGATGCAATAGCAGATTATGTATGCAGTTAAATTCAGTGAGCCATCTATGAGCCTTGACCCCATGATTAGGAAGGGTGTAGCAGTGCTATCTGCTAACACCATTATTATTTCCATGTGAAAGGGCTTCTCTTGTGCAGCAGTAGCAAGAAGGATCGGTTGTTTATTTAGCTACAAGTTATAATAATAATCATAGAATCATTACAGTTGGAAAAGACCACTAAGATCATCTAGTCCAAGCACCCACCTACCACCAATGTTGCCCAATAACCCACATTCCTAAGTACCACATCTACACTCTTCTTGAACGCCTCCAGGGATGGTCACTCCACCACTGTCCTGGGCAGCCTGTTTGGAGCTGTTCCAGCCTTTTCATCATTAAGTTCATCTCAGTGTTTCAGCTTTTCTTCCAGCTACCCTTGTTCTTAGCAATACCTGAACTATTCAACAAAGAAATTAGTCTTAAGACCAACCGAGGCCATAGAAGTTTAAGTCAATAAGTTAAGGGAATTTAAATCTGCAATTAAGGTGAAAACATCTTAAACTTATAGAAAGAAAAATTTCATCCTGTCTCTGATTACTGAACTTCTTTTAAAAAAGCCTAATTGGACTTTCAGTCATCTGGAACTTCCTAAAGAGGATCTGGGATTTAGGACGCAACTGAGTCCTTAACATTACACTCAGAGCAGAGACAGCCCTCAAATGAAAGAAGAAAAAAAACCCAAAAACCAGCAACCCTCTCCTCTGAAATGTTCTTTTCCTAGGAATGGAATACTAAACCACAATAAAATATGAAATTTGGTTTTCTTTCAAATTGCTTTCAAAAATACCTCATCTTTTTCTACTACTTGTACTATTTGTACTGTACAAAATGAGAGTATTTTAAACGCATCTACTTGGTAGTACCTTTTCAAAAAATAAATGACATACATTTATTCCTTATAATACAAGACAATAGCAACAAGAAGCAAACAATCAAAATTTTCTAGGCAACATTTAGAACATGAAAATAAAAGTACTTAGTAAAGTCATTTTTTGGAAGCTATTTTAAGATAGTCCAGGAAGCAGCATCACTCAGTCTATCAAAGTAAAAAAATGCCACACACATACACACATATGTTGGAGCGGAGGGCCAGACTGAGACACTGCATTTTATCAATTCACACTTTCTTGGGTCAAGAAAGTGATAGAAAGTTGTTGGTTCTGAGTGGAGTTTTTTTGTGTTTTTTGTTTTGTTTAGTAAGCTTCTTACGATTGCTACCTCCATCATCATTCAAGAATGGAAGGATGGTTAATTTTATCTTCACATACATGGTTTGTTGTTTTTTGTGTTTTTATTTTTTTTTAAGACACATCCCTTCCCTTCTTCCTTACGATGTGTCATCCAATTTTCTAGTCTTTTTAAGAGAGAGCTATTGCCAGTGGTTAGAATATCTTCTTCATATAGCTACTAAGGTAATGACTCATACTATAATATCAGAGATTAAAAGGAACTGTTCACAGAATGCAGTAAAAGTAATATCCTTTATGTCCCAAGATACTTTCACTGAAGCCTTAAGACTCTGACTAAAATCTGGGCAACTTTATTGAAAGTTAAATTTCTCTGACTGAATATATTCATAGTGCATAAAAGCCTGTCCACTGCTGAATTAATTGTAATCTCTTGCAGTTGAGAAAGCAATGGGGGAGTTGGTCAAACCAGCAGGAGGGAAACTTCCCACTTCCTTGGCTCCTTACAGTTTGCATAACATCCCCCTAAAAGCCAATAATCAATAAAGAAATGACTATCTGCTATGTTCTCCTGAAGGTTGAATAAATTCATAAAAGGCACTCCGCAAAAGAAAATTATTTAAAGAAAACTGAACTAAAGCATGAAACTATATTTTAATGGGATATTTATTTTCATTTGCACAATCAGAACATAATTAACAACAAAATGTTAGTCATCACCCAATTTGAAGGAACAGCAACCTATCTTGCTTCATTATAATTCCATAATATTTTCATGTTTCCTTTATCATCTTTTAAACATAACATACCTGAACATCTAATGTCTAGACTCTGCATACTTTATATCTTTTTTTTTTATTTCATCTTTTTTGAGATCTCAATCATCTTTCTCATTATTCAAATCACATCCAGGTGTGCAGATCACTTGCTGTACAGCTGTTTCTAAGCCATCTTCAGGATAAATAAGAGTAGCAAAGCGAGTACTTCAGAGAGGGGAGCACCTTCATTTCATAGTAGTAACATCATAAAAAAAAAAAAAACCATCTTGAGAAACTAGATATTATAAAGATAGTTCCAGATCTTCACAGGAGAATTACTTCCAGTGGTTTTTGATACTCCCAGTCAGTATGTATGGGAACTGCTGAATCACAGCCTGAATCTGAACCTCTGATTAATCACCTGAGGCAAGCAATGAGTCAGCCACAGAAGTACAGGTGAAGGCAATTCAGCTGTGCTGCTGGAAGGGGTGAAGCCTGGCTCCACCTCACCTAGACCCATAGGATCTCTTCTGGAGATCTCCTCCACTTGAGTTTTCTACATGAGCCCAGGATATGGGTGAGTGTACCTATCATTTCTATTCCCTGCTTTGGTGTAACAGCTACATAGTCAAGCTCTCTGCTCTACCATAGATCATACCAATCTGTGTATTTGTTAATTGTACACGGTATCATAGAGCACCTGCCCGGTGCTCTAAGTATTGGTTATTCCGGGCAGGACTTTTTATCCTCACTTTATCTATGGATCCAGAACGTCTCATTAAAAAGTTTCCTCATCAGTGGTTACGATATTTCCAAAATGACTCTGATAGTGCATATCTAGTAGTGTAAATCTTCTCTGGGAAAATGTGTACAGAAGAAGAACTCATACAGGAAGATATTCCCAAAATACAGTTCTAGTATAATGTGTGTGGAGCTGATAAGGATCAAGTAGACTAAGTAAAATGACAAGGGCCAAGCATCAGTAGAGATGTTATTGATGCCCCATCCCTGTAGACTATCAAAGCAAGACTGGATCAGGCCCTGGGCAACCTAATCTAGCTGTGCAAATCCGTGTTCATTGCAAGGGAGTTGGACTAGATGACTTATAAAGGTCATCCTTTCCAGGAATTTATGTCAATACAAAAATAGAAAGAAAAGGCAAGGGTGAAAATCTTAGTTGACAGACAACAAATGATAAACAAATAAGAGCTGCCAGTTCCCAGTTAGCTTAAAAACAATGACTTTTTTTTTTGCAAGTGAGATTGTAATTGTTGTTAACTAAATGCTCACTAGTAGCGATATTACAACAAATCTTGTTAACATTTGGGCAGTTTAAAAACTCATTAAAATGAGTCAATGAGTTCAGGAACGATTCACTAAGGACTTCAAATAGATATTTTTATTAAAGAACATTGTCAGAAATAAATGTGTTTTTTTTTCCTTAAAGGTACTGATGAGGTTTCTGCAGTGCAATGATGAATTCAAAGCTTGCAGAACTACTAATAGATTAGTAACCGGCATTTGTGACACAGATTTCCCTAATACTATTTTAGATTATTTCATATTTTCTATGGTTACGGTGCACCAGAGGAAAAAATGTCTGAGGATAGAGCTCTCCCAATGCAAAATTCTGGAAAGGTAGATGTAGTACTTAGGGATGTGGTTTAGTGGGCAATGTTGATGCTAGGTGGACAGTTGGACTATGTGGTCTTAAATGTCTGATTCTACTCTACGATTCTACTCTACAATTCTCTGAAGAGTAAGAGAAGCATAGTTTCTGTAAAGGCAAGTTTTCCACAGGAAAAGAAAATCGACAAATGACTGCAAAAAAAAAAAAAAAAAAAATTGTCTGATCAAATCTTGCTTATGAAATAATATAGAAAAGCATTGCCAGGCATGGTTTCTACTTTGCACTATAATTTATGACTACAAACACAGTCAATGAACGTCAGTCAGTAAGCTAGACAAGTAAATGAAGACATCAGCCAGTGATTAAGCAATATAGTAATTACAACTCTCTTAAATGAAAGATGTTGTTCCTTTAGACACCGTTCAAGGAAAGCAATTTTGTAATCAACTCTTGTCTTTATTAGCTATAGTTAAACATAGCATCATATAGTACCACACATGCTAGTATAGTATAGCCCAAGAGCATGCAGGCTCTGTTGTCACGTAAGATAAGCTAAGAGACTGAGTCTAGATCATAAAAAAAGTCACATTATTACCTCAGATTCAAAAATAATGATTAAATAAAAAGACTTGATTGGAAACTTCAAAATACCTTTCACAATGTTGCAAAATAATTGATATCCAAATGTGAATGCTAATGTTTAGAGGTTGTCTAAATAAGTTACAATTATTACGAACTATACAAGTTCATACCTTTTGCTTTTATTTCTCATCCCCGTTCTTTGCCACTGCTTCTTCAAACTGGATCCGGTGATATATCTTGTATCCACAAAAAATAAATTAGTCTAAATCAATTTACCTCAGAAAATAAATTACCTTCTCTATTGTCCTCACAAGGCGTCTGGAACATGCTAGATTATTGAGAAAGGTCAGATCATTTGCAATAAGATTCTTTTTCTGCCAAATTAGCCTGTTTGACACTTGAAACAGGAGAAAGGCTTTGTGATGTAGTACATAAAAAAAAAACAATCTGATCTTTTTTTCCCCCAAAGAGTGACATACACAGAATAACATGAGACAAAATTGCAGACACTTGGCTTCCAACCCCAACTGCAACACGTGACAAAGGAGACCACAATTGCCGCCTTCTCTCCTCTACTTTTACTAGTCACTAGGTTTTACTCACTTTTTGGGAGTCACTATGACCCAAGAGTCTTCCACTTGATTTGTATTCAGTTATACTTTCTCATATTTTTTGGACTATAATGCAACTTGCTGAACACCAACCAAGTGCATAAATTCAGTATGTGATCTGGTCATAATTGTTTCTTTCATCCTAATTCCAAAGGAGAAGCATCATGCAACAGAAAAACTAACTGAGTTTAGGGAAAGACTCAAAATAGAAAAAAATAAAAAATAAATCCAAAACATTTAGCTTAAACTTGCATTAAAAAACAATAACCCTTAGGACATTATCATTTCAATAACAAGTTCCATAAGTCTCTATGTAGGCAGATCATATTGTATTTTGGAAATATGAATTTTTCTATTTCTCCTAAAAACAAACAAAATAGCAAATGTTTTGGCCAAAGAGACTCTACAGATTTGGAATAGAATGGCATTTCTAAAGAACACCATACTCATCATATATCACTTCTGAAAGTGTTTTTTTCCAGCTGACAGATAAGGAAGCAAATGCACTAGACATTATAAGAAACAGTGAGCATGCAGTATGTGACACTTCTGGATGCAAAAAAAAGTTCAGATTCCATCTCAATCTGCACCTCAACTGCCTGATAAAAAATTAATTCTGAAGAAGGCAGGTCACAAATCTTAATTTCCAAACTGCAGACTGGAAGAAAGCAATGCTGTTCCCACATTTGAGAGAGTAGCCAAGTCTGTTTTCTTTTTAACCTTTATTTCCATTTCAAGAAGACACAATTCATATGCAAGATCAGCCACATTATGAAACCACTTTCTCCTGTATTTGATACAGAATTTGCAGCTACAGATTTTCTATTTCCTTACTGTACGTTTCCTGCAAAAGAAATTACAAGACTCATTTGTCACGGCATCATAGAATAATAAATGTTCTGGATTGGAAGGGACCTTAAATATCACCAAAGCACCCCCCAGCCCCAATTCCTGCCATGGGCTGTGTGCCCCTACCAGCTCAGGCTGCCCAGGCCCCATCCAACCTGCCTTGGGCACCTCCAGGGATGGGGCACCCACAGCTCTGGGCAGCAGTGTCAGAGCCCTCTGAGTAAAGAATTTCCTCCTCACATCTAAGCTAAATCTCCCCTATTCTAGTTTACAGGCATTCTCCCTTGTACTATCACTATTAGATCTTGTAAGAAGTCACTCCTCCTTCTGCTTTTAAACTCCCTTCAAACACTGGAAGGCTGTAACAAGGTTTCCTGAAGCCTTCTATTCTGCATGCTGAAGAAGCCCAGTTCCCTCAAGTTTTTTTTCATAGGAGAGGTGCTCCAGGCCTTTCACTCATATACTGTTCCAGTACTTAGATTTTTTTTTTTTATAAAAGTGATAAGAATTACGTAATATCACATAGAAGTTTATACTTTTGCATATTTTCCTTGTTCAACAAAGAAAACAGTAACAAATTCTTGCTGTGCTACAAGAACGAGTTATCATATAAGCATCCCAATCAGACAGTCTTCTAATATAGGGGAGATTATACTGCTTTTTAGAAATACTCTATAAGTCTTATTCCAAATCAGTAAACTCCCTGTAAAGCTGTATGAAGAAGGATTCATGGAAATCAAGGAAGGAAGCAAGTAACACTGAACATTCTCTTAATACAATATTGAAAGTAAGATAGTAGGAAAACTGCTTGTCAGATCAATTCTGAAATCTTTATTTATTCTTTATAATCAATATCAGTAGTATATATTAAAGACAAATTGATTCAAGCAGAGGGCATACTAAAATCAGTATTACATAACTAAGTAGCTGTATTTAACAAATATCCCAGATAGAAGTACAGACTGGGAGAAGAACTCTTTGAGAGTGGCTCTGCCAAAGAAAGACCCGGGGGTCCTGATGAACAGAAGGCCAGACATGGGCCGTCAGTGTGCCTTTGCAGCCTGGAAGTCCAACAGTATCCTGGGCTGCATCAACAAAGGGGTGGCAAGCAGGGTGGGGAAAAGGGACTGTTCCCTCTGCTCTGCCTTCGTGAGACCCCATCCGGAGTATTGCATCCATGTTTGGGGCCGTCAGTACAAGAAAGATGTGGAGCTTTTGGAGAGGGCCCAGAGGAGGGCCACGTAGTGGCGCACCTCGCCTATGAAGACTGGCTGAAGAAACTGGGCTTTTTCACTCTGGAAAAGAGGAGTTGTGGGGAGACCTCACTGCTGCCTTCCAGTATTTAAAGGGGGTTTATAAACACGAGGGAAATCATCTTTTTACAAGGGTAGATAGTGATAGGATAAGGGGGAATGGTTTTAAAGTAAAGGAGGGGAGATTTATATTAGATACTGGGGGGAGATTTTTACTTTGAGAATGATGAGGTACTGGAATAGGTTGCTCAAAGAGATTGTGGATGCCCTGTTCCTGGAGGCATTCAAGGCTGGGCTGAGTACTGATCTACTACCGGATCTAGTTGTTCTGCACAGAAATTGGACTTTGATGATCTTTGAGGTCCCTTCCAACCCAAGCCATTCTATGAGAATTCCGTGAGTCTATGAATTTGCTATTATCTGAGCTTAATGATTTTTTTTTTAATTTGTTATTGTTTAGTATATTACCAAAATATAAAAATGAAAGGGCAACATAGACACATCTACATGCATCACTGTTACAGAACTGTAACCAGAGCCCCACAGCTAGACAACTGAAGTTCAGATAACACCGGAAGCCAAGTACTCCAAGTATGATTCAGCATATTCAAGACTTTACATTTCATACTTTACATATACAATGGATCCACACACCTTTTGACGCCAAAATGATTTTTGTAGGTTTATCTATTGGTGAGTAGAATGTGGACCTATGACAATAGCTCTGGAGCATCCTGTTAAAAAGCAAATTGTTCTTTTCAGGTAACAGTGAAACACACACATGTCACTGATGCTCGATGAATTACATGGATAAATTGCCTGAAAAATCTTATTTCCTCTTTCACTCAGCCCTGAGTTATTATGATTCCATTTGTGTCTCTCCATCTTGCTCAGGAGCTTAAAATATGCATTTTATTATGCATGAATATACTTGCACATTTTATTTTATATGACATATATTTCAGTAACCCCAAGAGAGAGAAAAGTTACCAGTAAAATTCCCCCCTTAGTTTGAATATTTAGAAGGAAAGTAAGTACTGGAAAGAGCACTGTAGGAGGCAGAGAAAACTGTGTTGCTATTAGGTGTCTTTTTGATTGATGTATTGATTGGTGTAGGTGTCTTTTTGATTGAAATATTTGAATGACTTACAAACAGGTCCTGAGGAATTTCAAATTGCAACAGCAGCTAACCATTAGTTTGACTGTAGGTTCGAAACCTGCAAGATCTAATAGAAATTATTTTCATCTCTAATTTCTGTGACTCCATAATTCTGTTGTTAAATGCAAATTTGAAAAACAGAAAATAATTAGTGAAGTGATTTAAAAGAAAAGAACGAAATAGGACAAATGTGTATGAGTATGCACATGAGTAAGACACTAGTTGGTCTCACTTATGACATCAGACAGGCACTTGAGCAGCTGGAGAAAGAGGAAAAAGCAGATATGCCTGTAATCACAGTTGCAAATAATTTGTCTTCCTCTGGAGAAAATACAGCACAGCAACTGAAGAAGAACATTTTAGTTCAGTTAAGGCTTCACACTAATTTATTTCAAGGACTGCACTGAAGAATGTAAAAACTAAAAGAATGGCAGGAGAGAAAACTAGTCACAATATTCCAAGACAATGTTTATTGCATCACAATCCATTTCACTCCTTTGCCCTTCTCTCCAGATATACTGCTATCAGCTAAAACCCTTCAGATCAATCTACGATATTTAAAATACTGTTTATGCTTTCAAACAAAAAAATTTAAGCACTTTTAAAAAATTTCTAGCTTTGCACACTGCATAATGTGTTTTCCTCTTAAAGCCTTAAAGCCATAGCTGACCATGAAAGTAATGGATAAGAATTATTTTTCACAGAACAGCGGTACATTTCAAATTACATTCAGAGACAGGCACCTCACTGTACCAGCTATTCTACCTCTCTAGTCATATCCCATGTGCAACAGTTATAAAACAGATGGCTAAGCAAGGCTATTAATAATGGAAACTAAATGCATTTAGACTACTGGGAGGATCTGAAGATCAAAACTCACAGTGGCTGAGGTAGGACCACTACTCCCTTCATAAAAGAAGAATGAAAGTTATTCCACAAAAGAAAAAAAAAAAAGGCAAATATATTACTGATCCAAAACAGACTGCATTTTTATTTATTGCTATTTAATCTCCCTGAAATAACTCATCCTCATGCATATTGAATATTACTTTATTCTAAAAGCAGTTTCAGCATAGCTGTACCTCAGTACAATATCCCAGAAGAAAAGTTGGCTTCAGTCAAATCTCTGGCTCTGACAACCTGAGCTCATTATCAGAGCAAGGCATGCCTTGTCTGAACCACACACCTGACACTGAGCACCTGTTCCTTCACTCAGGGCTTGTTGCAAACACAGCTGAGTACCGGAGGTAGAAGAAAACAGCTGTATGCTTCAACTTTGTCTCTGATCTATATCTCAGGGTATCAACGCTCCATGCCACACACCAAGATGTGAAATCTAGATGTTGTGAACAGCAGCAATCCCAGTACTTGGAAATGTAGTTACATTCCGTGCACCTTTAAACCCCAGTGCAAATGGTAATCTTTGCCTCACGTACCCAGTAAACATACAGCGTGGGAAGGAAAACTATTTCTCCCAAAATGAAGATTCAATTCAAATCAGGAATTGTTTTCCTTGTAAAAATCTCTTGCAAAGGCTCAGCAATGACAACTATTTTTTATAAATGAAAACAGCTGAAAAAAGACCTAGAAACAAAGATGTTGAACAGCAAGGTCACTGAGCAACTTTGTACATTAGCTCTTCAGCTATATAAACCTTAGCTCATACATTCCTTAGTGAAAGACGAAGACTAACATTTAAGATAATACACAATGAAATGAGAAGAACACTTTAATTGATAATAGAATTTTTCCTACAATGCATAACTAGACTGTGGAACTCACAAATCCAAAAATACACCACAGTGAGAGAAAAAATTGCACCATTACATCTAGAAATATCCATCCACGATGAACAAAGCATTAAGAACTTGTATTAATTGCCATACTGTAGAATTTCAGTCAGTTGTAAATATTCAGCATCTAGCTGAGATCTATATTGTCCTACTCTCTGCCACCACAGGCTTCTCTTCTGGGAACTAAATAGTCTAGCAGCGAATGGGATTGTTCCCAGCCTTTTAGCCACCTCTACGAAGAAGAGCTGTATACTGTACCTCTGGGTTTGAACTTCCCCTTTGCTTCAGCAGCCTTACTCACATGCTTGCGTAGTTGCCTGATATCCTACTGAATCAGCTTCAGTTGGTGATGGCAAGAAAAATTTTGCATTCATATGCAAAAATCAAAAATGAGATTCAAACTGAGTTTTCTAGCTATGCTTTAAGCTTCATAAGTAAAAGCAAACTGTTCAAAATCCAGGTAGACTGACATTGTCATGACAGCAGCACAACCAGAACAAGCAGTCACAAAAAAAATAGGACAGTGTTAAGTACTTCTAAACTGCAAACATTCTCCTACAGAAACTAAAATTTTGCCTGATTGGCACAGAAGATACAAAAGCAGCTGAGTAACACCCCAATGAAGGAAACAATTGGGGTCGCCACAGTTTCTGATGAAGGATCACTTCTTTCAGCTAGGGGCTTGGGTAAGGAGGTAGAGAAAAGAGGTCATGCAGTTAAACGTAAGCAAGCAAACCCCCCAAAAAAAGCCAACTTAGCTGTGCCCTTGGTGCTGTATGCAAAATAAAAAGACCACGCAGGACAATTGCTGCAATTTACAGCGATGCAGGTTAGCACACACAGCATGTAAGTATGCTGTACAGGATGTTGTTTTCCTATAAACCCCTACTTGTGAACTGCTGTTGATATTCTCTGGCTCTCTCACATGCTGCACAAGTGAATTTAGTGGAAGAGTGACTTCAAATGAAAACTTCAAGTTACATTGTAAGAAATGTAGAAGATTAAATCATAGTTCCATAAACAGCAAAGAACAGAAAAATTTCTAAATCTACCTTAGAGTCAAAATGCTAAGACAAGAGTTCATCCTCCGCTTCAAGCTCAGCAGGAGAGCTCTGGTTGGAACTGTGATAAAATAGCTTCAATGTAAGGGAAAGGAAAAACTACAGACAATCATGGTTAGTTTCTTAATCACAGTTTGGATGTTTCTTACACTTTCCTCAGTCATTCTGTGAAGCTATGGCAAGGGGAACTACTAATAACTACAAGTTTGACCACATGGGACTGTGCGAGCACAAAGCTATCAATGAAAGGACAAAAGAGAACAGCAAATAGCATATAATGTGAAAACAGTCACTTTCAAACTGATTATAGTATTACCTATACAAAAATTCCCACTGTGAACATATGTAACCTGGAATGGGCAAAAAAAAAAAAAAAAAAAAAAGACATGCTTGTTTCAGAAGAAAATACCAGAATGGACACCCTCTACAACTACATTATTTTTTCTGCAAGAGTGAGGAAAAAAAACCCTACAAATCTTAGTTCTTTGCACTGCTCCTTTAAAAAAATTTCACCAGTTAAACAGATTTTGCTACACAGAAGTTACCAATACAAATGCTTTCACCAAAGTTGCTGTAAAACTTACTTGAGAAACTGACTGCTGATGAGCTTCAACTGATGAAACTTCAATCAGTACACGTATAATCAATACAAATTCTGACAGAAGAGCACAGCTGACTTCACTGTTCAAGTGAACTGGCCTTCTAAGCAAGAGCCAATTCTGGCTTCCTTAACTCTTTCCTTCATTAGTTAATTGCTAGTGAGATAGGTGCTTAAGGACGGGTCAACATACCTCTTTGCTGTAGTCTTTTGATGTAGCAGGAGTTTTTTCAGAATGCAGATATCATATGGGATCAATATGGGGAATAAAGACTTGGGCATCTCACATGAAAAGGTGGGAAACAGCTCAGCTTATTAAAAGGGTACAGTCTGGAGTTCCTAGTATGGGTGTAAAAGTAGAAAGGGACAGGGCACAGGGTTGAGTTTCTGCTTTCTGGCTTAGAGCCATATAAAAGTCATGGATGAAGATTTTAATGTCAAGAGCTGGGTGCCAAAATCTCTGCTGTAATTAGTGAGTCGAGTATTCCTCATGCATTGGAAACAGTACTTGAGTTCTTCAAGAGATTTAGATTCACTTAGATTGTCTTCACCACAGTGACTCCAATTTTTTATTTGGATTTTGCCCATGATTTGGATTGTTTCTTTTGTTCAGATATGGGATTCTCTCAGTCCATCCTGCTGGCCTATTCTGGAGAGTATGATGCAACAAGGAGCCCTAGCTTCTAACCTCCTGGTAGGGATCCCACTGATTTTTCTAGGAAAGTGTACCTGAATTACTCAATTGCTCAGTCTTTCCAAAGCACCCTCTATATATGCCCAAAAAGGCAGAGAAGCATAGTTTTCCATTCACTGTGCAGCTAACTTAAAGAGTAGTTCAATTCACTATGGCAGTACTACAGCCTCTGCTGTTCTGATGATTCTTTATTATGGAATCTTGTAAGAATAGGACACAAGGGGTAACAGAGAAATGGCGTGTGAACTACTACTTGCTCCTTCATGCTTAGGTCCAGGGAGAGGATGATGCAGATGGAAGACGTAGAAAGCAATGCAGGGAACTGTGGGATTGACTCCCATGGTTTTCCCATGAGAAGGACATGCAGTGCATGGATAGGTTCTAGATATGTGGTAGTAAAGGTAGATCTCAGCAGAGCTCTCATAGGCTGCTGACTGGGCTCATGTCAGTGGGTAAGACCTCAAAAGAATATAGAAATGGCCACAATTTCAGGCATTCAAATAAAAACTGCACTGAAGACACAGCAACTAATATGCAGTACTTCCAATGGGTAAATATAGCAGGGAAGAAGTGGCATACAGGAGTATTTTATTTTTCCGTGAATCTTTTATTTTAAAATATGTAGAATGTGTGATTGCTAACAGGGGTATTGAACTGCTCCCACTGCTATAATAGCTGAAATCTCAGATGATGACAAGTAGCAGCTCTGAATCATTGGAGTATGGAGTGGATTGCACTAAAACACATTTTCTCCCTGAAAACTGCAGCCAACTGACTAGCAAAGACCTGCTAGTTGAAGTCCCTTGCATTCAACCCTTGCACAAAGCATGCAATCTCTATGCCAGCTATTGCTGACATATTAAAAAGAAAACTGATTTCTTGCATGTGAAAACACAAAGTGTTCCATTTGCTCATTTACCTTTTCTACTAGTATAGAAATCACTGAATCTAAAAATCATTTGCTAAAAACAATAATAGTACTAAGTGTGAAATAAATGCTAATAAATAAAACCAAGTCAAAATATGTTTGTTTGTTTGTTTGTTTCAAACACTTAAAGAAAACAAATCACTAGTATCTTAACCATATATAAGTACTATATTTATCTATATTTAGGGCTGTTTCAACAATCTCTGCTGAATATGCAAATAGCTCTGTAGGAACTAATATAAACACTGTAAGGAAAAAGTAGTCACATTTTAGTTTTATAAGTGTTTTGTGATGCTGATTGCATCACAGTGAGATGTATTTCTTTACCTGAAAGAGATTGCTATTACAAATGTGTAGGTAACAGAATGATTAAAAGGAAAGCATGCACAAAATGAAAAGACAGTAGCAGAGAAGTAGATCTGGAAAGAATTTGAATTACAAAAAGCAGTCTTGGTCTTTTGGACATTCAAATAAGCCAGCTAATTAACCTCTGCACAGACAGGGCAAAAAGGCTATTTAAAAAAGATTTGCAATAATGAAAGCTAAAGAAAGGCAATATAAAACAAATCTCAACAGAAATGAGAGAAGAATTCATATTCCTCGTGGTGCTCTCCACAGCTCCTGAAAGTGCCTGCTGCTGACAATGAATGAAATAAAAGGGGAGGAGAGAAAACAGAGAGAAAGAGGTGTTGTCTTACCAGCCGATGGAGCTTATCGCTCCACTCCCTTCATGACGCTGATAATTCAGAAGCCTATAAAACATGCCTCAGATCCCAGTCCCATTCTCCTTCAGCAAAACCAAAAGCAAGAAGTGGCTGCACAGAGGAGGAATGAGACTCTTTATCCAGAGATGGCTTTTCTGATTCAGCAAGTACAGCATTTCTAACTGTTTGAACAGCACAGCCAAAGCTTTCTCTGACAGCTCTCTCCTTCCCAGTCCTTGCTGTGCTGCCTAACTTCCTTTTTTCCTTCTTTCCTCTTCTCATCTTTTTGGGGGCATTCTGAAGGGTAGGGTGGTGGGAGGTGGGAGAGATATTCCCTGAAGAAAGGAGAGCAACATCCGAGATGAATTCTGTCCCCGCAGCCAACTGGAATGCAAGCATGAGCAGCAGGTGGAACATGAGCCTTGCTGCAGCAGGAGACCCCTGGGGACAGGCGCTGGGAGCCCCAACTGGAAATGCTTCTACCCCTGTTGCAGCAAACTTCTCCAACCAGTTTGTGCAGCCCTCCTGGCGCATCGCCTTGTGGTCTCTGGCATATGGCGGTGTGGTGGCAGTGGCCATTTTTGGAAATCTCATTGTCATCTGGATCATCCTGGCTCATAAGCGCATGAGGACCGTGACCAATTACTTCCTGGTGAACCTGGCCTTCTCTGATGCTTCCATGGCTGCTTTCAATACTCTCATCAACTTCATCTATGCACTGCACAGCGAGTGGTATTTTGGAGAGGCTTACTGCCGTTTCCACAACTTCTTCCCCATCACAGCTGTCTTCGCCAGCATCTACTCCATGACAGCAATTGCTGTGGACAGGTGAGAAAAGAGAGAGAAAGCACAGGGGTGAGCAGTTTAGATCAGACTTCTCGGCTGAAATAAATATTCAGACATAACAAGCATTAAGTGATGAGAGGCAGAGTCCTCAGTAGTTCGTCGACTGTGCTCTTCTGTGCTTCTTCAAGGTCTCTCTGTAACACACTTTTTTTTTTCCTCTGTCTTTGGTCTTCCTCCTTCAGCCTTTCATTTGTTTTACTCTCTTGCTTTCTCTTACAACAAACACTGCCTCTCACTCACCCCAGCTGCTCTTTGTGCTCCATCTTCTAGTAATAATCCTGTGACAGCAGTCATTGCTCAGGGTTTTGCTTTCCCCACCTGCAAAAACAACACCTGTTCCTCAGCCGATGCCATCTAATTCGTATCAATGAGGAGCTGTAGAGATTTCATGCAAAGGGAGAGCATTTCAAATTTCCCTCCTCTTTGTATTTCTGCAGCTGGCAGAAGCATTTTCCTCCTCCTCAGAAATCACTTCAGGCTCTGTATTTCATAGCTCTTCTCTCAAAAAGAGCTGAGCTGCCTGGTTCCTCCTGATTTTAACTAATGAGACTATTTAGGTTGCCATCTGTGCATAACCGAAGCTCTGGTAAAAACATGGATTCAAAGTGCTTGGTTGTTTTTCTTTTTTTTTCTGATTACTTGCAGCAAAGCAGCATCTGAGACTAAAAGAAAACAGGACAGGGAAAAACTTTACCTTTGTGCTCTTGACATCACTGGACAGCTGTAGTCTCTGTAGAGCACAGGGAGATGTAGTTGTCAGATTTCCAGCATAGGCTATAATGGATCATTTTTCTCAGAAGGTGCTGTGATTCTCCCATAGGAAATGCTCCTTTCTTTATGATCAATTTCACATGGGCTGGACTGGCAAGCTAACTTAACACATGCTTCAGAAAACCAACACTTTCCTGGATTTTCATTCTGAAAAACAGCTTGCTTTGTATTTCAGATCTCTCTCTGTTGTTTTTTTTTGTTTGTTTGTTTTGTTTTTTCCTATTAGCAATGCAATGAAATTGCTCACAAAACTCCATATATGTTAAAATCATGTTATGCATCCTGCATGAATTGATGTGGCACAGCTGTAGCACTTTCAGTAGTTCAGATTTTGTAAGGTGCACTCAATCTTCGTAAACTTTAGAAATCACTTGATTCCAGTGAAAACATGGAAATACGTTGCTGCACTGTTCTTGGTGCGGTGGATGATTTGCTGTTGGCTGTAGTAGTTGTGGATTTTGGGTGGCATTCTCATACTGATGCTGAGAATTTTTGTTCTGTAAAGCTGGAAGTGCAAGAGGAAATTGGAGTCTTAGCAACTCCTCTACTTCTTTGCTCTTCAGATAGGTATGGACAGGAGGAGATCAGAGCTCTTTCCTCCTGTCAGTGATGCATCTTGTTCCCAACCGTTACTTCCCATAAAGGAGAGGTAGCATAGCCAGTGATACTGTCTTTAACCAGGCAAGGATTTCTTGCATTGCCAATTCAGGTTAGCTAAAGATACCTCACTTAAGGTTCTGAGAAAGACAAAAAGTTTTTAATTGATGCTGTTAATCCTGCAGCTGTCTGTGTCACCAGACGAGCCAATTACTAGGACATTCTGAGGAAGGCTTTATTCACAGATACATATTATCAGAACTATCCTGAAAGTTCCTAAATGTGCTAAGAAACTGAAAATGAAGGTCGGAATGTTTTACATACGCAGTTCCTTGAGAAAAAGAAGGATGCTTTTCCGCTCCACACTGACTGTTGAAAACACAATAGTCAGATATAAATGTACTGGAATGTTTTTCCTTGCTTTAACAGTGTGAAACACTTGATGCTCAGTAATGAGTTAGTTCCTGCTGCTGCTCCTTCTAATCCTTTTTTTTGTGTGTGTGTCTCAAAAACGCACAAGGGAATCGAAGTTCCCCCCTTCCTTCAGCGCTCTGTGGGAACAAAAGGAACAATGATGACTCTACGATCTTATTTTAGGTGAGGTCTCTTCAGTTCTAAAGGAGCATCCTTTAGAGCCAACAGAAAAGCAGTCTACCACTCCTTCCTGATTCACACTGCCATTCCTTTTCTTTTATATCAAACATCTGATATACTGAGCAGCTTTAACCATTTCCTGGCTACCTCCCCACAGAGTCAAGAGGAAAACTGATAGTTAGAAGTGAATCCTGAAGAGTTTCATTGAATGCGTTGTCTGCCCTAATCTGTAGCACAAATTAATTGGGTGGATACATTTTAAAACACTGATTTCTATTTGCTTTCTGCAAAAGTTCAACCAGTACTTCAGACAGGAGACTGTGCTTTAGTTTTAACCCAGTAAACCCATTGTTATATGTTTATGTTCATTTAAAAAAAAAAAAAGCTACAAATTAGGGTTAAGCTACTGAGTTAAAGAATGGGATCATGTTGGATGATTTTGCAACAGAAGCTGTAACATCTCAGAATGCTGAAGGGTCACAGTTGGTTTGCAACTCACTAAAGATTTCCTCTGTTGATTGTTTTAGACCACGTTAACATTCAAGAGAATAAATGAGTCACTGTGACACTAAGCATCACAGTGCAGAGGTCATGGGCAGTACTATTCTCCTTTTCACATACGATTTTGTGCATGGGGTTTCTGTAGGCCATACTGTCTAAGATGTGTGCACTGAGAAATGATTGGACTGACATGAACTTCCGTGGAGTAGGCAGTTCCAGCTGTGATGCGTGCTGGTTCTGGAGTTGAGGATGGAAGTATCCAGGATTACTATCCCCTTCAACATATGACCATCTGGCCATTAAAGATAGGCCCAAATGTGTGGATTTATTCATGTTTCTGACCACTCCTTGGTGATCTTTTTCCTCTTTTTTCTGTTCAGGCTGCTTGCAGCGTACTCCAGAATTGCCACAAGCAGCTTTGAGCAAGCCAGCTCAAGTGGCAGATGCAGCAGAGATTCTGTACTGCACCGCTTCACAGGCATTCTTTTATTCCTGTAGCCTGTGCCCAGAGCTGCATAGTACCACGCGTCCCTCACTGCCAGTGCTCACTATAGTTTCTTATCTTATGGGGACAAACCCATAAAATGCATCTAAGATGACCCAAATGGTTTTGGAGGCAAAATGTCCTTGCCTGAGGCCAGTGAATGATCTTAAAGGGTCATGTGTATTAACTTTTGTCTGTCCATGCAATTTTGGACATCCTGATGTGGTCATTGAAGACCTACTATCCCTTCCTAGTAGTTCTTAGCATGCAGGAAATAGTGGTTTGTTTGCAGTGACTTTTCATGTCCAATCTCAAGGTTGTCTCCTTTCAGGACCAGTTCTGTGTGTAGACCTACAAATTCTCTGCAGGCAACTGAGGGTTAAGGAAGAAGTTTGGAGCCATAGCAATACAGCATAAAATATCACGCCATCAGTAGAGCATTTTTCCTGTTATTAGCATATCTACAGAATGACTTCCTCAATTATTGTTCTCTCAGCAATTCCATAAGGCTTCCTTTATTTCATTAAGTTTAACTATTTGTAAAAGCAACTGCTGTGGAATTAAACAAGTATTCTAACAGTAACAGTGAGTAGTTGCTGATCTGATTCATGTCTTACAACTTCTTCCTGGTACGTAAACAAACTTCTGCTGTTTGAAGAACTATTACTTAGGTATTCAATTTCTTTACATGCAAAAGTAATTCAAAAGAATGATTTACAGGCATGCCAATAGATCATACAAATATAAATACATGAGAACTCTGCATTGCTGCTGCAATGGTCAACAAAAAGGTCAACACTATAGTATCAAAATGGTGTGCTAAGTCCTAAGTAACTTTTTGTTAAAATTTGTTAGGAAAAGAAGGAGAAAGCCACTAATTTGACCTAATCTTTTTAAATACCAGATTCCAGTTCCTTTACATGTGGTGTTTACATAAATTCTGTTGTATTTTTTTTTTTTATTTGAACCATTAATAATAACTGTCCCACAATTGACTTCAAATCAGAAGCTTATCAAAGTAAATCACCATTTTTCTTAACTCTGTGTGTCAAAGTCCCATTTCAATAATAACTTCATCTTTTCCCCTTTTTTGGTCCATCTGATAGAATGCACTGCCCTTTTTCTTGTTCCACAGAATTGTACTTGCAACTGTATTTTCAGGAGGAATTAGCAATTAAAGATAGAGCTGAGAGTTAGGTGCAGTAGCACTTGTTTCTGGTGGCCCAGAGAGCGCTCACATTGCTGAACTCCCATCAAACCCCAGATTAACTCAGATTTTGCTAATAAAACACTGGGTAGTTAGAGAATCTCTGTTTCAGACTATGACTGGGTCTCACCATGATCTCCACTCACTTCTGGTTACCCTTCTCACTTCTTTTTAATAAGCTTCCTTAAGCCATGTCTACTTTGTTGTTCTCCTTTTCAATGCTTCATAGAGGAGTCATTAATGTTGTCCAAACATTTATTTTATGTGTACAGCAGTTACTGTTATCTTCTACTATTATTGCATTAGCTTTCCTTGTAGCGTAATTTCCTCTGGCATGTAAGCATTATTATTGTGCATTAGCTGAGTGTACAACTCCAAAGTTTACCTTTTCAAAGTCACACTTGGAGCTTTAAACCATAACATCCTATACTGTTTATAAATACATTTGTTTTACCTGATTTGATTTTAAACTATATTTTAAATAAAGTTTTCTTACTCTTCTTGTACACGCTAATCTCTTTTTTTAATGAACCATAATATTACGATGCTATGTTCCTAATATCTAGTTTCCTAGTTCTAGTATGCTTATTTCATCAATATCCTTATGTAAACTTGTCACTCTTGTTTCCCACTCTATTTCTTAGACTTCTAATACATCTGCAGAAGTACACACATTCATAGGTCAGTTTTCTACCTTTCGGTAACGCTTCTCAATTACTGATTGTTATCAATAATTCCTCTACAGAGTCATAGGTATTCTAATTGTCTTCTATAACTAGCTTGTATAACAAGGTATAAACACACAATCCATACAGAACACAGAAGGTGTGACCCCATGTTGTGGTCATATGATATTGTCATCAGCACATGCCATGTACACCAGCGCTTGTATTGGTAACAGAACTTGAGCATGGCCATGGTATCAAGTTTTTTGGACTTGGTTCCCCACTATGCAGTAAAAAACTGCATTGCCCAGCAGGCTGCCACTGCCTGCACAGAGCTCAGCCCTAACAGAACTGCAGCCTTTGGACTCTCACTTCCCGCAAACTATGTCTCAAATGATTTTCATGTACAGAGACAAGAAAATAGAATTTGCACTGAAGATCAGGGAAAGAGAAATGAACACAGACGTGAGAAAAACAAAAATAAGGTTAGTTTCTTTACAGCTTTCTTGTGCTTTACAAGTGGTATTCCCCCTAGCTTCCCCCTTCTATTTAGGAGCATGTTCACTCAAAGAGATGAGTGAAATGAGCTTCTGTAACCTCAATAGTCTGTTTTTTGTATGTTTTCGTTTGCATCATCATTTTTTTTTCACATTTGATTGTTGATTAGCTTTATCTCCCTCTGATATCTCATAACTGTTCAGAAAACACCATCTGCTTTTTTCCCAGACTAAAGCTCAACCCAGCTTTTTTTTTCCTAAACCAATGGATGACTTTATAGCATTGTATCAGCCTTCATCAAGATATATAATGGGAAGAAAAATGCAAAGATAAACTCTGAAAATTATCACCATTATTTCTATTTTTAATATTACTACTTTGCCAGTCAAACAATAGGACCCAAACGGGAAATCCCTTCTCCATACCCTGTGTTCCAAAGATGTATATTTCAAGATGAATTGTGAGATATTTCTGGATTCCAGTAACTAGCCTGTTCTCTAAAAATATTAGTCTTCAGAAATTGAGAGAAAATGTTGAGCAGAAGAGCAATAAGCGATCAAAAATCAAGAGGTGAATCATAAAGGACTCCGTTTTGAAATGTCATTTCTAAGTTCACCACATGTCCCGGGGCCCTGAAATGATTTTCTTGGTTTGATGATTCTCTTTCTTTCTGAGAAAAGAAGTGAAATATTCTGCAGAATATCCTGATTCAACAAGCTACAGGATTCAGGCTGTCAGAGATGAGAAAAATAACCCATTTCTTGTGGTTGTATAAGCTCATAGTGATCTAGCAATTATATAGAATTCTAGGGTTCTTTGTAAAAATTATTGTCAGAGTTACATTACTGATATCATACTGAGGCAGTCTGGAAATAAATATAGGCATTACTGTTGTTTTTTTTTAAATTACTATTATTTTTGCATTGAGTAAATACTTTACTTGACAAGCTGTTTTCAAAAGATGCAATGAAAACAATGAGGCTGATGAGCCCAAGAGTAAAAGAAACACTTAGAGCAGCAACTAACTAACCCCAGGTCTTTGCATCCAAAGCATGAACAAACATCTGACAAGTTCAAATTATATGTTCAAGTGAACAAGTTCATTTCAGGCAATGTCCCAGACTTCAATACATGTTCTCAGTGCCCTTATCATAGCTAAATAGGAAACTATTAAAAGATGCATTTGTAGTTTACAAAAGAATATAGTCGGCAGCACTTTTCCATATACAGTTGTGAGCTTGATTTTTAGTGTTGGTTTTTTGTGGTTTTTTTTCCTTGAATATTATTATTCATAGGCATGCATTTCTGATTTATTCTCCAAACAAGACACAAATTTGTATCATTTACAATATTTGTGTTTAGCTAAAACTACGTTATTTCAGAACAAATGCAGCTTACTAGACAAGAGTTTGAGTAAACCTCACATTTGGGTAAAGTTTATCATTGGCCGCTAAATCAATTCTAGGCATGAGAAAGAAATTACCTGAGGGTAATTTTTGCTGGAAAGCCCCTGATTTTGATGGGATCTGTGAATGATTTGCATTTCCCCTTTGGTATTAGCCAGCAGAAGCAATCTTAATGTAAAGCAGAAAGCTTCTTATCACAAAGAACTTACATTCATGCATAAGCAGCTGTAGTAGGTCTATATATTTTGTGAAGTAAGGCTTCTTTTTCATACCTAGCAGTGAAATAATTAAACTTTAGTGCATAATAAATGATTATTCATTACCAAATTGCTACAGTCAGTTAATGATCCAGGGTGTCAACTAACCACTTGTGATCTGACATAGTGAACTGTCAGACCTATAACTGGGGAAAGGAACAAACTATCTCAGTATTTGCCCTAGGTATTTATCCTAGCAAGAAAAAAAGGAGCCATTCAGATAGCAGTGTCAGAAATGTAGGCAAGAACAGAATGGGTTGTAGGCTGTGCAGATGGAGCAGTTTTTTTTTAGACTTTGCATAGGGATTGGTCCTAGATAGCCATCTGGACTCACTCCAAAGAACAGGAGAAACAGAAGCCATTCTGTCAGGGGAAGCCAGTCCAACTATTTATGAAACCAAAGAAAATGGTTAGCTCTTTTCTATTAATATGCATAAATATAGCACACCTTTTGTAAAATCAATGACACAGTTATAAAAATCTAGCTCAGTGCCCACAATTGAAATGTTTCTCAAGTAGAAAACACTGCATAATTTATGAGAATTCAGCCATACTGTGAAATTTCAATATTTCTGTTTTAAATTGTCTGATAAGAGGTAGTGAAAAGCAAAGCTCTGGACATTAGTCCTGATTTAACAAACCCAAACCAAGTCAGCCATTCCCTAAGAGTAGCACAAGTGCCTTTGCGTAAATCAATGCCAACTCACCCCTTCTGGGAACAAGCACTGACCTCTCAACTGCACAATGTATTTGTTTTCCTATCACACTGTCATATGCTCTTCCTTTACACTGTTCATTTCAAGGTGAAAACTGCATAATAGCAACATTGCTCACTGCAGATCCTTTTGACTACAAAAAAACACTCTCATTCAACAGTCAGACACAGTCCTAAAAGACTCCTGTAGCCATGCTTCCTTCAGAGAAAATCAGCCTAAACGAACAAACACAGATTCGTTACACAAGTGAGCCTTGCACTAAGTAGGCAGAAGACAATGTAGAAATTAAACATTTGTTTTTCATCAATCAAAAAATGCCTCTAAAACCTCACAGTTCATTCCACCTCTTTTAATCTACTGTGCCCACCTTAGAGAGACATTTAATGGGATTTTTCACAGCTAGGTTTTAAGTAAGGGCAGGGAATCATCACAATTTCCCTAACAAAATCTCTTAATTATCACTTGATTCCATGAAGTACTAGGAGACAAAGTTTCAAAACCAACTTCTATTGTCAGGGAGTAACAGCACCTGTGTATTCATGAAGGAAGTGCACTCGACTTTCTACAGCTGACAAGACACTTATATGCAAGCATTATGATTTTCTTTCAGCCTCTTCCTTTGTTCAACCCCAATTTCCTGTTAGAATTTAGCCCTGAATTGATTACTTTTTTCTCCATTTGATTTTATAAACACACTGTAAACAGGTGAAACAAAGCACTTAGGATAATTAAAGGGTTCCAACTGCGCCTCCAGATGGGCATCTGTAGGATCCAATTTTGAACACAGCTTTTTTCAAATGTCCTAAGTATTTCTGCAACAATTTTCTAAATAATGTGTTAAAAGATGAAGATTTTCCTGCCTGTATTAACCAATGCATACCGTTTTACAGAAAAGCTAAGTTAGGATTTGTTTCTACCTTTGCTATTGTCGGAACAATGAGACATAAAGTCAGGACACTTTTATCAGAGAGCTACAAGATTAACTGTTACTATAAACAGTGACTTAAAGAGTTCACCACGTTATTCAAATGAGGATTGTCTCTGTTATGGTTTCAGAGACAACAAAGTGTTATTTCTATTATTATTATTTGATGAATCTAAGAAACAAGTATCAAGCAGTAAACTGTGGACTTTAGCTAAATTGAGCAGATCAGAAGGAAACTTGATCTATTATAACCTCAGCAGATAAGAAAACAGTCTAAAAAAGCACAGCAGCAAACACATCATGATGAGCCAGCTAGTATATTTTGCAGCCTGACTGATTCTCATTATGTTCAATGGAATGACTCTTGCTGACTTCCATAGTAATTAGCTAGGGACAAAGACTAACACAAGTCACAGTTGGAAGAAAGAAATGTCAGTGGGATATAGTGTGATCACAGCAAACTGAACATTATATGCCAGTGATTCTAGTGCTACCTAAAAATTCTTTAGAACAATATGTACACTCAGAACGCAGTTCAAATGTTAAATAATTCACATTCTTGCAGGTGTTGGCTTCAATCTCTACCTGTACATTTTTACATCCTTAGATTTCTAAAATTGCATGTTCTGTCTTATAACTGCCTTGCAAGTGTTTATGCTGGATAGGGCACTCATGGTTTTTGCTTGTTGTGATAAAGGAACATAGTAAGTCTTCTCAGTTCACATGTACTTTAGATTTAGATTCCTCTCTTTGTTGTGTGGAACAAGCTATCTGTGGCATCATCACCAACTCCTCCTGGACTGAGAAAGCATCAGAAGTCCAATCCTGAAACTGAAGACCTCGTGAGAGTTGAAAGCCTTTGTCTGGCAAGGAGTCCCATTTCTCGAGCCCAGGGACTGACTGAACAATAGACATCCAATGACCACTAAGTGAACTGGCACAGCAACCTGCTGAATCATGTTTGTGTGGCTACACAACTTGTTTCACCAGTGTAACAAGTTGCTTGTAGTCATCATAAATCTTCCTTCAGCTCAGTGCCTATCATCTTATTGTCTTTCCCCAACACAAGTTCTTCTCTGCTTACTAATCTTCTTTCATTCTTATTTCAATTCATTCTTATATGTCAGTGTTCAGAAGCCTCTTCCCAAATTCAATTACTTGGCTTCTTCTCCAGATCTTGTATCTATCATTCTCTCTTTTATTCCTGGCCTACTCACACAATGCTCTTTCTAGTAGATCTTAAACAATATCTTTCACTTCAGAGGGTATGTCTGATGTTCCCTCTTTTAACTAGCATTTTGTCATAAAAAACATGTAACTATACAGACTATGGAAATGAGCTTTAATGACATAGCTACACCAAGGAAAAAGCCATGGGTAATTGGACTGTAGAGGTGTAATATCCTGCACCATCCATACATGTTACACCACACTTAGTCTCCTTACCTTCACTGATTTTCAAAGCAATAACCAAGCATGGCACCTGTAGCCTGTACTAGCAGGAGCTCTCGTTCCTGATGGAAACACCCAGGATAAAAAGGACAGAGTGCAAAGGCAAGTGACACTTAGAAAGCAACTACCACTCCTTTAGAAGACAAACACCTAACAACTCTAAGTACCATGTAAGGCAACATCATCAGACAACAAAATTAAAGGCAAGAGTGGCAAAGCCTCCTTCACAAATGACAGCTAACAGTGTGGAAAAGACTTCTGGTATCCTTTGGCTACCAATCTCTAGAGAGATAATATCCAGACACAGCTACTGAGATGGTTTTCAAACTTTAACTGTAGTTTCACCTTTTTCACTGTCCTTGTTTACATCAATGATGGTTTCCCTAGAAAAACACTACCAAACTTGTAAGACAAAATTTGAAGGAGTGTAACAATTGCAGCTACAAAGCAATAGCTCAGCATGTTAATTAAGCAATTTTGTTTCTAAGAAAAGCAACTCGGGGAATATGTTAGATACTTAATTGTAATTGTTAGTATACTGGCAGATTAGAATAAGATAGTTTTGTTGTCAAAGGCTCAGTAACAGAGAAAGGTGTCAACACTCTCTTGTCAGAGAAGTCCATCCTGCACAAAGGCACTATTGAGAGAATATTCAAGGCTTCACCACCTCCTTCGCATTTCATTTGATAAAATGACTGGCTCTTATGCTTCTGTAACCTGTTTTCTGCAAAAACCAGTAGCTAGTTCATCACTAAAGTTACAGCGACAAAGACAAGTAGCTGCAGCTGGTTTTTGTTGTTGTTTTTTTAAAGGAAAAGATCCTTGTTCTTTGCCTTACTTCATTCAGATAGACAACAGTTAATATTTCCATTATCACAGCTGTATGAGTCATTTCACACAAACAATCCACCACTTTAAAGGGCAGGCACCAGACAGGGAGATATAACAACAGAATTTTATCTTAGGCAAAGAGAAATACTGTTGGTACCTACTGGGAATAAGAATAATGTAACAGGGAATAAGAATAATGTGAATGCAATAAAAATCTGACAGTAGCACATAAAATAATGTCAGTGTTACAATCTGAAGAAAACTAAAAATTGAAAGAAATTGTTCCAGCCTAAGAGGAGATACCTTAAGACTCCCACAAGCATATGAAAATGATGACTTGATTATGGGTTATCAAATACTATCGGTACATCCAGCACTTTGAACAGTATAGGGCAACCCATTCTCAAGGCAGATCAATGTGAAAGTCAGGACTCATGATTACAAAGTTAACTTCATTGTTCAAGTTGTACTTACTCCTTGGAGAACAGAACTTGGGGGTAGAGGGTAACAAGGGTAACAATCCAGCTAAAGTATATTTTCATGTGATCTGCTACACCCAACACTAGAATAGAATTATTTCATAGTAGACATGTAATGCCAAAAGCTCTGGCTTTAGGTGGAAGAAAAAAGAAAAACAAAAACAAAACAAAACAAACAAACAAACAAAAAGCAATAGGTAAAAGAGAGGGAAATTAATTACCCTGTGGGCAAAATATCTGAACACAATAAAATGAATGCAAAAAGAATAGCTTGAAAATCTAGATATAGAAAATGATGACTCAGAACTGAAATTGGTTCAGATCACTCTCTATTTCTGACAGCATTTAGATGTTTTAAGGTATTAGCATTGCTAATGCTACAAGGGACTGCCACAATGTCAGCAGATGTTGGATTTATGTGGTTTGTGATTGACCATCAAATACAAGGGGTATTTTTGCTAAAACAAATAGCTATCCTGTAATTATGCATCTTCGAAGTATGAAATTTTCACAGAGTAGAAATATCTTTACTAAAGTTTGTTTCCATATCAGATAAATGTAAATGCAAGAGATTACTTGCACAATTTTTTTATGAGGAACATTTATATTATAAATGTTATTATTGTCTTCTAGCTAATGTCTGTATCTAAACCTCTTGGGCAAGTCCTCAGTGTTTGATGTAACATACCATACCTCCTTTGTTTTATGAGTGCTACTCTCCTAACTGCACTACATCAGAGCTATCATTCAAAAACAAGATTGATTCAAATCAGTGTCAGCTACTCTGATGGTTTTAATAGACTTCAATTCAAACTCTGGTTGAAAATCTAGCAAACTGTATGGATTTGGAACTCGTGCAGTCAACTAATGCTGTAAGAAAGGTTTTCATGATCTAAAACCAAGATGACAATACAAAAAGTAAACAACATGAATAGCTTTGAAAATTTTATGATCTATGAATGCCCGAAGGACTAACATAGACAAAAAAAATAACAATAATCACATATAAATGTCACTTGGGAAGGGGATCTACTAATTCATCTTTACTTACCTACCCTCATTATCTGTAAGTATAAATTGGTATTATAACTTCTAATTCCCACAGCAATACCTAAAGTCTCAACAATAGCATAAAGTCTACAAATGCTTAGACAGCAAATGATTTTTATCCACCCTATGATATCTTCAGGACACAGTATTGCCATACAATGCCTATTACTGCCTACATAATTTTCAATTCAGAAAAATAATCTATAGATCTGTCCCAATCCATCTTTGTATGAGATAGAAATGTAGAGAAAGAGCAGATGAAGAATCACACTACATCTTTTACTTACTGCAATTTCTTTAGAAGGTATAAGTGACTCAACAATAGAAGTAGTACTGGAAAGTGATGAAAATTTTTCTCAGTGTTTGTAGGCATGAACAGCTGTGGTTTGATTTTCAAACTGCATTTAAAACCTGAAACAGACAGGGACAATAACATGGTCATGAGGTTTGTAAATTGGAAACCTCCAATGAAAACAAAGTCACAAACAAGACAACCATTAGGAAATCACTGAGATACTCCAATAATCTTGTCAAAGATGATCAGATAATTAAACGTACTATGAAAGACAGCAGAAACATATGGTCTGTGATTATTCTTTGGCAATGAGTTTGTTTCTTCCAGAATCGGTATTAACCTTTGTAAATAATAATCAACTGTTGAAATGAATCCAGGTATACTCCAAGAAGTCTGTAAAACTGTCAGCACTACAAAAATTCAAGCTGACTTCCATATTCATCACATTTTCCTGTCTGGTTCAGATGTTTTCATACAATATGAAAACAAAAAGCACAACAAAACCAGAAAAGAATCGTTCAAATTTGTTATTTTTTCTTTCTCGTTATGCTTCTTACAACATCCCTATTTTAACTTTCATTTCAGAAACACTGTGTAAAATGTTAGCGCTACCAATGGCCAAAGAAGAGCAGATTTTTAGTCTCCTGAATAAGCACAGATACACTGAATAATTCCATGTTGATTTGCTGATTTAAATTACTCATCTGACATCTCCTACACTCACTTGCAAATAGCACTGCATTTCAATCTTGAATCAGAGAATTTTCTAGCATGCTTTCGGTTGCATCTGGAGCAAAACATTACTGTAAAAAACATTCCTTTCTGTATTGGAAAGCATTAGGATGTCATATTAAAGAACATATAGTTAGCTATCCAGTAATCTTCATCAGCGTATGCGTAAAAGGAGATACTATTTCACTGATTTTACAGAAGGACAAAAATTCTTTTAAAAGTGATTCTGGTTGATACTTCAGAGCATTCCAACTAATAGTGGAAGCAACTAGAAACAGTGTTCCTATTTAACCAAAACTGTTAAGGATTTTGAAGGTCTTTTGATAAGTGAAACAAAATAGAGCAATGGGGATATTGGTGGAAAAGACATTGATTTTGGAGTTAGTCTCAAAATCAAACCAGTAGCATGATAAGAAAATGTAAAAAATGTGAAGTTTGTGACATGGAATGTGTAAAGGAAGCTTTCTGGGTCTCCCTAGTTCCTTGCATGTGTTCAGATATCAGAAGGCAGAAAACAAGATGTGTTCTTCTCTTACTGTTTGTCTTGATGCTTTCCGGTTGTTCTCTTTTCTAAGCCTTTAAATTGTGATTATTTAGAGTAATCTTTTCAATTATTTTATACAAGTTGTTCTAAAATGATCAGTACACATGGATTGCCAATACAATTACAGGGCAATAAGTAGAATGCTACCCCTTTCCAGAACACAGGAACTGAGAAAGCGAAAGAGATGTTTTCATGCTTTATGCACATATTTCTCCATTAACTGAGGCAAAGCTTGTACGATTCCTTCCTGAACTGGTTGCAGCTGCAGGATCTTTGACCAATGATCTAAAGTCAGTTAATGCCTATTGAACAAAATGCATGGTAGTTTATTGGGTTCATGTAGCTATTGGACAGATTTTTAATAATCCCTAGAGCTTAACTGTTAATTAGAGATATATCCTGTATTATGTAGCAGAGTAATAAAGGTTCCAGATGTCTGGTTGCTCTTCAATCAGATTGTGTCATCAGAACTCCAGAAAGACAAATATTTCTGTTTTTATCCTCTCAGACCCAACCTGTGGCTGATTCTAGATGCATGCAAATCTCTGAAGATTTCTAATGTATAGGTTTTTGCTTTCTTTTATAGGTACATGGCCATTATTGATCCCTTGAAACCAAGGCTCTCTGCAACTGCTACCAAGGTGGTCATTGGGAGCATATGGATTTTGGCTTTCCTGTTGGCCTTTCCCCAGTGCCTCTACTCTATAACCAAGGTGATGCCTGGGAGAACTCTGTGCTATGTAGCATGGCCAGGCGGTCCAAAACAGCATTTTATGTAAGCATTTTTCTTTTAAACTTGTGCATGGCGATGTCTATACTTGAAATGGATACTACTGGTAGTTATTTTGCATAACTAACAACACTGAGAAATTCAAAGCAGAATTGCTAAGCTTGGAAGATAGTGCATTTAAATGACAACTGGAAGAAAACTATTCTCTTCCTTGAGTGTTTTTCATTCCACCCTGCAGTGTTTACTATCACTGCTTCACTTAAGATGGCTACTCCTATATAACAAAGTTGGTCAGAAATGGGAACAGAATATACAATTCAAACTAAACTTACAGTTTATCCTAATGAGTAAAACAGTATTTCCAGCCTCTCCTTGTCACAATCAGATTCTTTTTCTCTGGTTCTATTCAGAAAGGATTTGGTTTCCGCACTTCATCCTGTTATGCTGTCACAAGTACGTATCTCAGGTAGAAGCTGGAATAAGAAAATGGTAAAATCTGTAATTCCTCCCACAGTCTGAAAGTGTAAAGCAACAGCCAATTAAACTGGATGTATCTTGTTTGTCTCTCTGGCAGAATTAGGAATAAGTGGCTACCTAGCCATATAAACATTATGTCCCTGTTCAGATCCTCATTGGTATTTAAGATGAACTCTGTGTCCAAGGTTGAAAACCTACATAGCCATGCAGCATCAAATTTGACCTTTTGCCTTCTTTCAGGCAGGTGAAAACGGCTCTGATCATATATAATTTTGATCACTGTAGGAGCCATCCACAGGTATTTTATCTTTAGGGCAGTAAGGTCACTCACAGTGACAGCTGGGAATTCTTTACTGATCATTCACTGGGATTTTATGTGACAATGACATTTAACAAGAATCTAGCAGGAGGCAAAATAAGTTATCTTTTTTTTTTCCCCCAGCACTCACATTGTCAGAGATGACTATGTTGCACATAGGCAACAGAGGGGCCATATGAAGTACAAATTCAAAGGATGCCTTTGTATAAAGACAGTATTTAAATACTGCATTTCTATTTTCATTTGTGGTCCAAATTAGAACTCAAAACCGTTAGCCTGCCCTTAGGACACTTGACCGTGCAATAAATAAATCAATTCAGCTAGTTATGGACAAAGATACCTCATTCTGAAGTCATTAATCAATATTACTGTAGAGTCATTCCTAATTTTACCAGAACAAGTTCAGAATCACAGCTAAAGATCCCATAAGGCACTTGCATTAGAATGTAAATAAATATGCAGTGAAACTCAAGATATTTGAAAAAGACGGTGAATGCACCAAGGGCTGGTTCATCAATATAAAGCACACTTCTCGTAACAATAGCACTCTCCTTCCAGCAGCCCATTCCATCAGCTCTGAAAGCATTTACCAGCCTAATGCTTTTTCATTGCAGGTATCATGTCATTGTGATTGTGCTGGTCTACTGTTTTCCACTGCTTGTCATGGGCATCACTTATTCTGTAGTGGGAATTACCCTCTGGGGAGGAGAAATACCAGGTGACACATCGGACAAATATCATGAGCAGCTCAAAGCTAAGAGAAAGGTACTGTTCCATTAAACCTCACTAAATGAATCTTAATAACATCACCTGTAATTGTACTGCAAAGTATTGTGGTATTCTCTTTCAGAAACACAAAGGCATTTGAAATCAGAGTAATGAGACTAACTTCAGTTTTTTAAAAAAGGCAAGTTTTCCTTTGAGTTCACCAGCTGGCTTGTTGTTCTATTTTTTTTCTAACTTCACTGTTCTTCATTACATAAAGGCAACATTTGGATTTTAACTTCTTATTCCATAACATTCTTATTCCGTAAGTGTGCCCGATATGAGGAAATTAAACCCAATCATTTAGCCTTCGTAGACCTAAAATACTGAGTTTTGAACAACCAGGCTGGCAAACCATTAACTCCCCATGGGTCAGATTCTCACTCTACTGAAAAAATCAGTGAATCTTATTGCAATTTTCAGTAGATTAGGAATGGCAGATAAGCCTAGACATCTTCACAGTAAGACATTCAGTGTTTCCCATGACATCAGAGGTAGGTAGGGCTTTTGGGGGGCTTCACATACCTCTTCTAGGAGGGCAGAACGTTAGCTTCTCTTAAGGAAGTGAGTATATTTTGACTACTATTGTACTGTGATAGCTCCAAGATATTCTGGAATGTGAACTGAGAGGAAATAATGGAAAAGTCATCAATGCTTTGACTATCTGCCTCCAGATTAAATTATAGGATTCATTTCCAGAAATGCTGAAAGCATTTCAAAAGATCAGCATTTCAGTGTTTAACATCATCCGTTCAATGTCCTACTTTATTATTACAGTCTTTGCTGTGCATGTTGTTTCTGACCCAAAGGTGTATGTTCAAAGTTACAAGATGTTCTTTCCTTCAGAATGCAGGAATTGTTTTTCCTCTTCAGTTAACTGGGTTATTATCAATAAAGGCCTTCCAGCCTTAGAAAAAAGGAAGAAATATTCCAGAAAGCATGTGTGGGTGAAGACAAAGTGACAAATCACCTTGTATAGTAAATATAGTTTCCAAAAGTAAGTGCCAAAAAAATTACTGAAAGCAGTAACTTGGAAAAACAGGAGATCTAATAATAATTGAGTAAATTAAACACCTTATTTCATACACACTGAAGGTCTCTACAGAGAAAAGCTGGCTCCTACTGTATGCTATGAAGAGTTCAATTAAATCCCTCAAATAGTTTAAAAACAGCACTGTAGATATATGCAAAAAAAGGAACCCTTGATTAAAGCATTTTAAATGTGAGAGCACTACATGTCTTCAACACATGCAAAAATGGGCATCCACTTTGTGCAGACACATTTGTAACTTCATCAGGGACTTAACTGACGGAGCTCTGTGACATCTTCAGTTCTACTGCTGTGCTCTCCAACAGGATTTATGAAATGATTTATGTTTGGAAAAATGAATCATAATCAGTCAGTCACAGTGATAAAGTAATAGACTAGAATCCAGATAAAACCATCTCTCAGCCAGTTTCTGGTAACAAAGCTATTGCTTTTTCTTCATTCAAACAAAGAAACCATCTGTTTTTCATGCTATTTACTATGCATCTATCTCACTACAAGGAAAGACTGCATTGGTTGTGCTTACTATGAAGGAGAACAATAGTAGTAGGCAAACTGTTTCATGTAATGCAAAGCATGTTTGATTAGGGCTGTCTGAAATGGTATTTAGTGTTAAGAAACTAGTGAACAGTTGATGTGAGACTTTTTAAAGAAACAATACTTGGCAAGCAAAGATCTGAAGCTTGAGAAATTTGATAGTAGATATTCTCATCAGTTGGAATATCCAACAACATGATGAACCCTGAATTCTTCTGAAAGCAACCTCCAAGAATAAGGAAGTCTAAGAATTTCATTATACCCGTTATAGGTTGGAAAACACAGTCATACTTAGTATACTTAAAGGTCAAAGAATTGACATTTATAGACATTCAGGAGAGAATACTGGTGTGAGGAAACATTTTGAGACAAGGTATTTCATGACAGAAACAGATTATCTGTGTTCCATATCATCTATCAGTTCAGGTATAAGCATTAGACCAGTGGCTTCAGATCTCAAACTGCTTTCACTAACTTCTAATTTCAAACAGCTTTTCACTAACTACTGCTTCATGCTCCAGCATTTGAACTACATTCTTCCTCCTCTTCATTTTCTTTACCCTTTTCTTTTACAGAATATGTGTGTCAGGGACCTACCCACTTAATAATATGTAGTCTTACACTCAAATGTTGTCTCCCCAGTCTGTTTTCTCTATCTAACCTTACATTTCAATCCCTCTTCCAAATTTAACTAATGTATAAGAAGAAATAATCACATACTTTAAATCAAACTAACCATTATTTTCTTTGTCAAGAGACATAGTTCTGATAAGAGACTAAAATGGCTCAGACCTCTCAATTTAGAGAGAAGGAAACCAAAGGGTGAAATGATTTAGGCTTACAGATTGACAGTGGTGGATAAAATGTTTGAAGAACTGTTGTTCAACATAGCCTGAAATGCGAGAGCTAAGAAGTGCTCAACAAAATTGTCAGAGAGCCGCTCAAAGTGTGTAAAAAGAAAGGGTGTAAGAAGAATTAGTACCTAAGAGAACAAATTATGAGCACCTACTAGGGTTCATACAGAGCATAAAACAAGGCCATACCCATAGCCTAAAATTTATTAGCCAAAAACAGGTGATGAAAATATCACACTATGAACTCATACCTCATGGTAAGTAATTCTGAAATCAAAGATCCTTATTGTTAGCAAGCAGTCACTGTGACTAGACAAACAGACTAGTTACTTATTGACCTATTCACAAAAATGCACATGAAAGCTTGGATTATAACATTTAAAAAATTTTATGGTTTTGATACTGTGGGTACAAGGCACTGTCTTTCACATGACTCCCTATTTCCAACACCGTCTTGAAAACTCATTTTTTTCCTAGACATTTGTTCAGACCTCAGACATGAGGACCAGCATTGTAGCCTCTAAGAACTCATATATACATAAATGATATATTCCATTTTCAGAATGACATAAGGCATTTAAATTGTTCAACATAACAGAAGGTGACTACAATGTGATTATCCTAAAAAGCAGCTGCAATCAACTGCTCTACACACTTTTGTGCTGTCTGAAAGAACAACCCTCATGTTCACTGTTGATGTCTTAATTTGCACTGAATCGCCACCTATATTTTTTAAAAGTTAAACACTAACAGAATTTTTTGAGATAATAGCCTGCCAAGGTTGCACACTTGTCTACATTAACCACGCACAGAGTCAAGTCCTGGAGGGCACAGGTACAAGAGGATGGCACCTAGGTTACAGCTCATGCAAGCTGGCTGTGTAACAGCAGATTGTGGAAAAGACACACTGACTTCTTGCCTTTCCCACTACTTATTATTTCATGTGGAATAAATACTTCCACCTCACAAATTTGTGCTTGCACTTCATAGACAGAACTGACTGGGAAAGTGATGCAGGAGCATGCTGCTTATATACTTACAACATGCCAGTTCCAGAACTGGCAAACAGTGCACATGCACAAAAGGGACACAAGTGATTCTCCAAGGGGAAGGGCTACTTCATTCTGGTTGGTTTTACATGTTTCTGAGTCATGAGTGAAACAACCTACCCATTCTATCACGAAGTAATGAGGTGCAGAAACACAATATACTATACTATATGCCTCATGCCAAAAATAAATGCCTCCATAAAGTTTTGGTCCATCAGTAATCCTCTCCTATAAATGGGTCTTTCCTTTGACCTTGCAGAGATTGGCAATGAAAACAAAACCTAGCAAAACAAAGAAGAGTATGTTAGAACAGAAAAAAAGAGAAGAGGAAGTTAAAGAATTAAATTCCATTTTATCAGCATGTAGTCTTACTGATAGGGTATGGATGGCTGTACTGCCTGAGTATCTGAAATTTCTTCTAAGCAGGTGACTGCCACATGCATTACTTAGTGGTTATTCTTCATACTGACTCTGATGTCATTTTGAGGATCAGCATTTCCTACAGAAGTATTTCCAAAATAGTCGCTTTCCAATTCAAAAATGGAAGCAAAAATGTTGCACTGTTTTGGAAGGCCATGTAAGTGACAATGTGAAAGCATGCTGAGGAATAGGGAGGGGAAGAAGAGAAAGCATTTGGAACAAGACTAGACATTAGAGGTAGGCCAGTTTCATGACCCAAGCAAGACTGTTTGCTCAGATGTGCTATCACAGACCATATCACAGACATGAGTCCTTTATGACAAGTCATGCAAGCATATATCGCTTCAATCAAAAATAACCCTGAAATTCTTTAGTCTGTTCAGGCCCAACAGCCTGTATTTTCTGTATGGGATAAAAAGGACAGATGGACTACTCTAGATTGCTTTGTATTTAGTGGAAATTGGAAGTACAAAACTATTCCTCTCAAAAGGTCTTTTCAAAGCTTCACTTGTACTTCAGCTGTCATAAAACAGCCATAGAGCAGGTGAGGTAGCACCAGTGACAACAGAAGACAGCATTTGCAATTCCAAAGTATCGGTAAACACTATGAAGTAAATACATGAATAGGTATTTATAGTTGTAGACTTTTTTGAGACTGAACAGCTTTTTTATTTTTATTTGCCTTGTGAAAAGAAAATGAATGGGACTAAACAGGTATTAGTTTCTGAGGCTCCTACAAAGCAAATTCATTCCTACTTTGCATGACACTGGATGACATTGAACAGCTTCCAGGGTTCCTTCCACTTACTCACTGTGTGTCAGTTCATCTCTGTCAATATTAAAAAGTTCAATGAAAGTGGAACAGGAACAAGCCTCGAGGCCCCAGATCTGTCGTAACAGGCAACCTTAACAAAATTCTGATATCATCTTAAGTCTATGTCTTAAAATCATTTTGCCTTCTGGACTGCTACATCTCATTGAGAGTGTTCTAAATTTCACTGCACCCAAGGTTCCAGTTTCCAGGCTAAATCTATTTATGGGCAGCTCTGTTTATGCCAGTGCTTTTTGTTAGCTTAATTAATTGGTTATTACCTCTCACTGGTGTCACTTCAACAGATGTTTCTAGCCAAATCCCTCTCTCAGCCTTTATTTACATTCACTAAATAAATGAAATGAGCACTTCTGATCTTTTATATTATAACATCTATAAGCAAATAAACTAAAAATAAAACAATCCGAAAGGCTTTCCATACAAAATAATAGCCTGTGTTTCTATTTTGAAGATAACCAGGGATACCTATCTCACTTTAGGTACAAGAGGGCGGTTTCTATTGAGAGGAAACCACAAACAGGAGACAAAGTATAGTTATACTTGTGCATAATTCATTAGCATTATTCAGCACAGCTTAATTATTATTGCACTGTTCAACATGAGGTCGTATTTCAAAGAAAGTTTGTATATACTGACCTTTTTGAAGACTAATATGGAAAATTCAGATGAGTTCTATAACATTGACGAGGATGCCTGTAATGTCATCCTTCCTCATGGGGAAAACAAACAACAAAAAAAACCAAGAAACAGAAACCAAAAAGATTTAGCCACCTTATTAGTCACTTGACAAAGCTGTGTTCCATTTGGGGGATTTAATTCAAACGACAGAAAATAGAATGAACTTCTAACACATCTTATGAGCCATTCTCTTTGCTCTGTCTTCCCTGTGTATTACACATACAGATATTCAGCACTGTATATCAGAAGAGCCTCTAGCAAACTCATTTAACAGAATTCAGAAGAGCTGTTCCCAAGAAAAGCACAAAGCCATCCAGCATTAGAGAAGCGCTGGCAGCAGTTAAAACCTCTCATAAAAAAATGTCAGAAATGCAATGATTTCACAGAAAATGATCAGAGGGCTGGAGCACCTCTCCTATGCAGAAAGGTTGAGGGAACTGGGCTTGTTTAGCTTGGAGAAGGCTCTGGGGAGATCTCACTGTGGCCTTCTATTACTTCAAGGGAGCATGTAAACAGGAGAGGGAATGGCTATTTACATGGGTTGATAGTGAAAGGACAAAGGGGAAAGGTTTTAAACTAAGACAGGGGAGGTTTAGGTTAGATATTAGGAGGAAGTTTTTCACACAGAGGGTGGTGACACACTGGAACAGCTTGCCCAAGGAGATTACGGATGCCCCATCCCTGGAGGCATTCAAGGCCAGGCTGGATGTGGCTCTGGGCAGCCTGGTCTGGTGGTTGGCAACCCTGCACATAGCAGAGGGGTTGAAACTAGATGACCATTGTGGTCCTTTTCAACCCAGGCTGTTCTGTGATTCCATGATCTGTAAGACTGCAATCAGATTCAAAGCTACAAGAACAAACTTTTTCATCTTTACAGTTTAAATAATACAGCAAGCAACTGTGAGTTCTCTCTGTAGCAAGAGATTCTGCAAACTGAAATGAAAAGTAGTTTCTTTATTTGAACAAACTGAGAAAAAAATTGATGGACAGTACGAGCCAGAAAAATTAAGTGATATATGGAGCAGTGGAACTGACATGGTTACTACCTGACTGAAAAGCTTCCTACATTTTCAAGTTCTCTGATCTTTCTCTTTATGAATCTGCATCTACTTCAGATATTAAGAATCTCTCATTTCTAAAACAGCAGAGGAAATACCTAAACTTGTAAAACTTATCTAAGAATTCACAGCACTTGTATCTCAGAAAACAGTCCAATCTCCATCCTAAAGCCAATAGTTACCTTTAAATCCTAATTGTCTTTCAAAGATGAATATCATACTCAAAATAAGTTTTGCAGAAAAGCAAAAAACCTAACAGTGTTCCCTTCTCTTTGATGTTTAATGTACAAATGCCATGTATGCCCCTGAGGCTGGGATGAGGATTTACTGTTTGCATGCTAATATATTGGGGAAAGCATTTGTGCAGTGTCAATTTGGAATTTTACATCTTTCAAAAGAGCACAGAGCAGGAAAAACAAAAAAAACAACACACTAAGACTCCCAGAGATTATCTCTGAATAAGGTTTAAGCTAACGTTTAAGCTGTATTTGTGAATAAATAATATCAGTGAGTGGATAAACGAAGACATTCTTGCATGGTATGGGCTGTTGAATTATTTGCTGTGCTTCTCATTTATATGTATGTAACCCAGGAATAAGTAAAAGTTCAGAAATCAATGACGTTATAGAATCTGAAACTGCAAAAGAAATCAGAAGCCAAGTCACTAACCTTGTAGAAGCAGCAGTATCAAAGATGACTTAGGCAATGAAGAGTTGCAAAGGAAATTGAAAGGGAAATGCTTCCTTGGCTTAAGTCTTAGGTACTATTGGCAAATCAATGTGTTGTAAAGTGAATTGTTCTTGCTCACCTCCTCTACAGCATCTGAACCTTCTTAATCTTGCAAGAGCTATTTTCAGCGCTGCATCTCAGACTCATTTTTTTAGCTACTTTTAATGCAAAGTAAAAACAGGAGAAAAGAACATTTTTGCTGGTGTTCCTGAGTGCAATAGGATCTGTTAGCTCCTTTTTTCCCCACTTGTACCATCTCAGATGTTTCACAACACAAACATACTCCAAATTCCAACTCCAATAAACTTCTGAGTTTTTTGCTCTTTTAAGTATAGTTTGTTCTCATTACATAACATTTATTAATGAAAGAACGCTCCTTACTCAGAATGGAAGAATTTAAAGGAACAGGCAACAATAAAAAACAGGTTCTTTTGGTTGGGTTTTTTTTTTACAGAAAGGGCTTTTCTTATACATAGGCACATGTCACTACTGGAAGAACATGTTGATGAAAATAAAAACAGAAAACACTTTGATTTTCTGTTACATTCCAAATCTAGACTTCCACAGAGGTTGCACAATGGCTGAAAGACTGAGTGCAGAAGTCCTGAAACAAAAAGACACCCCTTTCCTCCAGCCACACTGCCTACAGTACACGAGGAGTGGTTGGACAGAGCACCAGGGGGACTCAGTACTACCAGAACACATTGATTTCTGTTTGGTGGTACCCATTGCCATCACATGCTTTGGAAAGCTGTGTTGTGCAATAGTGGCAGGAGAGAGTTGAAGAACTGAATTCAAGCATTTTCTGGTTTGCTTACTTTAGTGATGTCTCCTGGTTCATGTTGTCAGAACCACAGGCCTAAATACTCACAAACTAAAAGTTAAGACTCTCTGTGCAAGTTCATCTGTGGAGTATGAAAGAGTCCTTTGAGATATTTTTTTCATGAATCATCACTGTAGAAAGACAACTGCACTTTTGCAACTAATTCATACTCACCCATTTCATTTCCCTTTGCCTTAACTGAGCCTGTTTACTGGCATTCATTCATCAGGACACATACTAAGTGAAATCAGGGTGCCCTGGGTTTACAGACCTGGAAGACTGTTCCTGCTCATAGTACTGATATCATCAAGAACTGAAACATAATACTGTTTGGAAAGACCAAAGGGATGGACAAGAGCTAGAGCTATCAGCTGTAGGCGCTGTCCTGTACAGCAGGCATGCCTGTCTCTGAAAGAAGAATCCGCGAATCATTTCCCTCTTTCATGTTCCTCTTGTTCTTCTTTTCCATCATTTCTGCAAACACACACACTCTTAGACCATGAATGAGGACAGAGCAGGGCTTTTTGCTTTCTTTTATAGCTTTTGTGGTTTACTTCAAATTCAAGTGTCACTTCCCTGTGTTTCAAACAATTTTATGCCACACAGACTTGTAACATCTCACTTATATTTTCCTTAGGCAATATGTCCATAAGTGCATCATACTATAAATACTCAAAATAACAGCAACTTATCTTTGACTTTAACAAAAAGATCTTTGTAAAATGTTCTTTCTTGCTTAAAAAAGGGCACTTCTTTCTTCTAGGAAAGAAAACTGTACAGAATAAGGTAATCCCAATACATGTATTCTCCTAAACGAAAACATATATCTATGTATTATCATTCACTTCAGTGAAGCTTAGATTGATACAGACTGATCTGAAAGGAGATTTTTTTTTATTTGTTTTATTTTTGCTGATTTTACTGCCAGTAAAGATGAGTGTGTTGTGCAGTAGTTATTTTTTGTCTATTTATATATTTATATATTAAAAAAACTGAGGCAAAAATCATGCCTCAATAACTTCTCTTTTGTACCTAAGGTTTTCCAATGTTAAAATGTTAAAAAAATTAAATTTAAATTAAATTTAAAAATGTTGAATAATTTCACGTGCACAAAAGATACTGCAAGATTGTTGATTAAATGTCATGGCAAGTAATTAAATTTTCAGCTGTTCTGAAATTAAAGAATCCCTGGACAGTATTGAAGTAATACAAATGATTCCAATCAGATACAAAATTGCAGAAGCAAATGAAGTGCACCTGTAAATCAGTGCACTGATTTACAGGGATCAAGGATTGTGGTGAAGCTATGGAATTAGGTCTTCTATCTACCATGTGCAACCGGTGCAAGGCACAGGAATTCCACAAGAATACTGGAATTATATTTAAGGGAGTAGAAGAGACATCCCATTTAATGCATTAAGACTGTGACCTGACAGCATATTTTCACGACACCATTTCAGATACATAATTTAGTCCAGAAATGTCTAGTCACGCACAGTTGCATCCCCTTCCCTTCTCAAAGGAAATCTTCACCTCACACAGTCCTACATACATCTATACATGCCTAGATAAAGACATACAGATACATGCTCAAAGATGAAAGTTATACCATCTTTTGTTGCATTGCCTTCCTTTATAAAAATACTCATCTTCCTTCTGCAATGACTTACAGCTACCTGATAAAATGTAGTTGGAAAAAACAACTATAAATGTAATTTTTTGCGTGGGCAAAGGTAAACATGTATCAATCATCACTGAAAAATGGTAAAGTTATCAATATGCAATAACATTTTTATCTTGCACAATACAGACTCAGCCTGCAGAGAAGCTAATAAATTGGTGCCAGACATTAAATTGCTTTATGTTTTCAACAAGATAATAAGAATAGTATCATGATGATTGTGTAAACTGATTTAACCGTGATAGTTGATATTTTCTAAGTATATCAACCAAGGACATGTAGGTGCAGGGAATTTCAGGTCTCCACTTATTTGGGTGGTTGTTTTCTTCTGACAAACCTGTTAACAGCAGAAAACAGTGCCTTGGACAAAGAAATGATAGCAACTGTTGAGAACAATCTCTGGTATTCCACAATATTCATAGTACAAATGAACAAGCGGATGCTCAGCACAGCCCTCATGACTGGTTTTATCGTATTTATAGAAAGATAATCTGCTGTGTGACTGTGACACATCGCACCAGAAATAGCAGCTGGCTAGCAGTTGGCAAAGCTGAAAAAAGGAAGAGGTAGTGAAAACTTATAATGACGACTTTTCCTCATGTGTGCCATGCACAAAATGGAGCTATTCTTCATTCCTATTTAACAGAAACTGAAGAGGCTGATAGATTGTTACAATGCAAGAAGCAGTAAGCACCAGCCAAGGAAATTGTTAGCCTCCAAAATTAAAGAGGATGCTGCAGTTGTTCATTTCCTACAACCAAGTGTTTATATAAATCACATCTACTAATTGGGAACAAGGAATATACTTGTGGACCACAATAGAAAATGACACCAAGGTCAATAAAGGCCAGAGTATGGTGTTTAAATGAAACAGCCTGTAACCTTTTCCAAGATTTTAACACGGAATCAAGTAATATTTTAGATAGCCAAATATAAGTGAGCAAATGTATTTATTGTAAGAATTAATAGAGATAATGCTGGAGAAACTTGTACTATTATTTTGTCTAAGAAAAGGAAGATATAAGAAATATAAGAATATAAGAGTTAACTGAAGATAAATTCCAGTCAGATTTTTTTAATTATTATTATTATTATTTTTAATAGAGTGAAACATACTATAAAACAGAATTCTTATTTCTTTCCTTCAGGTGGTAAAAATGATGATTGTGGTTGTGATGACATTTGCCATCTGTTGGCTGCCCTACCACACTTACTTCATAGTTACTGGGATCTATCAACAACTGAATCGGTGGAAATACATTCAGCAAATCTATTTGGCCAGTTTTTGGCTTGCCATGAGTTCTACCATGTACAATCCCATTATTTACTGCTGCCTTAATAAGAGGTAAGAACCAGTTACAAAAAAACAGTTGGTATGTATGCATTTTATGAGAAAATAAATGGCTTAAATGTGGTAAAAGAAATAAATTTCACTTCAACAGTTTTCAGTTCCTGGGGGGTAGAAAAAAATCTTCCTTTTGATTCCTATCAGGTATAAACCTAAAGAACCAAATGCACATTTCCAGGAGATATGTTGCTCTTAATGAAGTTTCAAAGGAAAATTCATTATTTAGAGACCAGCATTTTCTGTTTTCAACTGCTAAATTTGACATCTATAGCAGTGTTCTATTTTTTGGCTTGCAAAAACATTGCAGTGTGAAGAAATAATGCAAGGTACTTGTGAAGTGCAGTACAATCTGTTTACTTCCACACTGTAAACAAATTTATTTGCAATGACGGAAGGATATAACAAAATGCTATTTACTGCATATTTTATACCTAAACGTTTGATTTCTACTGAACTCCGAGGTCTGTAGCAGGCTAATATAACATATATTTATATTTTTGTTATTCTGTACTATATTACAGTATTGCAGGAGGAGGAGGAGGAGGAGGAGGAGAAGGCAGTTCTGTACCTATTTTCAGACAAAGGCACATGGCTGGCTCTCACAAACACAGTCTCTCACCAAGTACCTTTCTTCCCAGGTTCCGAGCTGGCTTCAAGAGAGCTTTCCGCTGGTGCCCCTTCATTGAGTTGTCCAGTCATGATGAACTAGAGCTCAAGGCTGCCAGGTTTCATCCCACCCGGCAAAGCAGTCTGTATGCTGTGTCCAGAATGGAGTCCAGCACAACAGTAGTGCTCGACACCAACGATGGAGACAACTCCCATCCCAGTCGCAAGAAAAAAGCAGCTCCAAGGAATGCAAGTTTCAATGGCTGTTCACGGAGGAATTCCAAGGCTGTCTCCACAGCCTCAAGTTTCGTCAGTTCACTGTACACGGCAGGAGATGATTATTCCTAAGCATTTCTTGGTGACACTTGTGAGACACCGGACATGCAAGACTCAACGCTCATTTATTATGGAACTAGATGTTAATTCCACAGGAAAACAAACGTATATCAACTGACGAACCTCAGCTATAAATATCATGAAACTGTTAATATCACCTTCTTTTGCGCTTTGGAGAGAAAGAGGAATTTGAAGACATACTTATTCGTTAGTCCAAAAGCATGGTCACATCTCATATACAGCACTGTTTGTAAGGATTGCCTAAAACAAGTTAAAGGCACAAAACCTATTGTTTCGGCTTCTGACCTGTGACATTTACTGAAGTGTAACAAGTTCCTTCATTCAATGAACTTCAGGTGGTCTTCTGTCTTGAGTGCATTAATTTGACAATAAGAAAGTTATATAAGATCTAAAATATTTCTTTACAATAATGATTTAATGAGACACAAATCTATTCAGTCAATTTATTTTTTAGCTTCATCCCCACGTAAGTAGACAACATGAAGTTCATCTCTATCTGTAACAATAAATTTAGGAACTTAGGGAATGACTGACAACAACTGTTGCAAAGAAGGTTGATCCTAACTCAGAGGTGACCAGAGTGCAGTCTCAGTTTTAGCTCAATGACGGTGGGTTTGATTGCATTAATGCTGTATCAGTTGCATGGATCAACTAGTTGTGCAAACACTGGCCCTCAAGTAGTTAATCAAAACTTAATGAAAACACTGTGAACGTCTTCCTGAGTCACAGACAGTGTGGTAGAAGTGTACACGTGGCTGAGACCAACACAGTGTAAAAGCTGAGCAAATATAGAGAACATTTAAGAACACAAGGCTTGAGCTTCAACCCACATATGTATCCTTTTCCAGCAACTGGAGATGCCCACCATCATGGTGGTGAGCAGATATAAAGACTAATAATTAGACTCACATTTGTATTGTGATTCACCCATACCATGCAATCGTTACACTTTGCTAAGTGCAACTTGTATTCATATTGTGACTTCAGTGCATCTCTGTATCACTGCACTAAGTCAAAATCACAAGCAACAGCAACTATCCCCAAATGAGTAAATTTGATACTGAGGCAGTAACCCCTTCACATTCAGAATAACTGAAAGAATCTGGTCATGGAGTATTGGATTCCTATATGTATGTATAATGTATATACAGTAGCAAAATTCCAAACTCAGACTTTTCCTCTCAAGGCCTGATTGGAAATCCACTGAAGCAAAGAGTTATTAATAGCTTTTCCTGACTGTTTATATTTTTCTTTTAATGGTCCATGTTTCTGGAAAAAAAAGAAAAAAAAAAGAAAGAAAACAACAAAACCTTCCTTCAGGCCTACAGTAATCCAGTAAGTGTCACACAGTGCCTATTAAAATCATTTTTATATCATTTTTCCCTGAAATACTCTGTTTTAAAGATCTGAAGTCTCTACAGGTGTTTAAAATCTCTGCTGAGAAGGTTCAGGATCTCCATACATATAAGAAACGTACCTAGACAAATTAACCTGGTGGTGATATATTACCTGCACATGTCATGAAGTCTGCTTGCTGCTTATATATAACTTTTGAGCAACATTTGTACAGAAAATTTACCACTTTGAAATAAACCATCTTTTCTAACGGCGTCTATTACAAAACCAGTGTTGATAAAAATCAATATATGAATGTAAGTTCAAATGATACGACTGTAGTGAGCTTAATTTATGTACAAAACATCACACAACTTTTATGATCCTTGACTGACGAATAATTAGGAAGAAATGACAACTTTCTCACTTCCTTTTTCTCTGCCCCCCTTTTTAATGAAGCAACAGAGAAATTGTTTCTTCAAGCGCTTTAGGATGTGACCTATAAACAAGTAATTTACTGATAATCTCCTTATACATGGATGGCCATGTCCAAGAACATCCTCAGCATTCCTGTGGATCCTGTAGTGAAAGAATACCGTGGAACTCAACAAATGAGGAACCCATGCTCGTCAGCACAGGTTTTTTTTTTGTTTTTTTGTTTTTTTGACATCGGCATACAGTGCTAATCCATTCCCAGCCTCTACCTCAAAAAACATGAAACATTATAGAGTTAAGCCAGTAGGAGAAAAAAAGCTGTGACTGACAGCAGAGCAGACTGCATTTTAATGACTGTTTCTGAGAAAATATTTTCAGCAAATATCCTGCTCCCTATAAAATTCATTATAGGCCTCCCAATACCCTTAACTAACAGTAGAAGTCAGGTCATTTTAAGATTGTGTCAATAATATTGCTCAAAATAGAAGCCTGCATGCAGCACACGCCCCTCCATGCAACTGCTGGTACAGCTTCTCCTCTGTGCTACAGGTTTCAATCCACATTCTTTACATTGGCCAAGAGGTAAATCAGCAGATACAGAGCTAGCTTCCTCCTGGAAGGGGCATAATAGTACTATAAAAGCAGGTAAAATTCAACAGCAACAAGAAAGATTTTCTCTTCTTCAAGTTGTTCTAAAACATGAGTACTCATGCAAACAGGTCCTATTATTTCAGCCCAGGCTTCTGTCAGACTGCCTCTTAAAATGTTTATCTGACATTTAACTCTTAAATTTCCAGAGACAGTATCTTCAACATCAGTTTTCTCTGCCATTCCTTTGACATCAGCTATGCTTTTGTTTAAAAAACAAAAGCCAATGTGACAAAAAAACAACAACAACAAAACCATAACCCTAAGCACAATTGACTTTAAACACAGAGCTTGAGAATTAATTTCATCATTTGAATAGGAAGGGACCTTAAAGGCCATCTGGGCCAACCCTCTGCACTGAACAGGGACACCTACAGCTCCATCAGGTGCTCAGAATCTCTCCAGCCTGACCTTGGCTGTCTCCAGGGATGGGGCACCCACAAGCTCTATGGGCAACCTGTGCCAGTGCCTTATCACCCTTAGTGTCAAAAACTTCTTCATGTCCAGTCTAAATCTCCCCTCTTAGTTTGAAACCATTTCCCCTTGTCCTGTCACAACAGATCCTGCTAAGGAGTTTGTCCCCTTTCTTCTTACAGCTCCCCTTTAGATATTGAAAGGCTGCTCTCAAGTCTCCCCTGATATTTATCACATATTTGCCACAAGTCCTCCATATAAAAGCACAATGCTGAGACAAAAGCTGAATTCAAAGAATGCTCAGGCTACTTATCCAGGATGTCCTCAGCAGATTGCAGCATGCAGCTACTTGGCCACATTCCTTCAACAGCTGCACTCTCAATTCACTTAAGTTTTATCGGAATATTTAGATACATTGGTAGAGCAGGACACGAGCTGTTTGTGATGTATTTTTATCTCCTAACTTTGTCCATTGAGAAAACTCACTGACCACTGCTAGTGCACTTTTTCCAAAAATAATGTACAAGAAGAACTTGCACAAAGAAGAAGAGTAAAACTCAAGCATTAGATGCCATCTTTTTTTAATACAGATAAAAACATTTGGGTATGTTTTCAACATGGGTATTTCTTTTTTAATAGAAGTGAATTTCTGTGGCAATAGTAAACAATCTGTTTACAAGTTGATTGAGTTCCTGGCATTAACTAGCTTATATAGTTCAATACGGCTCTTCCTATTCTTGACACAATTGAATTGGTTCTGTTTTCATTATTCAAATTGATTTGTTGAGTCCTTGGAGAATAATTCTTTATCAGTCCGTGAGCAGTTGCATTAATTACTTAAATTCATATTGCTTCAGATGGCTACATATATAACATGGTATACTGTTACTGCCTCATTGAATTGCTCTTTATTCCACATGCCAACACCTCTCCTACCTATAACACTAAAATGTACACACTGAATCACAGCTAGAATTGAATTTCCCAAAGCAAATCATTACATTTAAAAATACCACACCTGCCCATTATAAGCACTCAGTAACATTGCCTATAGAATCACTATTTCCAAGAGCTTCCCAGCTGTATATTCTTCACTGCACTATCTGCGATGCAAGCATGCAGGGGCAGCACCATCAGTCACAATTAATGTATTTGTAAAACACATTAATTTTGAAAATTCATATCGCCCAGCCTGTTTACACCTACATGCTTAAGAATAGTTAAAAAAACAACCCATAATTGATTTAATCAGTAAGCATTCAGTAAGTGAACTCTGCAAATCAATGTTACAATTGAAATACTCAGCAGCTTTTCTACAGTATTGTTCACAAACTCATAGGTAACTTAAATTAACAACTGGTCCATGTCTGTAGATACAATATACATAAAACTTTCAGGCAAGTTTCTTTTCCCATGGAAGTGAAATTTCCTGAGGAGCGTCATGCAGAGGTTCTGTGATATAAGGTCTGACAAGCCAAAGAAATGGAAAGGTTCCAGTGTCAGAGCACTTTACAGAGCTGCCCAAAGAGCATCTCTGCTCCGTTTGCAGTACTGAAACCAACCCCTTGGATGCTACCTGCAAACTAACTGCAACTAGAAAAATGTAAGGATCAAAGGCATTGCATCTCCTTGACCTGTTGCTCTACTCTGTAGAGCTTTACAGTAGACAAAGGAAGCTTTGTGTTATAAAATATGCCTAACACGTCCACAGTGTTCACTTTCTGTTTGAGTGTGGAACCAGAAGAGACAGCAAGCCAAGCAGTTTGTCCCTGGATCCAACACTACTCCTTGTAGATTGCCAGGCATTCAATCTTCCTCAAACCAGAAGGATGTAAAAACATTTCACAGTAAGCAGCAGATGAGCTTAAAGACAAAAAATGGAACAGATATACCAGTGTAAGGCTCTGCAACGGCTAAAATCTACCTTGAAATTACCAAGCTATCAAATAATCAGGAAAACAAAATGACCATATGACTATTTCCAATATCCAGAATCAAGCGTGTATGCACAGAGTTCATGCACCTACATCCACATTACAGAGCATTTATTATCTTAGTGTATAAGGAAAAAAAAAAATCAGTGCTACCAGCTGCCATGCTCTCAAACATTCCCGACTCCACTTCTCTAGTGCCATTTTAGCAAATCCCTTTCAAAAAATGCCTATCACACACTCCTCACATGAAACACTTCCTCTTTGAGTGCCTCCAGATCACCCTGAGCCCAAGGAGGTTCACACAAAGAGGATCACTGCAGCATGATCTCCAAGTGAATGGGACATACCAAAAATAACCACCTTGAAACCTTGAAATTGCCCTTTTCAAACACCATTGAATATCTTCTCCTTGGCTGAACAACTCGAATAACCAGGGAAAGCCTAATTACTGTGAACTTCTGTCACATAAAGGAGACATATTTCTCCTCACAGTAAGCTTTTGTAACTCTTTTTTTCTACTAGATCCTTTGGTTCCTCAATGGTTTCTGGATATTAACCTAAGATCCCAGCTCCCATTCCCTTCATTTTGCCTGCTCACGAGACATAAATAGCAGGCACTGAGTGGGCTGCCTCTTCTTTGAGGTAATCTCTGCTTATTTAACATAACCCAGCTTCTTTGTGTCTCTCCTGTAGCGGGATCAGTGCATTCTGCCTTCTGGCAACTTTGATGGGTCTCCAGAGACAGCAGACATTCCCCAGTCACAAATGAGATCAGCCCTCATAACATCTGTCTGATGCCACTGGTCAAATAGCCTCTTTTAGCACTTCCTCATCGGCACTGTGGATCAGGCATCGTTGAAAGACAGAATAAGCTTTCACCAAAGAAACTACAGGCCATGTCAGTCAGATGACATTATACATTTGACTTTACAGTATACCTACACAATCAGTGCAGCCATAGCCTCATTGCTTTTGCAGGTGCTTAACACTGACCAAGGAAGAGACATAGCTGCTTTAAATCTCATTGAAGATAGATCCCACTGAGACAGTAAATGAACATTCAGAAATGATTATTCAGGCAAATAGTTTTAAAACAGACATCATTTGTAAGTTTGGTTTTACAGCTTGTTCGTCTATTCTGCAATATCTCTAATTATACTAGCACCTTCCATACCTTGTATAGAAATTCAAAAATACTCTCAAACAGCAGGTATTCACATGTGCAAACAGACTCTTCAGCCCCAAAATGCCAAAAATTGATCAGGTGGAAAACCACTACAATGTAGTAGTCTTTTGGCACTCAGAGTAGCCAAAAAATGAGATAAAATAACATAAACCTAAATCAACAATTCAGGTTCTGAAAGGTTGACAGGTGGGAACACTTCTTCAATAGTGTTTAAGTAAACAGCATAAAAAAACATTTGTCATCGAGTATCAACTAAAGTGATTATTTAGTTGAAATATCTCATCCTTAGAAAAGTATATAGAAAAAATCAGCAGCTGAATAGCAGTTAACTTCCTGACAAAATCCTATTTGAACATGCTTGACACCTAACACAACTGTCCATATTCTGAGCCCAGATTTAGCAGTTATAAGTGAATTAGACTGATAAACAGAATTTTTCAACTCAAGAGCTTCACTAGTATTTTTGCAAACATGGAAGAACAATCACCCTACCTTTTAGAAGTTACATTATTTGTCATCTGAACACTGAATTTACAAACAAATAATGCTCTGAATTTTGGCATCATTTTTTATATGTCTACAGGTTTACATTAGGAGCATCTTTTCACACCTATGTTGTGCAAAAAAACATCAGACAACTCCAAGAGCCTGTAGAAGGTTCTCACACGTTTCTGCTACTTATCTTTGAAGGTAGAACATCTTCAAACAGCCTGAGCACCAATGGCCTGCATTGTTAAGTATCAGGCTGGCTGATGGGGAATTCACCTTTAATGAAGTTGTTGCAGTAAATCAGTCTGTCTGGGCTAACGTGAGCCTGCTCTGCCAGTTCCTGCAGAAAGCAGCATTCAAGAAAGAGATCTAGCTAACTTACGAACGTCCCACTCCCAGACAACATAACTTCACCCAATACAACAGTGGAATCGACTGGAAGTCCACTTGTTACACCTCTATACAAGCTGTAAGCTCACAGCTCAGGAGGATTTAACTAATTTGCCTGATAACTCAGCGGTATGCACCTAGTTAGCTACCACTTTCCTTTTAAAATCTTGCATTCCAAAACCAGTGAGAATTAGAGTACAAACTACCGAACTACTGGAGGATACAGAGGAACTAGAGAAACAGCCAAGTAAGCTGAGGATATGCCCACAGCCATGAACGGAGAGACTGAATTGTAAAAGACTTTAGACAATGAAAGCCAGCAAATGGACGGGTAGTTACACTCCACAACATGAGTTATTATTCAACTATTACTTTTAAAATTCATATTTCAGAACCCGTTAGCATGTTTGTATTCTGCCAGATAAATGTGGCCTGGTAGTTGACTACCACAGAAAAGCTTTAATTCTCTTGAGGGGATAAAAGAGCTTGCAGGTCACATACCAAAGCATCTAGGAGCCTTTGGCTTTAAGGGTGATTGAATACAGAAATGAAAGTAATGTCCTCTTACACCAGCCATCATGTGTTTCTGGGTACATTAGGACAGGTCTGGATGCTTTAAGTGACATAGAACTGTCTTTAGCTGTTCCAGTCACTGCCAGAGCCATTAGGAATTAAGGTCAAACACCAATTCACAGAGGAGGCACAGCATATGCTGTAACTGTTGACTCTATAAGGCCTTCAGGCCCTACCTGAAGGTGAAGGTACAGCAAAACAATATAATGGATTGGAATAAGAAGCTATCTTTCACCAGTCAGTCACAGATTTCAAATTCTGGAAAGAGCTGCCCATGGCAAATGATGGAGATGCATAGCATTGGGGAACACCAACGATATCAATTCTAATGCATCTCTCCAAGCTGCAGTGCAAGGAGCTTACATGCTGATATCCTACAGAGCACTGATTGACAAAGTGCAGAACTATGCCCAAGGTTGAACTTCTCCCTGGCAGACAACCTACAAGCAAACTAATCTAACAGGTGTTCTCAGCCACAGAGATGCTAACAATTCTCAAGCTGTTCTCCTAGTTAGTACAATGCCTCCCTTCCTTCTCCCCCCCCTCACTTTTTTTTAAGTGACGCTGTAGAGATCCTTCCTGAACTAATAGGAAGCTTCACATGCCAGCCTTCTGGGATACATTCAGTCCTGCTGAAGAGGAACACAATTTTTCTGCCTATGCTGGGATCAGCTCTTACAAGGGGTATCATAATCCTGCAAGCAGCTGCCACTTACAGCAGCTGAGTATCAGCTGTGTGCTTTTGAAGACCCAGGACTGTGCACACAAATTAAATTAGCATTTGCAATGACTATTATAACAAGCAACTTATGCACAGGGCCAGGTTTTACCATGAGATTAATAATCAGTAGTGTGTTTTGCAATCTTCTCCTTTCATAGTTTCATGAGTGCTTCATAAAATCAAAGTATTGCAGTACAAGAAAGTGATAAAATTCAGTTCCTTGCCAGTATCCAAGTTTCCATGATTTTCCTCCAAAAGAACAAGTCCTGTTAGTTCCATGTTTTGCCATAAATTCCACATGCTCTCCACTTTTTTTTCCTTACTCTTCTTGTTGGCTATTACATGAAGACAGTATTTGTAAAGAAGTCTGAAAGTGGTCCTACTGAGTTCGTGACTTAAAGAAGAGTGCTTTACAGTAAGGCCACTAACAGAAAAACATTAGTCTCCAGCTGTTCTTTCTTCTCTGTAAGAAGTCTTGGCTCAAGTAGCCAGATGGGAACAGGATATCTGAGCTCACCTCATGATCTTAAAAGTTGAGATATGCAGAAGATACTTTGGTACCCAGTAAGAAAAAGCAGGTGATGATTGCTATTATGCATCTGTATTGTGTTTCTACCAGAAGTATATCATGCCCTGAAATGATTAATCTAAATGTCTTTAACTCTGACTTTTTATTGTTTCAAAGACCTGAAAAAAAAAACTCAAAAAGTAGAACAGGGTAGAAAAAAAGGCATTCATCTTGCTTGTTCTGACACTGAACTTTCATTCTCTGAGACATAGAAATTGGTAAGTGTACAATTTTTAGAGCTCACCATTTTCCTCAATGAACACACCATGAAAGTTTTTGCTAGAAACGGGAAAAAAGGCATACATAAGGATCAAATGTCTTTTTAACTTGCCCTTCTACAGTTGCCGATAAAGCTTTCCCCTCCACCACTCCCCAGTCTTCTACAGCCAAATGCTATTAAAGTAAACATATTGGTATCCTTCCAATATAGAAAAACAATAGGAACTCCAAAAATACTCAACAGCTTAACAGAGATGCTTCTTTTTATATCTAAAACTGTGTGCTTGGATGAACAAGAAATTGAAAACTGCAATAGGGAATCAATAGCTCACCTCACAGACAGAAGTATGAGAAAAATTATTTTGTAATCTTAACATAAAAACATTGTAGTTATTTCCCTCACATTAGCAGCATTGCCTGGGTTCTTGCCATGGAGTTAGACTCACTGTGCTGCATGCTTCACATACAGCTTAAAAAAAAAACATGTAATACAAGAAGTGACAGGCAGATGAGAACAGGTTTGCTAATAAAATTATCATATAAAGCTTTCAAAATGTCTCTTCATTCTCTCACTGGAAAAATACAGTTCCTTCTCTCTTCTTGCAAAGTTAACACTGAATTCACGAGATGACCTGTAAGAGGGCATCTATGATCAAATTATGTATTGCTTTTAATTGCACGCAACAAAGTTCATTACATTGTGCTGGCTTCTCTCCCACATAACTGAGCAAGATCTGCTCCTCAGCAAAAATAAGAGTATTTTCATTATAGTTTCATTTTCATTCATTCAGATACAAGCAAGAAAGCAGAAGGCATTATTTTTCTCAGGTTTGCTCCCAAGGCACTCATTTACGCAGAAATTGGAAGCTTGCTATAATTATATAGCTATAGGTTACAGAAAAATTTCTAAAGGGGAACAAGAAAAAGGTTAAACACAAAAGCATTTCTAGTACCCAATTGTTAATGAGAGTTTAATTATTTCCTCAAAACTATTCAAATTATTTAATCTGCTGAAAGAGGAAAGTCTTTCTGATATGCAATGGTTGTTGTTCATAGAGAAGTCTTAGAGTTATTTGAAATATAACAGTCTGTTCTCAAAAGCTCGTGACATTTTGGAAATAGATGTGCATTAAGGATGGAATTGAATACTTACCTGTGGACATTTCTTGTTGAAGGATGATAAGCTTCTTCAAGCTACAGGTTTATGGAACTGTTTCTAAACATATTTAATAGTCATTAATGAAGGGGAAAAAAATGTGACATTTGCCTTGCAGCCAAAGGAGGCTTTATGGCTTCCAGGCCATATATTCAGTATTTAAAGCTATGGATTTGAATAACAAAGATGCTGTAAATAGAAAAAGTTAACCAATAAAATGGCATAGTCAAAAATAGATCTGTAACAATATTCTGACTAACATCTACCTGATAAAGTATTTTCTGCATCTTTTTTTATAATTAATTCTTGACAAAGAACATACCTGACAAACCTGACTTCATTCACCCTCTGCACTCTTAAGTGAGCAATGTAAATCTTAGTTTGCATTCTGCTCAGCAAGTTATGATCTATTTCTATCTTGTGTTCTAAATATTTCTGTTAGGCTTCAAAATTTCAGGATAAAAACATGTTTTCTCGAAGCACGACTAATACTAGATTAAAATATTAGAAGGTGTTCTTTTCAGTTTTAGCGCTATGGGAATCCAATCTCTGCTGGGCCTGTGGGATCCACTGTAACACAAATACAAGTAGACTGCAGTAAGCAGACTCTCAGATATGGCCATTAACCACAAGTCTTCATCAAATAACTTCCACTGGCAGCTCCTTTTATTTCATTTGCCTTTGTGCTCAAAGATCACTATAGTCCTCATTGAACTGAAGTAGGAAACTCCATTCATTCCTTTCTGCTTTGCAATAGCTCTTGCCTGAGCAATTTTATAGCAGTTTTCACTGCTTGAAAGTCTGATTTGCCTGAATGAGCAGTTAATATGGTGTACATTAGATCCAAGATAAAATAAACACAAACATTCGTTACAAACTCCCATAGTAGAAACTTTATTTTGCTACAGAATCTGCAGCTATCTAAAAATGCCACAGGGAACTCCGTGTTTCAAGGACACAAAGAGTATCTCCCAGGCCAAAAGGGAGGCTCCAGATTTCATCAGGCTTCAGCAATCTGTCCTGATTCAACTGGCTCTTTTAGAACATTTTTTTGTTTGTTTGGTTGGTTGGTTGCTTTTTTTTGCTTACTCGATCTTTCCAATGATTTTATCTATTAGAAGACTGGGAGGGTAAGGATGGTAAAAAGGCAAATACTGTGGATAAAGACTAAGTAATAACTGACAAATTAGTACATTTAAAATATTCTAATAAATAATATCATATTGCGTAGAAGTAGACTTATGTAAAAAATGAGTTAAATGGTAGGTATTTCAATGTCAGAATTGAGCATACAGCAGAGATCACCAAGGTGGTGACAATTTGTCCTTACAAATGCCAACTACACAGCACGGAGCTGCACAGAGAGTACAGTCAGGTTGAAAAGCAAAAGCAAAACAGACATACGATAGGAAATAAAATCTTCAGTCCAGAGCCAAGCAGTTCTGTGTTCTGTAGCTGAGAATTTGCTCTGTCAGACAGTGTTATTGTGCTCTTTGTGTCTGAGTTTCCATGGAAATAAATAGGAGACATTACTTTCGAGGTGACCCACATAGATTCAAGGAATGTTTTAATCCACACGACTGCTCCTCTGCAAAAGTACATAAATGGAAAGCCTAGAGTATGGTTTGCCTGAATGACCATAATTTGACCGGATCACCCAGATCTGGGGGGTGGGGAGGGGGAAGGGGAAGAAGCTACATGCAATAAAACAACCAGCACCGCAATTAGAAATAAACAACTCATCTAACATAACAGACTGGAAAAAAATTCCTGTCTGAAAGAAGTGAGTCTTTTCCTAATGCCTTATCAGATAGCTATGAAAATCTCATTAATAGCATTTTAGAAATAGCAAGAGAAAGTGATTTAATTAAATATTGATTGAGACCTAGTGCTCAGATTAATTGTAAAGATGAATGTTGTTAGCTTTTCAGGGCCAGAATGGATGAGCTTCTGAAACAGAAGATAATTAATGCAAGATAATTATTTTTGAATCAATATCTTTGGATCATGAAGAAAAATCAGTAATTTTAGAGGGAGAGAATTAGACAAACTTTGAAAAGAATACTGCACTGGAAAGTCTGTGATAGGAAGAACTGGAAAGGGGGTTGACTAAGCTGGAAAAAAATCACATTGATTTTTGCATAACCTGGTACTAAGTAATAAAACCTGAGATGTAATTACTGTAATTTTCATTAACAGAAAAAATGTTCCTCTTATCTACTTGCATTTAATTTGCTACATCCTTATGTACTTCACAATATCTTAATAAAACAACTGATATACCTGGTAACATGAATAGTTCTCAGGAAGTTTTTAAACAGTTCTAGTCTTTAGTCTAGCCAGTACTTCTGAGAAACTTAACAGATAAACATTTCCATCAGGTAAAACCCCATACGAGACAGTGTAAGAATAAATTCCACAGCTGCAGTTTAGTTTTATTTTAATCAAGAATTCATCCCAACTTTCTCTCACAAGACCACAGATAGAAGAACAAAAGATGTTTCATACCTATGTCTGTACCAAAAGCATATGAGCAGCTCACCAAACAATGCCACCTTTAAGAATCAGAAACTTTTAAGTACATTTAATTGAATCCATTAAACCGCATGAGACGAGGCAGAAAGCTATCTTGATATCTAAGTCTGAGGCATAGAGAAGCTGAACAGCATAATGCACATTCTCTCTGAGCAACTCAGGTTCTGAAAGGGATGAATCACAGGCACAAAAGTAAAAAAAAAAAAAAAAGGTCTCTAACAAAAGTATTGCTAGAAATTACTCTTGAGCAGGTATTTTGCAAAACGCTCCCACACCATCACTACAAGAGTAGTGCAGCAATCGCTCACTTCCCTTATGTACCAAGAGTTAGGAAAGCACAAAAATATCCTTGACAAATCAC
>JAPSGF010000002.1:46437558-46551710 GCA_035772895.1 Perdix hodgsoniae
CTGTCGCGGGTTAAGCAAGATCTACCTGTGCCCGTGACAGGGGGGCAGCTGGCCCAAAAGGGCCGCTGGCCCAAAAAGGGAAGGGGAAAAGGGAATGGGAAAAAAAAACAGCGGCAGCGATCTAAGGAGGCACACTTATTTACTAAATACTAAATCAGAATACAGAATAATACAATATAATACAATATAATTGTAATTAAGCAAAAGAGAGAGAGAGAGTGAGTCCCAAAAAACCGAAAGGCCTACTGTAAGCTCTAGGCGAAACGGCTGGAAGGCACCCCACGCTCCGAGGATCCGAGAGAGTGTGAGATTTCAGTCACGGGAGTGAGATTATATACTGTCCTGGTCCCGTGACTTATCTCCTGACCGTGATGTGCTCTGGGAAATGTAATTTTCTTCTGTGAACTATCCATACTTTACATGATGTTGTGATGTGGAATACTGATAGCAAAATTACAAAAGTATTAAACCATGACAATCACGCAGACTTTTCTACGTTTTCAAGAAAGCTTCAACTCAGTTATGTCTGCAGCTCACACATACAAGATGCATACAAACATACAACGCTTAAAAAAAAAATCTAAGTGACAAACTAATTCACAGAGCAAATGGAAACGCCAATCTTGCCAATGAGGTGGAGTGCCACACACTGCTCCTCTCAGCTGCTTGTTTACCCTCAGCAACACCTCAGCACTCCCACCAAACAAGTACTGTCGGACTCTGCTAAAAAGGAGTCATTGCCAGGGCCCCATCAACATGCAGTACTCAAATTTCATCTGCAGTCCATTACAAATGACCACTGCTGGTTTTCTACTGTAGAAATGTGGCTGTATCACTTCATAGTCAAAAGAAATGGCTATCATTCACTTTTACAGTTGTTCTGTACCATTACACTTCATTTATAGACACTCAGATACTCAGAGAATTTTACAGAAGTAGCCTTTTATACAAAAAATATTTTCTATTTACAGAATTAGTTTTCTCCATTCATAATTAACTTTTAATATTCTTCTTTACTTCTCTCTTCACACCGTTGTAAAGAACCTTAGAATCTGCTTTCTTTGCACAACACCAAATGATTGTGTGATTTGCTCGTCTCTGCCAAAAGTTGAGAAAGTAAAAATGAGTATTATAAAATGAAGAGTTCTATGTACTGCTCTTCTGGAGCACTCTGCAAGAAGGTCATACCACACTCCCTTTAAAACAGACAGGAATGGGTGACAAAATACACCGCACTACTTAGTGAACCTAGGACAGCGAGCCAGACACCAATGTCCTCTTCTCCATTCTTAAGTGTCCACAGTTCGTGGTATCCCCAGTTTTGCTGCATGTTCAGTCTAAAGTCTTAAGAGAAGGTGGCTTGTTTTCTCTTTTCTTTTTTTTTTTCCTCTTTTTTTAACAGATTCTTCTGAGGGAATGGAAGCTAGCTGTTGGTTCTTATATGGTTCAGAACATTGCAGAGTTGACCAGACCTTAGGAAGCCTTGCAGATATATTAGACCAAACATTTACTTCAGCTTCTGATAAATTACAAGGTTTAATTTTGATTCTTCCAAAAAAAAGGGCCCATTTTCTTAGAAGTCCAGAAGCATGACTTTTCAAACAGAGAAATAAACTGTGTTCATCTTTTTTTATAATTAAATATCTAAAACATTATTAGATACATCAGGAAGCTGTTCTCATTATTTTCAACAGGTGTGCCAAACACTAGTAGCCTTGACAATGGTTTACTCATTGAAATGTCTTTAATTGTTAACATGATAGATTTCAAGCTGTCACCGATGATTGTTAACGTCATCACTCACAAATCCCCATCAGGCACTGAACTTCAAAGCAATCCCTGCTGTTCAGTGATTACCACCTCCAGAAAAATTCTATTTTTAGGTATTTATTTATCATCAATTCAACATAACTTGCAGCAACTATAAACTTTGCTTGAGTCCCAATCTCGTTAATTCATAAAGAGAGGCTACTGTGAACTCATGCTATCAAAAATAACTGAAATATCAGAGCCCAAGATTGTCACTGTTGTGATAAAGAAACTTCAAAACACTGCTGTTGGCCCACACTGTGCAATATAGTGGTATTGCTGCATCAAGCAGAGTGTAAGGTGAAACAGAATACCGTAAGAATTACAGAAGAAAATTGGAACAATAGTCCCACATCCAACACACCTAATAGTGAGGCTGCTGTGATAACACAGTACAATAGCCAGGGGAAGAATGCATGTCACAAACATTTTGATCTCTGGGTTAAATGACTGACAAAATAATTCACATTCTGAAAGTAAAGTAGTCTTTCCTTGTCATAAGGTAACAACAACAGTGGTTTACGGTTTTGGCCACAGACATGAAATGCTTGATTGGGCACTCAGATATTTCCTTCGCAATCTGGCTTTGGCAAACATCAAGGCAAAATCATCTTCCAGTTTTATTGCCTTAACTGGGGGCACTATTTGAGCCACTGCTTCTATTTCCTTAATTTTTCCTTTGGGTGCTTCCAAAAGACTGGTGACTATGTGATGCTACTTAATAGAAGGCACCGATTGCCTCCAAGAAAGTTTTGTACTACCTCAGTATCTATTACAGACACATTGAGTGAGAATGTTGAACTGTATCTTCCCATCACTACGTCTTCACATTTTCACCAGCAGTATTTGCTTCTCATCTAGTCAGTATAGTGCCTCTCTCTTGACTTGACAGATACGAAGAGGCTGCACAACTCTTCATTACAGGCTAGTGGCAGTAAGCCATTTGCTGCCCAAGGCTATTCAGAAGCCCCTGGAAATAATAACATTCTCTGATTCCCACTGATAGAGAACACTTAATCACTTCTTCAAAGAAGTTTCCACTATCTTCATCGCTGAAGACTTGTCTACATTCACACATACACAGAATAACAAACCACAGATAGAACGCCTGCATGGTACCTGAGTTACATCTAAAGCAGCTTCCAAACAGCAGTTTCCATTAAACCCACAACAAAAAGAATGTTACTTCCTCCTGAAGAAACTTAAATCTGCAGTCAAACTAGGAAAACTCTTCCTTGTTGAGGCACAGATATCTCTGCCAAGTCATGTGTCAAATACCTTAATATTACTCAAAAACTAGAAACAGATCCATAGAATTGCTCAGGTTCAGTATCATCAAGTCCAACTGCAACCCAACCATACTGCCCTAACTCTAACAACCCACTGCTCAGTCGTGTCCCTGAGCACCACATCTAGTTTTTAAACACATCCAGGGATGGTGACTCAACCACCTCCCTGGGAAATACTGCTATGTACCCCTGAATGAAACTAACAATCATATATCAGCCTTTGGGCTTCACACACAGCTTTGTGCTGTAGATGACCTAACAGCTGGCAACAAATACAGTTGGGATCTCTTTCTACATGAAAAAAATAAAAATTACAAGAAAACCCACTTGTGTGTTCTTAAAAAAAATTAGCTAGCTGCCTTTTTCTATACTGCATTCTAACACTGAGGAAAAGTACCAGAAACAGTCTGGGAGCAAGAATGAAAGATGAAACAAGACTTACAAAAGGAAAACGTTAGCATTCATGGGACCATACCTATATGTATGAAATAAGAGATGCCTTTCTCAAGAACTACAGAATCATTCAGTCATGGATTATTCTGCCTATTATAATTGTTTCCCCTTCTCTAGAAGTTCTGATATCAGTGTTATCCACTTGCATCAAGCAACTACCTCTCCCTAATAGAAGGGTCCTTATTTTGTCCCAGAGTTACTACAAATATATTAAGAGATTTTCAGTTACTGCCAGGCAGATAATGCAGCTGGCATACGTGCCCAGTTCGCTGTTTTGTTTTAAGAGTCATATGAGGATTTTTTCAGTCTTTATCTAGCCTGGATGAGTACACAGTCCAGTCTGCAAGATGAGATTACCTTTCCCAAGTAGGCTTCTAACAAGGATCTATTTACTCTCCAATACGAATTTCTTAACTAGCTTTCACCTATTAGAGCAAACAAAGAATACCTGTCAAATCATTCATTTAAAAATGGCAACATTTTTTGTTTGCTATTCTTCTTGTTGCAAAAAAAAAATCATTATATTATCATTAAAAAAGCACTAGCTTGTTTTGTCCACAAAATTTGAACATTAGAAGTGCCCACGTACAGACAAACCGCCACTTTATTTGGTTTTTCCCACTCTTTTATAAGTTTTCTGCTTAAATCTAATATAGGACAAGACGACAATTCCATCTCCACTGTATTTCTGCCTAAAGCATCCAGCTAGCCAGAGAGATTTGGGGGAAAAATATATATATGTACATACACAATTTCTTTTACTATTCTGATCATATTAGATTGAGCCATATGGCCCACCTAACTACAATAAACAGAGCACCTGGCAAGCACAATTAATGTAAGGTATATTCACCCGTGATTATTCTTTTCCAAGACCAATTTATCATATTTCAAGTACCATCTCTTATGTTAATTTTATTCTTTTTCCCATATATTAAGAGCCAAAGATCAATTTCTAATAATTTCAAATTATTTTTGATGAAATGCCTATTTACTGGCTTTTCTCTTTGCTATCTCAATTACAGAGTATATCGTATTTCTTTTTACCATGAAAGCAGAGCTCATCCTTGTTGCAAAAATGTTTTCCCTTTCCTCCCTAGCCCCAAAGGGATCTTACACTTTCTTTCATGTTTCTCTTATGCATTAGACTCTGTTATTCCCATGTAATGCCATGCAATGCCCTGCACTAGTCTTAGGATCGTCATTAAGCATCACGTATTTTCTTTTTGTTTTCTTTGGGCTTAGCTGTTTGCTACAGAGTGCCATTCCACCCCCACTACTGGTGAGGGCTTTTCTATAAACAGCAAAACATGTAATGCTGTCAAGAACTAGAAAGAACATTCAGAGTTAAATCAGTATACTTCTGAAAAGCACTGAATTACATTGTCATATTCAGCAACATTATGTACAGTACTTCAGAAAGAAGAATAAATCTGTAGACCAAAAGTGACCAAAACTATATTTTAATCTGCTGGAAGGGAATCCTTTCCTAAAGGATCTAGTTTTACTAATACTTTTAAATACCACCTTATCAGTTTTTGTTTATAGTGAAGTCTCCCACTTACTATTCTTCGTGTATCCATTCCCTTGATTCAGGCTGACTTGAATAAAAAAATAGTTACTTCAATACTAAGTCTATGTCATTGTCTGAATGCATCATTTTTAAATCTTTCCAATCAGCTACCTTGAATGTGACATACCATTAATAGTAAACAGATCACCTGAATTACAAGGAATTTGAAGTATATTTATGTCAGCAGGAAAAGGTGTAAAGCTGATGTGAGGACAATATCCTGGCAACTTTAACTAACTGTGAAGCAGATGGATAGGATCAGACTCAATAAACATAAAAACATCAGTAGCAACACAGTTTCACAGAAGTTTTGTTCTGTAACTATGTTAAAGGAGGAAAAAATACCCCAACTTAAAAGAATGAGAAACCGATTCCTACTGCATGCATAGCATACACAATAAGAAAGGCTGTGGAGGACACAAAATCATTTCTATTCAATTCTCAGCTTGAAAGACAATTTGAGAAAACTACTTACTGTGTTTCTGTGTTAGTATTTGCCTGTCTCACCAGCAGACATGTGCAAGTGTGGAGAAATATGTCAGAATCATTTTGTCAAAGATTGGTAAAGTGCTAGGAAGAGACAAGAAATGTGAAGGGAGTGATAGGATCAGAAGGAATGGCCTTAAGTCACACCAGGGGAGGTTCAGATTAGGTATGAGGAAATACATCTCCTCAGAAAGAGCAGTGTTGCACTGGCACAGGTTGCTCAGGGAGGTGGTGGAGTCATCATTCCTGGAGGTGTTCAAGAACTGTGTAGGCAAGGCATTGAGGGGCACAGCTTAGCGGGATGGTCAAGAGGGATTGGTGGTTGGACTTGATCTCAGAGGTCTTTTCCAACTTAATTGATTCTATGATTTAGCAATGGCAGAAGCTGTTCAATCTCTTGGAAACAACAGATGCTACATAGTTTGAAAGAGCCCTTGTAAGAGCCATCTTCATTCAGTTTGGCTTTAGATAAATCTTTTCTTACACTCTTTGTGACATAGGTACAAGACTGTGACTGAAGCCTCACTCCTGATTAAAAGTCCTCCATAGCTGAAACTTTTGTAGGTCATTCTTAGTTAATCTATAAGGATGAAATGTGGACAGCACAAGTAAGGCAAAACTGCCAGCACCTCTGAAGTCTAAGTTAGTACTACAGAGTTGGAAAAAAAAAAAAAAAAAAAAAAAAAAAAAAGTTACTAAATTAAAAGAAAGAGGTAAACTTTGCTTGTTATGAAGTGTATTCAAACCAGTTAAAATTTTATTCTTCCCAACAAAAAGTTATCACTTCTAACACCTATGTATCTTGTATGGAAATCTTTGTTGTTGTTAGATGTAGATAAAGAGGTATTGATTCTTGCTACAGGCATTCTAAATACACTGTCATCACTTTATCTAAGACACCATTAAACATACAGGTTTGTGGATGCTTGTTTCTAAGCTTTTAGAATCAGACTTAGAGCGGCTACTTTTACACAAACTGAACAAAACTCAGATGTAAAGCAGAAATATTTATTTTGTCTACTGCTTCGACGTTAAATATCATTACCTGAGACAATTACTATCTATATTTTCCTTCATAAATTAAAGAAAATGACTTACAGTAGAATTTCTTAATATGATTCACGTTCTGCTTTCAGTTCTATTAACTTGGAAAAGTCAAATTTTGAAATGTGCACCTTAAAAATTATCCTATATGTATAACCATAAAACCATAGGAACTCTGTAATAAGACCACTGATGACATATTCTATCTTACAGCCCAAAGAATTATTATAATTAAATTGGGGGAAAAAAACCATACAAATAGCCTTTACTAGCTGGTGCGTTTTTTTCAAGTTTGAACTTGCATGAACAGCATATTCCTCAATGTGTTGACTCCAGCAGTGAATTGGAGACTCCAAACAGCCAGTAAATGAATTTCCCCACGTCTCAGTGCCCATCATTGAATTCTCCCCCCCAAAAGTGACTTTAGTTCATTTTATCACACAAATCTCAACAAACAAGACTCATCAGTCAACAATACAATGTAAGTTAATGTATTGCTAAAATAATTCTATTTACTGTGTATTGATTGCTATAAAATTAAGTGCACGTTCTTCTTACAATAAGCTTTGCAGTCCATGGAATTTAACCATACAGGCAAATAATTCTACTGTGTTACTGTGCTTTTTCCTTTTGCAACCCAAAAAAGCAATCTTACTTATATTGTTTTATTTCTTAATATTATAGTGTCATTGCTGAGACAAGATGACATCTAAAAATCAATAGTAAAATCATGTTATAAAAGCCTTAAGGATGCATCAAAGGATTGACTCGGTCTTGCGAGTAGTTTTAAATAACAAGGCTAAATTGATGTCACTGCACTCCCTCGGGACAGTTATGGTTATCCATATGATTGAGGACTTCCAACTCACTAGTATTAAGAAAACAGAAGCGTACTGCAGTATTTCTCTCTTAGGCATTGTCTTCAATTTAATGCATCTCTGGGAACGCTCTTCAGAAATTTGATGTTTAAGGAGATGGCATTACATGCAAAGAACACACCGAACTGCTACAAATGCTCATATAATTCACAAATTGTTATCATTTCCTTCAGAAATTCAACTAAGTAGCATCTGAAATAAATTAGTCTGCTATGTACTATTGATGTGTCAGCTGACCAGGACCACAGGACAGTTGGGCTAGGCAAGCTATCTAGTGCTTCAGCCTCAAAATTGTGCCTCCTTGATTTGAGCCAGGATTTAGTAATTTTTTTCACCTTAGATTGCAGTTCTTAAAAGTAATGACATTTGTAATTTTATTTCCATGTTTATACGGTTATAGTTAGCAGAACTTTGCAGTTATCATTAAGCTTCATTACGCAATGTTAAGAGATACTGAAATAGAAGATAACTTGTATTTTCAGCCCCTAACTATGAAAACAGACTGTCAGCCTTTTGTTTCATTGAGTCAAAGCCCAACCAATAAATAACCTGTCATTCATATGCTAAACTTGACTTCAATTTAAGCTAAGCTACTAATATTGACATACACACACACAAAAAGTAGCTCCTACTTCTAAAATCCCCTTTCAGCAGGGGCATTTCTGCAGGAATCTTCTAAATATGCTCCTGGAGAAGCAATTGGAGAGATGAGAGAGAAAAATAAGCTCTTAACCCTAAACCTGACATCTACAACAATTATAGAGCTATATATCAATAAAAAAAGATACCAAGTTTACACTACAGGCAGGACCACACTTTAATGAAGAACTACAGGGCAGTAGCCAGCAGCAAAGAAATGGGTAAGGCAAGTTTGGAAATAAGACTGGAAAGGAGATCACTGATTAACAGGACCACAAGTGCAGTATCTCAGAAATAACACCGCCTCAAAATTACAGGAGGAGTTAGTATTTCAGCATAAAATTTAGTCTGTGCATGTGCTGGCTTTCTATTTCAAACCCCCTGCCACAGGCAGGCTTGCCAACCACTAGAGCAGGATGCCCAGAGCCACATCCAGCCTGGCCTCGAATGCCTCCAGGGGTGCAGCATCCATAACCCCTCAGGGCAACCTGTTCCAGTGCATCATCACCCTCTGTGTGAAAGACATCCTCCTAATATCTAATCTAAACCTCCCCTGTCTTAGTTTAAAACCATTCCCCCTTGTCCTATCAACCCATGTAAACAGTCATTGCCTCTCCTGTTTACATGCTCCAAGTCACAATGGTCACAATGTCAAAGGTCACAAAGGTCAGAATGAGGTCTCCCTGGAGCCTTCTCCAAGCTAAATAAGCCCAGTTCTCTCAATTTTTCTTTGTAGGTGAGGTGCTCCAGCCCTGCGAGCATCTTAGTGGCCCTCCTCTAGACCCACTCCAAGAGCTCTGCGCCCTTTGTTCCTGGGGGCCCCAGGCCTGGATGCAGTACTCCAGAGTCTGACCACCAGTAAAGACCGAGGTGAAGCACTTATTGAGTACCTCAGCTTTTCCCACGTCTGAGGAAGCCAGTTCTCCACCCTCATTTATCAAAGGGGGAATGCTCTCCTTCATCTGTCTTATCCTGTCTATATAACTGTAGAACACCTTCTTGTTATTTTTCATATCCCTTGCCAAATTCAGTTGCCACACCTACACACCTAAGTACCCCCAGGGAGTGGCAGATTGCACATTGCAGCAGTAGCTCTGTTTAGGGTAAGAATGATACTCTGTCTGTGGAATAGTATTTTTTTATTTTTAATTATTTTTTCTTTATAAACGATCGTAAGCTCCGCTTACGCAGTAGGGCGTGCGGCCTCTTGCGGGGCTGGGGACCATCCTGGGTGTTGTTGGCCCTCCTCTTTTTGGGGCGCTGGGTACTCCTAGAGGAGCGCTTCCTGTCCCATCTGGGAGTGGAGTGCCTGCGACTGTAGCCCTGGGCACTGGGCCCTGCTGCCTCCTGCCCTGGTTGCACGAAGGGCTGCTCCTGCTCCCCAGGGCTGGGTACAGAGGGGAGCTTACGTTCATCCCCATGGAGGACCCTGCTGAATGTGCCAGGGAGCTCCTGCATGTCTGGATCTGGAGAGGTGCTGGAAGGTGAGGAGCTGGGGGTGAGAGTCCTCTGGGAAGAGGCAGCTATGGGGCTGTCCTCCTGCTCCTGGGCAGTTCCATCATCCTCAAGACCCCATAGCCTCCGGGCCTTCTGGCTGCACTGGCTGACAATGGTGTCTATGAGCCAGACAATGAGCGGCATGGCAATGGATCCCATGCTGGGCTCCATACACTGGAGCATGGCATCCCTGTCCGGCCCCAGCTGACATAAGCAATACAGGAAGAGGCTCTCCGTCGATCGGACCTGCCACCAGTTGATCCCAGGGATGGAAGAGAGCTTCTGGTGCAGGGAGGGCAGCACAGGGTTGAGGATGCTGTGTTGCTCCCTGAACAGCGCTGCCCACTCCTGTGGCAAGAGGCCCCCCACTCTCTCCCTCAGTACTGGCCCTGCACCCCTCGGCTCAGGTGGCAGCAGCAGGGGGGATGGAGCCACAGTGCCAGCAGGGACAGTGCTGGTGCTGTCATGAAAGCTGGCAGGTACTGGCACTGCAGGTGGGGAGACAACACATTCTATGTATTGTTTGTCTCCCCACACAGAAACCTTGATGGTCTTCATTGCAATCCTGCAGAGTGGGCAGCTGGCTCTCAGCCTTGCCCATCGCTGGATGCAGCCAAGGCAGAACAAATGGTTACATGGGGTTGTAGTCGCAATGTCTTGTCGCACCTCGTGGCAGATAGGACACATCCATTCCTGTGTTGCAGCCATGGTCTTCTTGCTGCTACCGGTGGGGAGAGCAGAGGGTGACAAGCTGCAGAGCTTCACCAGTGCTGCAGTGGGAGTGTCATGCATTGCAAGAGGAAGAGGGGTCACAGTCAGTCACTCAGCCACCCCAAGGCATGATGAAGACATACCCCAGTCCCTCAGCAGGAAGTTCTCCTGACCCTACAGCAGGGTCATGTGCTTCCCACCAGATTCCCACCACTAGACTCCCCATGGCCACCCCAGGGATGTGTCTTGCTCACCTCTGCTGCTGCAAACACGTCCTGCTGGATCCCAGCTGCCTGCACAGGGTAGGGCCAGGGAAACACGAGTGATGCTGTGCAGATGGGCACTGAGAGCTGCTGTAAGCAGTCACCGGCACAACCCAGCACAGCACAGTCTCACTTAACCTCCAAGCTTCGCAGTAACGCTCAGCACAATCCAGGAACAAGCCAGACTGAGCCGGGTTCTGCCAGTGCCTGAACACAAGCAGTGACAGCTGCACACACACACAATCCCTTGCCTGCTGGTGTCACAGCCTCTTGCTTGGTGACATCATTTGGGGCATCACATGCACCCATTAACACAGTACTACCAGATCTACCACTAAACCTGGCCTGTCCACCCTGCGGCCCTGGACAGTCATGAATGCAGCCCCACAGGATCATAAACTTTTAACATTGTGATTTTTAGGGATTTCTTTTTAATGAGCCAATTGTGTGAAGCTCAAGCACAGACTGCATAGACAACAACGGGATGCTGGGGAGGGCAGGGCTAAGCCCACCTCACACGTTCACCACACACACAATCAAATCAAAACCTGCATGCATTGCACATTATATGAGCCTGTGCCATTTGGCGAGGAAAACATAGTAATTGCCAGTAATAATATTTCAACCCACCTACACCCATGTGTGCCTGTGAAGACACGCCGTTCTTCTTATTAAGCATACATGTTAGTTTTCTTATTTGTTAAATTTGTGCTTCTGTTATTCTTATAAATAACATTTAACCAGTTAACACGTTCCCTTTAGAAGGTAACACCAAAAAAAAACCTGTAATTGAAAAATATTTCCTTGCCAACACTGATAATTAGTCACTGGCTAACATAAAACTTGTACACTGTTTTGCCTATGGACAGATACAAAAGAATACACCAACATTATTAGCTATGTAGCTTCCTATTGATATATCACAGCCTCTAATAATACCTTTACACACCATATTCACTGAAACAATCAGTGCAAAGTTCCACCCGAATGAAGTGGCATAATCTGATTGTCAGCAGATCAAAGCTTGGAAACGTGAGGGAAGAGCTTAACCCCTAGCTTTCAAACACTTCAGTTTCTTCTCATTTTTCTAAGAATCAAGATATATTAGTAGTCACTCAAGCCTGAAAAGCAGAACTGGCGCTGTTCATGCTTCAAAGAATAGTTCAACCTGATAGTACTTATTCAGCATACTCATAATATGTTGAGGGGAGCAGAGAAAAACAAATCAGCATAGCTTTTCAAACAGTGCTAGACACCCATCTGCTCTTTATAACTTACACTAATACTTATTAACTGTAATAAGCTATTACAAATCAGACAGTGGCAAGAGGTGTTCATAGCTCTGTTATTACAGACTTGGATCAAAGTTCTTGAGACCCACTCTCAATGGTACTCAAGACAAGGACACACTAGTGCTAAATACACTGAGAGAATCACCTGTTTTGACCTGCTGGCTATGCTGTGTTAAATGCATCCCAAAACGCAGTTTGCATTCCTGATTGCTAGGTCATGCTGCTGGCTTATGCTGAGCCTACTGTCAACCAACACTCCCAGCTCCTTTTCTGCTGAGCTGCCCTCCAGCTGTTTGTCTCCCTGCCTGCACCTCTGTGGCATTACGCTATCCCAGGAGCAGAACACAGTAGCTCTGCTGAATTTCATGACAGCGTTCTGTTTTAGACAGACCCCTCTGCAAGGCTTCTTGTCCCTCCAGGGACTCAACAGCACCTCTCAGATTAGTATCGTCAACAAACTAGCTGAGGATGCATTTCACTCCCTGAGGATGCTCAGGCAGCATGCCCCCAAGTGAAGGTTACTGGCTTAAACTTAGAGCCATACTCACTGAAGTATATTGTTTTTGACAGCTTGAAATAATGTGGAGTAAGATTGCTTCTTAATCCAAGGTAAATTATGCCAGTAACAGAGTATTGCATTAGATATAGTCCAGAGCATTTAGCACTTCACAAGTCTGAACCCCAGCTTTCATCCATCTTCCTCCCCCAAAACATACATACAGATCTCACAGCCACAAAGCCTTCCCTACAAGCCTTGAAGAGTTACCTACCTGCCACTGATGCAGGCATCAGGCATTCTGAATCACTAACCACTGCCCTTTAAACTACACCTTTTTTTTCTTTTTTTTAATTGTTGCCCATCAGGAAATATTCAGTGTTCTTCTGCCCTTCAGAAATTACACAGTGCACTGTCCTGTGAGGAGCATTGAAAGAGAGCAGCCAGGAGGAAAAGAGAAGTTTATGCTTTGTCTCACTGAAGAGTCACCATGATCTGCCACCACTGAACACTCACTCACGTTGTTTAAGCTGAATTTGAGCTATGAAAAAAAATCTAGCACTATAACAAACGCTACAGACAAACAAGGAAACAACAAAATGAACATAATATTTTGGGGTTAAAACCCAAGAGGTTCAAACAATCAGAAGCTTGAAAGTCAATACAAGTAATCAAGAAAGTTAGGACCTCAATGTTTGCATTAGCAAATTGAGTATGCTTTAGGGTAAAGATGTGAAATAACTGGCTACAAATTGGTCTTTTGACCTCAAGAAAATCTTCCTCCTTGTCCCTCATCCTTTATCAGCCTCAGCTCCTGTGCACAGAGACTATAACCAATATGGATTGGTAAGAACAGAAAATAATCAGATCATTGTGACTCAAAACTCAAAGCAGTTTTGTTAAAAGGAAGATGTTGACTAACCAGAGGACAATTGTGGACCAAAGAAAGGAAAACTAGGGCGGTATCATCAAATAAATGCTCACATTAAAATGGTACAAGTAAATCCCATCCAGCCACTCAGACCTCTAAATTTTAGGGAAGAAAAATATTTTCTTTCAAAATACTCCTCACAGAAAGAAAAGTGCTCCATTTCTTTTAACGCTGAACTGCTTCCTTTATGTTCTTGGACATATTCAATATTTGTACAGAAAAACCTAGGATCCTTAATATTGGATTAAGGAATTACGTGCAGTGGGATTTGCAGCCTTTTTCATTTTCTCACTCCTATCACACCAGTATTTACTGAGTTGAAGTGAGCTGGAGGCAAGTTCAATTTCCATTTCTGCTCAGGGGAGTGATTAAATTCAGCTGATGCTGAGAAAGTCAGTGCAATGAATATGGCAAGTCTTGGCTGCCAAACCTATGAGGAAGGATTAGTACCAGACACGCAGCTACCAAAAGAAAACAACTGCAAAGAAAGCCTTGTTAAAGAAATTTAAAAAAAAAAAAAAGAAAGAAGGAAATGGAAAATAAATCTCCTTAGGAAAAAAAAAGACCCTATAAGGAAAAAACACATTAAACTCAATTATATATTTCAATACTATAGAATATTCTAAGAGTAAAATTTTAGATTCAGACTAATCTGTGGGCATCCAACCTTTTGGTCTGTGTGGGCCATACTGAGTGAAGAGGAATTGCCTTGGGCCGTATCTATGAAAGTTGCTCCAAAAGTAATGCCTCCTATATATTTCCATGGAAACTACAACTGATATACAGAGCACAATAACACTGTTTAATAGAGCAAGCTCTCATGCTTTATAACACTGTTTCAACAGTCACCACCATTAGCTCTGCATTTTTGCCAACAACGAACAGGAGCCTGCATGCTGCACTTATATCTGTACCAGCAAAGGTGATCCACTGCTGCTGTCACCACTGCTGAAATGCACCACCCAGCACCTCACTGTGCTCACACCCTCTGTCTGGTCTACAGATATGTTTAGCAAGTGCTGATGAATGTCAGTGGGTGTAATTTTTTAGGAATGGATGAATTCAATTTCGAGTTGGGCTGTTTTTTGAAAGAAACAAGCAGATCTTTTAGAAGTGCGAGCTGCTAACTAGAGTAAGCCTGGGGAATAAAATCAGGCCCGGAATTATCAAAAGAACTCTCTTATTAAACAGATTTTGAAAACACTTTTTTTCTATGATTTCAAGTTAGTGGGAAAAAATAAAAATGAATAATCTTCTAATTAAGCTGAATTACTTATTACAACAATGTCAAATATAATCATATAAATATCAACAGAAAAATTCATCTCAAATTGCACAGGATCATTTATTTAAAATCAGTTCTGTTTGATAAATAAGCACTCACAGGAAGCACGTGGATTAATCCCTGCTTTAAAGAATGTTTTCATACACAATTAATTTACCATGAGCTCTGAGCATCTGGGAACCTTGGAGCTGATATGTAAATGCCTTGACTTGAGCAAGGTCTGTTGGATACTCCACCCTCCCAAGTGTGTTTGTTTCTGCCAGCTCCTTTGAAAATATACAGTGAAAGCTACCCTGTGTTACAACCATCCTATATGCTTTGAACACTGGATGTCTGGGGATCTACCCATTTCATGTGCCAATTGGCTCACACCAAGTTTGGGCTTTTTTTTTGCCTAAAGATCACAGCCAAAATCTTAACAGTGGCCACCAGTAATTCATATTCCCAACAGAAACAGTGATTAATGGCTTTTAGCAGAAAACTGTACATCAGGATAGCAAGGAAACTGGCAAACTTCAGACAACAGCTGTTCTTCATGGGTAGCTGCATACTGTTGCAGGAAATCAGCACAGCTCTTAATCTGATATCTACATATGCTTCTCTGTGGAGGTGAGATCATTCGCACAAATAGTTTTTACCAGTAGAACTGTGCTACTGATTGGCTTACCTGCCTGAAGCAGCATTTATGAATCACAGTTTGATTTTTTTACTTTTTAGTTTTTCATTTAAGCAAATCTGCACAGAAGGGGGAGGGGAAAAAAAAAAAAACGAAAAAAAAACAAAACAAGCAAACCAAAATATTCTGTTTCCCTTTCCATATGGCCAATGATAACACTGCCATCTTACACAAAGACCTGAGATTCTCTGAATATTGTGGCACTTCTTTTTTCTCCATTAATGCCTCTATTGAGCTAACCTGCATATAGTCCCTACATAGTATTGCCACATCACTGCTTCAGTACATCTAAGTAGCTTTGCATTAGTACAACTGTGCAAGTAACTGCTTAAATGCCAAACAAAATAGTTCCACTGATCCAAAGTAGTTCCCAGTGCTGGAAGTCAGCAACTGAATTTTATGATCTCTTGGATTCCATTCTTACTTTGGGAGATGCCTGTCACTGGGGGATGTTGCTATTACATCCTCAGCAGGAAAACTAACAATTGAGAATTTAATGACCAAAAGACAATTCTATCACCAGGGAAACTCACATGTGAGATCTTTATTCTTTCTTGCCATGTAAGAGGTAATGAGATGGAATTGTACTCCTCTACAGATGGCCTGAATGCCTGCTAAAAGACCAATCACTGGAGCCAGTGTGACTGCATTGAGTGCTGTACTTGTAATCTTTGATCCAGTTCAGTAAGAGTTATCATGCAGCTAGTTTTCAGGAAAAAAAAAATAATTTCAGAAGTTCAGAATATCAATTAATGGATTTTTACTTTTTTTTTTTTTTTTTGCCCAGAATGAGTAAAATTGTACTTCACATTAGGCTACAGTACCTCTCAAAAATTAGACTTGAAGATACGTGAAACACGTTGACACGCACAATGCCAAATCTCTTCTATGAAGGAGACAGAGTTTGTCAGGGTGTTTATGCACTTTCTAAACCACACCAAACTGTTCCTGCCATAGAGAACAAGCGTGTTGCAAGAACACCCCACATGCTCACAAAGATGCCAGTCGCAACAGCGACTTGGAGCAGTTCCAGCACACTGTAAGACAGGTTGGTGATGCCATTTGCTTCCATACTGGCATCCAAAAATAAAGCCAATACACCTGTAATCACAGGTGCTGCAATAACCCCATGGCAGAAGTGAAAGAACTCCTTGATTTTGCACACAGGGCCACCTGAGAAATACTTAATAGAAAAACAAGTTAGCTCCCTGATAGATACAGCATTCCTAGCTGCTTTCTGTATGAAGATCAGAAGTACAATTTTGCAGAAATGTAACCACCTTCCCCTGCAATTCAACTCACTCCACAAAACTGATTTTAATCTCTCTCCATTTTGCCTCTCATTTGTCTCTTAGCAGAAGGCATGTAGATTACACATCCTAATTGTGCAACTCAAGTCATGTAAAGAAATCATATCTGTTCTTTCTAGGAGGTTGATTGAACAACTGGCCTCTGATAAGGCTGCTACAGCATCAACATTTGTGATATTCAATCAGCTAATAAGCAAATGCTTCTACTGATACACATTATTTACAAGTGGGTGAAGCACAGAGCTTGTAACTTTCATACAGTTTTTGATTTGTTTTCAAATTACAGAACTCATTCACTCATAAGTGAATCACCACACATTTTTAAATCTAGAATTAGCGTGGATCTTCTATACTTCTATACTTCTATAAGTTCTTTAGGAGACTCAAGTCTTTCATGTAAATAGAGCAGGAGACTTGTTGCCCTAGGTACTGCTCTTTCACTTACAGAAAATGGGCAGTGCCCAATGGTGGGTAAACACACAGAGAGTGAATGCAGCAAAGTCAGGAATGGATAATGTAGGCACATATTCTAATTCACTACAAATACAGACTTAAAATAACACACATACACACAAAAACACCACTAAAATAAAGGCTGCTACATGATACATGACAAGCAAACAGTCTCTCTTGTAACCAATTACTGTGTATTTATTGTCGAGTGTATTAAATGGAAACTGAATACTGCAGACAAATTGACCTGCGGTCCTTCAGATTCAGGATTCATGTGATTGGTTTACTATGCATTTGTTAAAGTATTTTTCATTCTATCCCCCAAAGATAGCAGCAGAAAAATATCTTAAGAAAGAATTTTAAAAGCTCTTCTTATAGATGAAGATGAAAAATTTCCATCAGCTCAAGTATTTGATAAACAGAAGCTAATGAACAATTACTTAACATCATCACAAGTGTCAGAGGCCTAAAGTAATAATGCTTCATTAATATGCGTGCCCTGAGTCATCTCCCAGACTGATGAATCACAAATAGCAGATTCCCTTCATTGCCAAACTAGTGACTGAATTATATTCACAGTTCTGTTAAAAACAGAGGAATGACATGACATCTCCTGCTGTTAATTCAGATCAATTAATTGTTAAATACAGTTAAATGAGTCAGGAGGGAGGTTTTTAACTGATGTTTACATTAGGATTTAACAAAATAATGGAGATAAGCAGATGCAGCACTCACAGAGAAGTTGGGGGATGATTTGAACAGCAATGTTTATATATCTCAGGTGAGACATAAAAGAACTTTAGAAAACGAGAGGGAAACATTAGTTTTCTTACTTTCATGTACTTCTTGATTTAACAGATTCCATCACATGTGATTTATATTATTCAGGTACTGGATTTTTTGCTATTAATTACAACAGAACCATTATGTTCTCCCATCATTGAGCAATAACTGCTCCTAAATCCTATCACTTCACTTTACTGCCTGTTTACAGAAATAAATATATTACTAGAAGAAACTTGCTATTTGGAATGTGCACACCTGCACACCACCTAACCAGAGCAATCAGTTCTGCACATTTTTTCTCCTATACAGATTGCCTTTCCTTTAAATCCCAGAGCCAGAAGAAATCTATCCAGCTGAAACTGAAAAGAGTATAAATCAGAAATAGAGTAGCTCTGTTCTTTCTCTCTGTTAAACTAACCACGATTTTGCCTTTAAATCTTTCTGGTCTGCACCTCAGAAGCCTATGAAGAAAATCTTGTCATTCTCTCTGGCACTTATAGCTTAGCCAGGAAGCTCTGGTTCAGAAAACTTGGTTTAGAAACATATCTGCAATTCCAGCCTCTTTCAAGAACAGAACCTCTGCAAGTGAAATGAATTTTACCTTTAAGTGATGAATTTTAGATGCAGCATTTTGTTTCTTCTGGCACACTATTACCCAAATCTCTTTGCCTTCCTTGGCAGTTAATGAACTTGTGTAACAGCAAGTGGTCCCACAGCCTGCTGACACTTCTTAAACTTAAATGCTTATCTCAAAATACTTTTTCCATCACTTTCAAAATTAGAATATATAGCAAAAATTAGAAGGGAAGAAGATAGCAAGATAGCATCAAGAAATTATTGAAGGCTTCAGACACATAACTGGAGATTTTCAAGCAGCAAAAGCCCGTGGAGTTTTACAGATTGCAATAAAACCGGTTTGATTAAGAAATAGCTGAGAATAGCCTCATAATTACAATTGTACCCATTTAGAAAGTAGCACGAATATTTCACTTCCTCTCCTCTGTGTAAAAAAATAAAAATAAAAAGCCTTTACAGTTACAAATGAGGTTCAGTTAAATGCAATACTTTCAAATAACAACACATTAAGGAATATTTTTTCTGTTGTTAAAATGCGTTTTTCTCTTTGTCCCATAATTCTGGCAGCAATTAGACTAAAATGAAAACCGGCCAGGTATCAGAATGACTTTCCTGTTAACCCTAAAGATAAACATTAAAAGTATCAAACCAGGACAAAAGCTCATTTGTGACATTATTGCACTTGTTGCATCTGTGTGGAATAGGGGAAGACCTCTCCGCTAACTGAGCACTTCCATAGCAGGGAGTTCAGCGATAATCATTAATTCCTCTCCCTGCCTCCCTGCCCAGGTGGATGTGCTCATCTCATTCAGAGTTCACAGACACCAAGTTAAGAACTCTCAAAGTCACTGAAGGATGATTTCCACCATCAGGAGGAAGAGATAGAAAGGAAGACAGCTGTGAGGAAAATTAAGCTATAGCATATAGCAAAAAAACAAAAAACACCATGGTATCAGCTGTATATGCAAGACAAACCCACACCTACAGAGATTGCTCAGGAAAAAAAAACAAAACAAAACAAAACCACTATAAATGGAACAAGTAAGGCTTGGAGAAGAAATTTCTGGAAGAGATTCAGAATTTTGGAAACTATATGGTTCCCAGAAGTAACTCAAAGATCTACATATCTTGCATATTTGCAAGGCTTCCTATTACTATCTCCTGATTTACAGTCTGAAATCCTATAAAAGTTTAAAGATCAAGAGTCTGAAAACTCATCAAGGATGAAGACTTCTCTATAAAACCCTTTCCCCACACACAAGTTTTTATTTTTTTAATAAAATTTCAGAGTTAAACTGATGAAGAGAAAGACAACATAAACTTTTCCATGTTCAACTGTAGCCAAATTTTGTGAGAGCTATCTCACAACAATCCAGTAGGTATATTACTGGCTTTAATTATTCATGTTTAACATTCTGGTCAATAAATTATTGAATAAATAGGAAGTGCGAAAGTTTGATGAAGAATACATGGGAAGAATTGTCAAATTAATCATTCTACAAAGGTCAGTACAGGGTTTATACACCATTTCTATAAAACTCAAACAGTGGATTGAAGGAAGTTCTGATCAGAGCTATTCTAAGATCTTAGGCTGAAAAAGTGTCTCTATTCCAGCAAGTATGGCATTCACAGACACAGCAACGATACACACTGGACAACATTACGACATCCGTGGAAAGAAGAATGCTCTCAAGATGTATTTAAAGTCTCAGGGAAGCAAAATCAAAGTGGTACATAATTAAACCTGTTAATTAGCTCAGAACTCCACAGCCATAATATTCTTTTGAATACCAATAATTTGAACTAAGTAAAAATAATCAAGTTTTTGATGTTTGTTTCAAGGCAGCAGTTAATTCAGTGTCTCTAGCAATGAAGAGTCTTTATTAAATCTCTACCTAAAACAGTAATTATTGTAAGCTGTCAGAGAGAGTGAAAATGCAATACAGGCAAGTGTACTGCTGAAATTTCTCCTGTTCCAGTTTATTTTCAGTCTGTAAATACACTACTTAGAAAATCAGTAGTATGGGCCCTTTTTCTTCTAAGAAATGAAGTATGATTCTTACTGCTTCACAATTATAATCAAGGCAAAAAATGAGCTGTTTCGGATTTTTTCATGTCACTTAATATGCCCTTCTGTAGAATATAATTACTGGAAAATACGTAATGTAGATTCATGAAAGACAGGAATTCAAGCCATAACCATCTCAGTAAGGTAGAGGGCATTTCAGTAATTAACTTCACAACGGATTTTGGCCCTCTGAAGAAAATGATGGTCACTTGAGGAAGAAAAATAGTGTCTGATTAACTGATAGCAGAATTTTGTCATTAATGAGCATCCTGATCCAGTTCCATCCCCTTAATGAAGAAACAGGGAATACACTTTAATGAAGAAACAGGGAATACACTTAAAGGAGTTCAGGCCTTCTCCTGCCCAAGCTCTACTGAGGCTAGTACAAGAATACACTCCCAGCAGCTTTTCTTTAGGAAGTAAGTCCTACATATTTATTTGGAGAGCAAAGGAAAAAGGGTAAGATGTTTTCTACTTCAGGAGAAGCTATATAAATTGGGAATGTGAAAAAGAAAATCATGATCTCTTTCAGTTCTCAGAAAGGTGACAAAAGCCTGAAGAGATGCACAATTCATAGCACACCATGACAGAACTTCTGTGCCATTCAGTTGATAATCCCTTGCTCGGTGCACGGATTGTCATAGCTTTTCAGCTCCCAAATATTTCATCCTTTCTATGTATATTAACTGCAACCCTCAGAAAGCATTCTTAACCTCACTCCAGACAGCTAAAAATACAGTGTTCTAGTACATAACTTTTACATACTTAAGGGTGCCTTTTAAAATGTTCTTAGTGTTTCCTAGAAGGACAATTTTTGTTTCATATTTTGAAAAATAAATTCAAATAAACACATGATTTAATATGGATGCTTTTAACACCCTAACACTGACAGCTAAAGAGCCAGTTTTCAACAGCGATATAAAAAAATAGAATAAAAAAGAGAAGCAAATTCCAAGTGAAGGCAAGCAAGATGCTTTTTATGATGACTGTATAAATATTTTGCAGGAAATGCGGATTAATAGAATCCATTCTACTATCTGAATTCCTGGTATATTTTCTATGGAAAACTTATTTGTATGTAAAATAAGACAGAAACAATGTACCAGAAATCCAGTGATATTAGCAACATTACTAATCTATAATACAGCAAAACAAACATCAGAGACTTCATATGTACTCCTTTTGCCTTCTCCTAAATTGTCTTTTGATTGCTGCTGAAGATTTTTGCCTTATTTTTGTCATGCTTTTCATATATAGGAAAAAAATAATACGTGAAGACTAAGGTGCAAATAAATAGAAACAATATCCAAATTAATAAAAAGGGAAAAAAATAGAGTAAAGAAAATAGTTTTCAACTGAACGTGCTTAATGCTACAATAAGGCAGTTTACAAACAAATCTACATCTCTTGAAAAAGTTATGAATAAACAAATATGTTTATTTATAATATTTGTAATAAACCGTTATTTGCAACAATGCAGACTGAGCAGCAACAAAATAATATTTGAACAATATTTGAGACTGACTTTTTACATGATCTGATAACAACAGAATAAGGAGGAATGGTTTTAAACTAGAAAAGGGGAGGTTTTGGTTAGATGTTAGGAGCAACTCCTTCACTATGAGGCTGGTGAGGCGCTGGCACTGCTGCCCAGAGCTGTGGGTCCCCCATCCCTGGAGGTGTCCGAGGTTGGATGGGCCCTGGGCAGCCTGAGCTGGTGGGGGGCACCCAGCCCACAGCAGGGGTTGGGGCCGAGTGGTCTGTAACGTCCCTTCCAACCCAAGCCATTCTGTGGATATTATATGATTCTACGAAGACTTTTGATATTAGAATATTTATTTTCTAAGTGCTTGATAAATAGCACAGCATATGTTCATGTAGTCCTTCTTCTAGTCACTCAAAAGGAAAAAATGTCAAGCCCAGTTCTTAATTTTTTCATATTCTGTGTGGTCTACTAAAATATCATTGAAACATTATAGCCTGTTTTATACCACTGCTGCAGACTACAGAGTTTACAATAGTAGGGAAAAAAATTATCAAATCCATTCTCTCCACAATGAGAAGGGCTGCAACACACACAGCTGGAGGAAAGCAGAATAGGAACTGAATGTATAATCCCCTCAAAGCAACTGCACTTATTCTCACATTAAGCTGAACAAAACCGTTATATATAATCATTATAAATTGAATACAGTATCTAATATAAAAAAAAACATTTGATTTTATCAATTTGCAGAAGCATAGCAAAGGTTACAGATCTGCAAAGTGAACTACACTAATAGAATGTTGCTCCGTGTTTACAGTTTTAACTGTCTCTTAATCTAACATTAAAAGAAATAAAATATCAAAGATTTTCAACATTGAACCAAACCTCCCTTCCTTCCCCCAACCATCACCACCCCAGGAGAACACAAGGAGCAAAGGAAGGAGAGATGTCAACAATGATTCTTCAAACTTGGGAAAAGGCAGAGCAGAGGTATTTCCAACAGCCCTCTTTCTCACTGTTTCAACAATACAGCCATCGGGATCCATGTGACTCAGCCCAACCAGTTTGGTCATCTTCAACGTGAACCATAGGTTCAGCTGATGAGAACAGCTCAGCAACACACAATTATACAAAGTCAGACTTTAAGGCAAGACCTCATTCCAGCCAGATGTTTGGATTTCTTCGCATAAAAGTCAACAAAAGCATAAGAGCAGAAGGCGAACAGGCCCACTTGAGCTTTGTGTCATGGCTGTAACATGGTAGCAAGGCTCACCACGGCCTTGCATTTCACCCTAGCAATTATCACACCACACAATCTGTGAGTTCTACAGCTGCTGTAATCTCATCGACTTGTAGGAAAAAGAAAAGCTCTGAGCACCAGGACAAAGTACACAGGCTGACAGAATGTAGTTAAAAGATGCAAAGTGCCAACGCTCTATTTGCCAGAAAATTCTGCTTTCCCTCATAACAGCAAAAAACACAGCCCACTGATGGCACTGATTGATAAGAAATGACTTTTCAACACCAATGGAAAATCTAATAAAGTATAGAAACAGAACCTAGAAAACACTAATCACGGTGTCCACTGCAAAATGCAGTTTTCAGTTGATCACACAGATCCCAAGAAACAGAGAAATACCATTATCTTCAGCAACAGAAATCAAAGACATTACAACCTGTTATGTGAAAAGCTATCAACTTCAATGCCCCACATTTTTCATAACGGAAACCCTCAGTAGTTTGCTATGATTACATAACTTGAACAAGAGCTTTGCTTACAATATAGGTTTAGCACTCCCATTACCTGATGATAAAAGATTTTCTCCCATCTTGAAATGTCATTGGCCTGTACCAATCTTCTTGTCACAGCAGTTAAGTTAAATGCACCTATTGGGCATTTTTCTGTACTCACAGTGATCTTCTGAACTCAGAGGATGCAAAACACAGAATTCATACTTCTGCAGGTGCTTGGCCTTAACCACAGCAACACTCCACTTCAAGTCAGGACTCAAATCAGTTTCTTTCTCGGCATATAACCTGGCTTATATGGACAAGTGCTGATGAAGCGACAGAGGACCTACTCTTCCTTTTGCTGAAGTCAGTAGTAAAACTCCCACTGACTTCAGTAGGAACAAAAATCAGCATCAGATCTCTAAAACTTATTATTATTCTTTGCAAAGCACCATATGCATTTCCCATCAACCCCCTGCAGAACAATGATGGTCTCTCAGCTTCCTAATAATATCACCTCATAGAAAAGCATCTCTGACCAGCAGCAGTAATTTAACTCCTATGACCACCTGAGGAATACTCTTTGACTTTAGAATATAACCTGAAGCAGAGAAAAGAACCATGGTCAGACCAACAGTAATGACTCTACGATAACCCCATAACTAACAACAACAAAGGCAATGCCATGTTTTAAGGAGATATTGTACAAATGTCTATTCCTCTCTGCACAACATGCATCTAAAATTTACAGAATTATGTTTGCTTCTGTACGTAGAAGCACTTGCTTTGATATTTATCAGAAAATTACAATTACTTCTAATCAATATTTAATTCATAAATATGAATTCAACACATAACAAACAAAAAGTTAGAGTTCATCTTCAAAGCTTCAGGGACACTTCAGTCCTGACTATGATTTACCCCCTGAGCGTTTACTAATTGGGCCTTGTTGAGTGAGCTGACAGCCAACACACCTAGCAGTTTCTTACTCAAATAAGATTTGCACAGAATACATTAGCACCCAACTCCTAGATCCAGGGTAGAACTCAGGTAGACTTGCCTTGCCCACTACATAGTAACTACCTCAGTAGTTATGGGTGCTACTTATCAGTCTGAAGGTGAAAGTATTCTTCTGGGAAGAAGACATACATGTGGGAACTGCAGTGGGCCTTTCCAATTTAAAGAATGTTTACTTAGAAATTTATACAACTTAGAAGGATTCTCAAGTGAAATGGGAAGTTCTGTTCCAGTTCCCTTGCCAGTGCAAGCATGCCCAAAATTCAGCAACGATACTGCATAGAAATGCTACAAATATTATTCAGTTCTACGTGTGATATTTTATATCATCTCTGGATCTGTAACTGGAAATCAGCAGCCAGCAAGATTTCAGTTTTAAAAAAAAACATTCAGAAATACTTTACTTATTCTTCAGCTAATTAACATGTTATGACTGTGTTCATCAGAGTGAGATTATGCAGTAAAACTACATATGAAACACTCCCTTGCTACTTCTCTGTATCAAACAGACTGTGACAGCACATTGATGCACTGTTCTGATTCTGCAGTCTATTTTATAGCCTACACAATGTCAAAAGCAAAGAGCAGCATCGTGGCGAAGTACAGGTGCTCCTATTTTTCTCTTTCCTTGCTGAAGGAGATTGAAAAGATTAAGCATTTGCCCTTTCTCGAGCAGGTGCTTCACAGAACATCACATGTATAAAGACAACTTCATTTTATACATTTTATGGAAGTGAACTCCTAAACAAGAAATCAAGATTTTCTTCCGAATAAGAACTAAGGATATCAAACAGAAACTAAAGCAGAAGCAATTCGCAAGTGCTGTAGCGCCCTCTGCAGTTGATGCGCGCGTTCTGCAGCTACACCCGCAAAATGAGTAACTGGGACACATTGGAGGTCGATGGTAAAATCTCTGCATATTGAAACTCAGTAAAAGTAGCATTTGTATGATATTATTTTACTTTTTTGAATCATAGCAAACTGGTGCAATGATTTTTTAATTCTTCTCACGGCGCTGCCTGTTAAAGGATGTGGAAACATTTTGCTGCCACTGTTCAGAACTGGTCACGTTCCTCAGCAGTACTTCTGTCATTTACTTTCTTGGAAAGGCACAGAAAGTTGCAGTGCCTCCCCTGATTTATTTATTTATTTTAAGGTTATTTCTAGTGAGTATCCAAAATAAACTGCATTTATTAAAAAAAAACTGTCTTAACTCATTCATCAGTGACAGGGAATTATATTGTACAGCTCAGACATTTGCAGGATAACGTCTTCATTTTTTGAACCAGGGAGCCCAGAACATACCAGACACGGTATTCCAGACGCAGCCTCACCAGGGTAGAGCACTCTCTTTTTAATGCCCCCCAAGATACCATCAGCCTTTGTGGCCAACAGGGCGCGCTTCTGGCAGTCCACCAGGACACTCAGGTCCTTCTCTTAAGAGCTCTCCAGCAGGCAAGTCCCTAACCTGTACTGACACGTGGTTATTGCTCTCCAGGTATAAGACTCTGGAGTTGCCATACTATATATGATTATACTACAGATGATTTTGTATTTGCAACAAAAGCCAACATTTAAAACTGATTAATGGCCTTTCCCAGATACTTCAGTAGAAGGCTTCTGGAATTAAAATTATTTTCTCACTCACATTTACAAATAAACTTTTATACCTGTGAGATCCTCTTTGGAAGGAAACAAACTTCATGTTATAAAACTGCTGTTTATGTTTTTCTGATAATCTGAGTCTTCTGGATACGGCTCTCATGAGCCCTAGGCTTTGAATATGCAACTCTGTTGGGCCTTCCAAGAAGTGGCTTTAATATGTCTGGCGTTAGTCCAGCTGTAGTATAGCTTTCATCTGTACAGATATACATGAAATCCAGTTAGATTGCTATTATATAGCATATCTTCAGATTAATGAATGTGTATAATATCCTCATTCTTATACTGGGAAGAATTCTGTACAACAAATGTGTCATTCCAAGGGCCCAAATCCTGCAATGCGATAAGTAGTGAAGGTATAAATTAAAACATCATCTGGAGAATACTTGCTTCTGTCCTGAGGATTTCAGGTCACCGGTATCAATTATGTGGAATGGCAAACTTTCCCTGTGAGGTGCAGGATTCTGAAGGGTCTACAGAAGTATCTAAAGCTAAGAAAACATTCCATGGTGCTGTAGTTCATTTTGCAGCCTTCTTCACCCTGGCGTTCTTCTAACATGGAGGCAGAGGAAGAGGCAGATGCAAAGTAAACCCACGTAAGGAGAGAGCAAAGTCAAGAAACGCAGAAAGAAGAGAGCAAGAGGGAATGAACTACAGAAAGAGCAGTTAAGTGGGAGATCTGTTGTCACACTTCTGTAGAGCTGTGTGACAACTCACTTTTATGGCTTATAAAATGTGATATATTATTAATGCTGCTGGAAGGAGATGGAACAGAAATAAATTGTTCGGTATTTGTAGATGCCTGTGTGTGAAGGAGATGGGAAAAAGAAGTCTGTGGAATGATATCCAGGCATATAACTGAGTTCAGAATACTTGCATTAAAGTATGTTCATTGTTTAGCCTGATCTAATTTTTATATATTGTTTTTTTTCCCTCTAGTGATAATTAGGTGCCAGGTAGAGAATTCTTACTATAGTCTTCCTGAAAGGCACCTAGTTGAAAAGGTTTCCATATCAAATTATGTAATTATCTTCTAAGTTAGGAGAAGGCCACTTGATGTAGCAGAATAACAGCGAAGCTGGGCTTGCTGACACTGACTTACCTTTATGTTTACAAATGCAAACTTCACCCTTTCCGAGATAATATATTTTATTTAACTAAAGCAGTGAATACTTGAGAGTCGTCATTAATGGAGCTACAGCCACGATTTGATCCCCTAGCTCAACATTTTAGAAGTCTTGATACACTTTTCTACTTGTAATTATAGGACAGCCTTCAGAATAGAACTATTCAGTGAGATACTGTAGGGAAAAATAAATCGTACTACTGCCAACTTCAGCTTCTTTTTCTTAAGTTTTGTAGCAAACAAACTGGATTTCATTTATTTTTTTAGACAACCTAATCAACCAGTGCTTTGGGGATGTGGGAAGAGGGGACATTTATTAGCTGTATAATTATGGCTTTATAACGTTTACAGAAATATTTTTCCAGACCTTTTCTGAAGGAATTTCCCTCACCAGTTTTATTTTTAGGACACTTCCTCGATTTCTTGTTTGTTTTTACCTCTGTTTTAGGTTATAGTTCTGATGTAGGCCTAAATCTTCCTGAATACCCGCGTTCAGAGGTAAATTAAAGTAAAAACACATTCAACTAATTAACTTTGATTCCTGGTAATGCTAACTTAATGCATTCATGTGAATTTTAGAGTTCAGTAAATTATTTATTGCTGTTTTTTGCTCTTTTTTAAGATAAATGCGTATGAGAATACTTGACTGAAGAGATGGTTATTTCCCCAGAACAACTTACAGAATGCATTAGAAAAGGAGATGGTAAGCTGTTAAGCCAATCGCAGTGGTATTCTACAAAAGCACTGGATTGTATTTATCCAGAATCATGGATGTCTCCCTAAAATTTTATTTAGAAGTCACTGTTTATTAGATGATTTAAAAAACATCCTTTCGACAATTATCTCCAGTTTATTGGAAAAATTATTGAGAAACAAAAGTGAACACAGCAGCCATTCTCACACTATCTTCACCATGGTAAAAGTGTTTCACTATGAGAAGGCTGGGTTTTTGAATAACAAAATCTGATGGTGCCCTCTTTTTCTAGATCACTGAAAGCAGATAATAAAGTGACCTTGTAGGTGCAAACTGTGATGGAGCAGTGATGGTGTCCCACTTGGTAAGATGTTATTAAATTGGCATTTAAGCAGAAAAATTGCTGCGAGAAGAATGAAATTTCATGCCATTACAAGTATGTTTTGTTGTTAATTTCTATCAGCTATTCATAAGGTACAAGTCATGCTTACGATCATCGGTATGAAGAGAGACTCCTCAGGTGTTATCTAGAGGATATCCCCCTCCCAGAAGGAATTCTGATGGGGTTATAATTTCTAGACAATCTATGCTAGACTGAGGAGTGTTGTGCCCTTCCCAACAGAGTTAGGGGCTATTGTCAGTGTTCACATTTCTCATAAACACAGCTTCACCTGTGACTGTTCCTGATCACTGACAAGCCCACTGAAATAACCCCTTAAGTAGTTAACTTGAAGGCTTCTATTATTCTCATGTCATCTCCTTTTAAAGAACACAAGTGGCCTACGTCAGCAACAGCCAGAAAGCTCACTTTTCCAAAGGAAAATCTACTTAGCATTGGTGGATTACTAGTGTATGAAACATACTAAGATGGGGGGAATACAGCCCTGATCTGATCCATAGGTGTCTGTTTGGGTTTCCTCAGCTGTGCAACATCAGAACAGCAGTTAGGAGAAAATACAGTGCAGTTCAGTCTACCTTGGAATTCTGAATCTGAATTTCAGTATTTTAGAATATTGTTGAGCCCTCTTGATTTGCAAGAAAGGGGTTTTACACCTTAATAAATTCTGGCAGACCTAATCAACAACTGTTAGTTTTGTGTCCTTTTCCTTGATGGTAGGGAATGTGAGGTCCAGTCTAGAATTTCTCAAAAGAGAAAAAGAAAGAAAGAAAAAAAGAGGATGTTGTGAACAGAAATAAGGATACTTACAGTAAAGAACAAAGAAATGTTGTCTTCACTTTTTCATGACAGCATTTAGATATATAAATGCTGAGGGTTTGGGGGATAGACATGTTTGCTGTTTTTTTTTAAAATAATGAATTAGCTTGGACTTACATGAACAAATGTCTTGGACCACATATAAAAACCTGACCAAAAAATTAGGATTATAGTTCTAACCAAGAAGATTGAAACATTACATTTGTTAGGATCTTTCCATGTACATTCTCTTGCATATTCTCTAGCAGAATATGGAAGCACTTAGAGTTGTCAGAGAAAGAGTGGTAAACAGGTGATGGTAAATAGAGATAACTCCATTTATAACAAGCTGACTTTACGTCAGGTTTATATCAATACCAGCAACCCTTGATATTGGTCATTTTTAGAAGGTCATCGTAACTGAAGATCTTTAAGATGATTCATAAATAAAGTAAACTTGAAATAAACTACTAATTGTAGTAGTACTAACGGTAAACAGTGACCTCAGTTTCACCATGGGCAACTGACTTCCCTGGCTAATACACACACTAGTTCTCCTTGGCAGATGAGCACTTTTTTCTGTTACAACATTTTGTTAATTTGAACTTAAATTATTCATTAGGAAGTATGTTTTGTGAAAGTATATTTCAAAAGTCAAATGAAGCAATCAGATAAAAATTTATTTATCATTGAATTTACTGAATGCATGATTTTAAGTGACTTACCATGGCTTCATAACCAAGTACATACATAATCAAATAAGCAAATAATGCAATTTCAATGTTTAATCAAACTGGATTGCCTTATGTACTTGAATTCCACTTTTCATATTTTTATTTGCTACTGTTTCCTATCAGCAACAGTACTGTTAAGAGTCTAAAAAGTGTACCTTTCATTTCACCATTTTTACCTATTTAGATGTAAGGTGCGCAGTCTTGTAGTTATATACATTTATTGATCTGATATGTAGATGATGTTAAACTTACCAGATTGTTTTAGAGTATCACTCTACAAAACAGGGAAGTTTTTGTAAAAACAAAAAACTGTTACATGCATTTCTGTAATTAGATTTAATGGCTTGAATCCAAGTGGCATTTACTTGGTTTTCATAGAACTCTATGCACAGAGAGCAAGAATTTACAGTAGCAAATCCAGCTGTAGGATTATGGTCAAAACACCAGAAGATAAGCTTTCCACTGGGAAGTACATGAAAACTGTAATAGAGTGGGAAAACAAATGACTTGAAAAATACCTTACCATACTTCTTAAACTCTACGAACTATAAGCATCATTGTTATAACAAATGCTGTTCACAATTCTCATTCCAATAAATCAAGGAATAATAAAGCAAAAATGAACACATTCTTTAGAATTATTGGGAGATAAAGTACAGCTGAGAATTTGAGGAAGACTGGATTTCTTTCTGTGGAACTTTATCTTGGAAATGTGAATTTTTTTCCTGTATGAATATTTTTTACTAGTCCAACATAACAGTACCTGCAAGCACACAGTGATACTTGACAATCACTCATTCTTTTTCAATTCTGAAACTTACTTCAAATGAAGTTAGGTTTTTCTGTTTGTTTGCTTCCCATAAAAAAAAACATTTCATTTGGGAACATGAATTTTTAAGCTGTTGTTGAAAAAATAACACAAACAAGACACTGATAATAAGGCTACTCAGACCAGTATACCAACATTTCTCTCTTCCGCTAGCTTAAAAACACGAGTGGATACATGGAAGATTGTACTTTCTTACATCAGGTTGGTAGTTAACAGACTTTTGGTGTATAAAAAGTTATTTTCCATTCTTTCTTACTTTCCATTAGTAATTAAATCAGTGGGGAGTCATATGTATCTTCTGGTTTGGCTTTATCCGTTCAAATTAAAACTTAAAACAATTTCTGCAACTTAAAAAGTGATCATGCAAATTCAGATATGTGGTGAAATAAATAGAACAGCCACAGGTGGATAACAGGTGTATTTCTTAAACCTCACAAGATATGTCAAAGAAAAATCACAACCATGAAATATCCTTTGGACACAGATATCGAGATAATTCTGTGACATGCTTCTAAGACTGTTTTCCAACTTTAATCAAATATTTCTAAAATATGTCATATATGTTTCTTGTGGAGTACACAAACAAATGCACACCTACTTCTACATCTATGCCTACCTGTTCTACATGCAGTCTTAGAAATCCCATTTAAATTTGATTTCTTTAAATAATTCTAAAGAGCACAGTCCCGACTACCAGCGGGAATTACAATAAAGCCAAATACAGAAAAATATTTAAAAATAAAGGTTATAACTTAGTATGATTTGAAAAGGCAAAGAGCGTGCTTGTATACCTATCTAAATCCACTGTGTTATAAATCTCTTCTAACATTACACAATCACATGTCTGTAGCCATGATCTAACGTGAATGCCATTGTTTCAAAAACTTCACAGGCCGAGATAACTGGTATTACATTTGCCAGTAGAGGGAGCCAATATTATGACATTAACATAAGGGAAAACAAAACTAAATTCTGTTTTTTAACAGGAGCATTCTCCATCTTTCTTTTTTTTTCATTTATTAAGTCAGAAAAGATATTTTAAAATATTTTTCAATTAGAACTCTACTGCCTAACTTGAAGGTCTCTAAAACACTTTTACAGTGACCCATATTTACAAAAGTTTAGGAATAAATGTTGAAAGAAGGCTCCTCAAATTCTTATCTTTTTGATAATAATTAATTCCTTCAATTATTCAATTAACTTAGAAAGTAAACAGCTGTCCTAATGAATTTTGGTAGACAGCACACATGAAACATGAACTTCAGTTAAAGCACCTTACCTTGTGACATTTAAAGTCATTATATTTGTAACAGGTCTCCTTTTTGGTCCAGGAGGAAGATGGATAAGTTTTCTTCTTTACTGGATGGGACAGCCACAGTTTTCTTAATTACATAAGGGTCGGCAGAATGGCTTGGATAAGGACCAAATGTGTCTCCTTCCGTGCTCTCAACTGAAAGGGAAAAAAAAGTGCCAATCTACAATGCAATTGATTTCATTAAAATATTTTTCATGAGAAAGTATGTAAAAGCACTGAATAGCGGACTATTAAATAAACTACTGTTGCTTAAACATTGCATTTGAAACTTTAAGGAAAATTTTAAGTAATTAATGAATTCATGGCTTAATATGTTGGGTTTTTTTTTAAGTCTGGATTTTGAGGGACAGATCTTAAAAATGTGACAGAAAAAGCAACTCAACAACTCGCTACAGTGACCTATGCTCAAAAAAAAGTAGAATTCCTATGTCACAACAAATTCACCAGTACTCCTCCATATCCAGTGCAGGTGTAGAGTTTGTTACGTGCAGTAGAGCTAGGACACTGTTTTCAATATGCTTGACTGTACTGAATAGATCACTGGCTCTTTCTGTAACGTTATGTCCTCTGATACTGTAACAGTGGCCAATTTTCACTAAAAAGCAAGCCTCCTCCATCTTGGGGATTACTTCTACCAATGCTTTTAGTCGCTTTCAGTTAATGGTACAGAAGGACACCGAGTGCACAAATGTGGGATAAAATGCAGAAATGGAACTGAAGAACCACTTCACCATAAGGGTGATGGAGTACTGGATCAGGCTGCCCAGAGAGGCTGCGCAGTCTCCTTCTCTGGAGATATTTAAGACACAGCTGTGCAATACACCTGTGGCAGGGAGCCTGCCTTAGCAGGGGGTTGCACTCAGTGACTTCCCTGCGTACCTTCTAACCCCTGTGACTCCGTCATTCTGTGAATTTCAGAAGCCCTCCAACCACAACCTGGTCATAGTGAGTATTTCCCATCTCCTCTTGATTTCAGGTTTGTTTTTCCTCAACGTCACCCTGACTGAGGCCTGACGGAAGGCAGGACGATGCCTAGACGAGAAGTCTAAGGAAGAAAGAGATGCGAACGGCGAGCACGGGGCGGATAGGCTGAGCCCAAAGCAGCAGACATGGGGGGGTCAGAATAACGTCGCGCCACAGCCAGCAGGCAGCACTGGAAGCACCTGCAACAGCAGAGCGCTCTGCACAGGCTGGGTGCTGAAACGTGGTGGCAGCGCTAGGCGCGCTCTGCTTACGCTGTCCGTGCAGAACGGACAGCCGCCACATTTTAATTAAGTCAATTTTAAGCCCTCTTTGTTGCACGGCGCGCGAGCCCGCCAACACAACCTCGCGCCCTCAGGAAACGGCGGGCTCGTAGCTCGGCGCGCGCCCCCGGACGCCTCCGAACGCCCCCGGGCGCGCAGCAACCCAGCTCCGCTCCGCCCCGCTCCCTGCATTGGTACGGCGCGCAGCCAGCGGCCGCCCTCCACGCGTCCTGCCTGCGGGGCGGAATGCGCCTGCGCAGAGACGATGCGGCCGGGCTCGGCCCCCGCTGCGGCGCTGACGGACGTGGTAAGCACGCCTCCCTCAGGGGGTCCCCGCGGGTGGGCAACTGCCACAGCGCCCCCTCGCGGCGGGGGGAGGGAGGGCTCCCTATCTGCCCGCTTAGCGGCACGGCGAGGGTTGCCCGCCGAGCCCCCCTGCCGTTCTCCTCACACACGCAGCCGGCGTGGCTACGAGGAAGGGCCCGTCACCCCGCGGCTCTTGTGGGCGGCTTGTAACAGCACTTGTGCAATGGAGGATGGCTCTGGGAGATACGTGGCAGCGTGCCTTTCAGCTCCCTGCTTATTCACTGGCCTTGCCTCCACACCGTGGCGTTGGAAGTCAAGTGTAGCCTGGGAGAAAGCATGCTGAAATAACTTACTGACTTCTTTTTTCTCCCTAGGTAACCCTGGAAGCCATGGACATACTCTTTAGAATAAGAGGTGGCTTGGATTTGGCATTTCAGCTAGCAACTACTGATGGTGGGTCTGTAAGACTGTCACAGATTTTAAAAAATTGTTTTCTTCCCATTTTACTAGATTATAGAATCGTTTGAGTTGGAAGGGACCCCTGAAGGCCACATGGTCCCACTCCCTGCACTAAACAAGTACACGTACAGCTCCATCAGGTGCTCACAGCCCCTCCTGCCTGACCTCGGCTGTCTCCAGGGATGAGTTTTGTTTGCCTTTTTCCTAATCATTTAGCTTCTGAGTGTAGAAGTCAGTAGTGGCCAAATCTAAGTTAATGAGTTGGAGAAATCCAATTGGGTGTTGCACCCAGTAAAAGCTTGCTGGGTCCAAAACCCAAAGGACAATGGATTGAAGCCACCCTCTGCTAGGCTCTCATTTAATGGCTGGATTAAATGGTTGCAGTGGTCTTGTCCAGCCTTAATGAATCTGTGAGATATTTTTTAAATACATTCTAGTACATTCTAGATATTTTTAAAATACATTCTAATACATTAAATACATTCTAGTTGTTGATCATGTAAGTAAGGAAAACAATACTGCTAATATGCAGAAGTTGCTTTGTCATATGCAGTATTGGTTCAGGTTGTAAGGAACGGGTGAAACTGTTAATAAGTCAAATTAAGATCTAAAAGACAAGAGTCTGTACCAGTAATTAAGATTTAGGCTTGCCAAAGCGTGGCTGGTTTGGTTATGCATCTATCTTTTCCAAAATTTGGTCTGCAGATGAACTGTACTCTCTCTTTTTCCAAAAACTTAGTATGTTTTAAGGCAGTTGTTTGGAAAATGATCTGGAGTCAGCGATATGCAGCTCTGATTCAGTCTTTCTGGGATTTAAAAGAAAAGATCAGATACATGTGTATATAGTAGCTTTTCTATGCACAGAAGCTTGCAGCTGTAGGCTTGATGGGAGAATAAATGACACTGTAGGTTGTTATTTGGAAGCCGAGGAAAACAGTATGCTTTTGTTGAGGCAGACCTGCCAAGTGCAATCTTATGTTACTTTTTGTTCTCGCAGTCATTTTTCTGATTATAATAGCACATGCATTTATGTTCATTATCAAAACGTCAATTAAAGAAGTGTTAGTCCAGCAGCCATCACAGAAATGAGAGAATTTAAATTAATTTTATACTTACTGTGTTTCAGAAGCATCAGCAAAAAGTGCATTGAAGTACGTTTTCAGTGATCTTGCAAATAAGCTGTCCTCAGATGTTCTTGTATTAAGAGTTTGCCACAGTTCAGTCTATGTGTGGCCCAACAACGGTATCAACACTATTCCAGAGCTGACTGATGATTCTGCTTGCGAGGAGATAAAACGATTTATACAGTGAGTATATTAAAAAAAAAATAAAAAAAAAACTGTAAAGGATTAGAGCCATTTCTAGAATATGCAATTTTCTGTTGATACTTCAGCTTTGATCAAGATAATGAGACCCGACGAAAGCTTGGCAAGAAAAAGGATAAAAAGCTACAAGACATGGTACGTGTCTCACCCTAGTAATTTCCTATCTGATGACCCATCACTTAAAAGTTGTTAATCTGCCCTCCCTAGCCTTATCTATGCAAAAGGACATGTTTAAATGACTTAGAAAAAACCCTTTAAAGTCATTAAGACTCAGCATGAATGCAGATCTATACACAGAAGTTTCAGTCCTTAGCCCAGTTATTTCATTACTGGACTTTATATCAAACTTTGTACGGTTTTCCTTTTGCCCTCTTGGAATGTATATTGCTGGAGATACACTGCTGGTGTCTTTATTCTGTGCAGCAGCAGGTAATCAATATTGACCTCATGTTAGAGATGACATCTTCATTAGATGCTTTGGCTCCAGTCATCGAAAGAGAAAATAAGGAGCACCACTACATTAATATGACATTGCCAGTTGATGTTGTTGTTTCTGTATCTCCAGAAGAAACGTGGGGGAAGTAAGTATTATCCTGAACTTGTCATTTTTTTCTATTTATTTTCCACTTTGTTTTTCTTGTAAAGGATAGCTGTCATTATCATGTATCAATTTAATAAAAGAGCATGTAGTATTCATGTGCTGAAATTTGTCTGTGTAAGCAACAGTAACTCCTGTAGACACTTAGTCTTAATGCTCATGAAACCTCATGAGACACAGTCTTTGCTACCTACCTACAAAAAAAAAAAAAACAAAAAAAACAGTTCATCACTGTCTGATAGATGGGATAACTCAGAGCCATTGCTGAGCAAGGAATTGAGAAAGAAAAACATTGTAAAGATTCTTGTCATTCTTACAAGTCAGTGTGTATAAAACAGAGTGCATCTGATGACTGTATTCTCAGAATTATGCTAAGGTATAAGTGAAGGTGGGGAATGCAAAGTCTTTGTATTCTTTCTTTCTGTTTTTCCCATAGGATTTGTTTCTGTTTGACACCATCATTCTTCTGCTAGTTAAGTATTGTCCCTTATTATTCACAGGGTACAAAATCTCCTGGTGAAAGCAATTCACAAGCAATTAACTGATATGGAAAGATGCATCATGAAATACATGAAGGGAACATCAATTGTGGTACCAGAACAGTTTCATTTCATGTTACCAGGAAAAAATCACCTTGTAACAATTTCATACCCTACAGGTATTTCAGATGATCAACTGGAAAATTATAGAAAGGTAAAGTGTTTTCATTTAGCCAGTATACAACAAATACTAAGAAAACCTGATTTTTTAATTGTACACGTAGTGTAAAATTGATTTATTAAAAATTTTATAAAATGAATCAAATCCCATTTTTGTGAGGAAACAAAACTATACAGGACTTATTTTAGATTAAACCAATCTGTATCGTATTTCTGATTCTGGATTCTCTGAGTTCCCTACTTCCAGATTACTTTGATCATGGTTACTACTTCCAAGATTTAGCAAGTTGCCTGAAAGGATGAGGGCTGCTTTTCCTGGTTGGTTTTTTGTTCAAGGAGTGTTGTTGCTTACAGTTGAGCAACCCTAGCTAGAATTCATTGGTTTTGTTCTTGCCTTTTGGGTTGGCACATCTAGAAAAAGGAATATGAATGAGGTGCACAAGCATTCTGATACAGCAGTGCTTTAGATTGAAAGCTCTTGAAACTGATCAGATCATGCATTTACACATACTGAGAGTGGGGAAATAGTCATCTCCCTGTTGAGGCATGTAGAAGCTGTGGGGATTTTTCATTCATTCTCTTTTGGATAAAGTATTACTGAATCTAATGTTCCTTGCATTTGCAGAGGCCTCAGATATGGGTGATACATAAGTCTTTCCTGCTCTCTCTCTTCTGTACAGTATCATCCACTGATTGTTGAATGTTGCTTTAACTAGTGTAGTTTGCTCATCTAGATAAAATCTATTACCTGTAATACAGACAGCTATTATCTGATTCCTTTCACTCAACTCCTGTGGAAAAAAGGCAGCATATCTCTTTAGATGTAGTCAAATCTTGAGCTCTGCTTGCAACGTAATAACAGACAATCAGTTTGAACCATAAGCTCTGTATCTTTAATCTGTCATAGTATATGCCATATTTGGGTCTTCAATATCAATTAAGACTATAATTCACTGTGTATATCTATACTACTACAGAGAAAAATATATAATTTGTTCACATTAGGGTGTATTTTATCATACTTCAGTAAGGTATTTGTTACTTGGGATATCTTGCATGGGTCTGCAGAGGCAAGCATTGTGTAGCAAGACCATGTGAAATGACAGGCTCTTCATATGGAAGGTGAGCCTCCCTCAGCTTCCTTAGAGGCAAGGTCTAGCACTAAACATACATGCTGAATATCAACCTAATTACATTTGCTGAGCTATTTTGTTAAGATCATAATTCATAATACAGACAAAACCAATGTAATGTTTCTTTTAATCCCAAATTTGAGTTGTGCTCTTTACTTTTTATTCTAACTGGCATGTAGGAATTGCATGGGTTGTTCAACCTCCCGTGTGACAGACCATATTTCAAGAGAGCAAATGCTTACCATTTTCCAGATGAACCATACAAAGATGGCTATCTCAGAAATCCACATTTACATCTTAATTCACCTGGTCCTGAGTCTGGTGTGGTAAGTTTAAATCGAGATGTTACTTCTTAAAAATGTTTTACTTCCTTAGAAATCTGTCATCAAAAGAAGTAACTTGTTTCTATACCTTTTCTTTCTCATCTATATGATATTATCTAACTAAGCAAAATAGTTTCTCTGCACAAAATGGAGTTGTTTTAGCATGTCACATTCCTCCATTCTCCCAGTGTCCAAATTGCATTGTCTTACAAAATAACGTACACCTTTTCAGAGGGTACCTCACATTTGTAGTATGTATTTTAGAAGATTCTCGGAACCAAAAACAAGAAAATTAAACATCTCTATTCATAGTTTTATAGGCAAGAGAAGAGTGATCACAGGCGATTAAGAAACCTTCAGTTCTTCTGAAGACTTATAACTCCTTAAGTAGAAGTGTCAGTCTGGGTGACAGAAGTACGTGCTTCCTCTGAAAATTGATCCTACAGCAATCAGATTCATTTGTATTATCTGTCTCCGTGCAGGTTTATTTAGTACATGGCATATACAGTTATCATCACTATATGCAAGATCGGATTGATGACAGCGGCTGGGGCTGTGCTTATCGGTCTTTGCAGACCATCTGTTCTTGGTTCAAGCAGCAAGGTTACATTGATGCACCTATACCAACACACAAGGACATTCAACAGGTACAGAATGTTTGGGCAGATCAATTCTTTTATACCTATTGATTTAATCTAGAAAAGTTTGTGAAGATTATCTTTAAATAGCAAATTGTGAAGCAACAGAAGGTGCAGTAGTGCCTTCTACCAGGATGTGAGCGTGCTTGCAAAGGTATTGGTCAGGATTTAGTTTAGAAAGCTGTACAGGAAAAAGTAGCTTACCTCCTTCTGAAGGCTAGTAGAATCTCAAGAAGACAATCAGCAAATAGAGATGCTGCACCTGTGACTGCTAACCCTTAAATGATTGTGAGGAGCAGTGGGCCCAGGGTCTGCCTCAGGTTGCTCAGGTGCTGCCTGGGTTAGCCATGCCTCCTCACCTGGTGCTCAATCACTGGTTCAGGCCAGGACCCAGCGATTCCCGTACATGGATTAATAAATACATTGTAGACTTCAGATTTGTTTGATATTTTAAATTAATCTCTTAAATTGAATTAGCTCCATTAGTTTTAACAAGATTCATAGTAGGAGAGTTATCTCCAAATGTTTGTGTACAAATAAGCTTCATTAAAATAGTTTTCTAAGTTTTTCCTTGGATTAGTGCTCTGCTAGCAGCTCTGTTTACAACATTTTCACTATTTTTGCCAAATGAAAGAGAACAAAGGATGCAATCTGTCATATTAAAATCAGTTCTAAAACAGACTTCTGTCTGCAGTGACAGCTGATTTAGTTCCCAGATGTTATGCATTGATTTGCTGCTTTCTTTTGCAGTTTCACCTTTGAAAGTAGCAGGCTTCTTCTGTTCCTTGAACCTTCATTTCCTTCATTTTCTTTTTTGAATTTGAGTATGTTCATTCCTGTTTACAACACTGGAGAAAAAGTGTTGGCTTGGTGACTAACGTTGTACGCCTAGCAAAAAATACCAGAGTTATTTTCAGCCTTCTACAAACAGCATTTTGTATTACATGTATTTACTTAATATTTAACAAAGTTTGCTTCACTCAATGAAATGACTTCCATCATACCTAGCAGGGATGTAAGCAATGAAAGAAACACTTGCTTTCCTGAGCATTTCTCAGTCCATCCCCAGACATAAAGCCAACTTATATGTGTATGTTCCTGTAGCATGCAGACTTCTAGAAGAGGGCAGCAGCCTTCAGGAGACTTTGTGGCTACATATCCCAAGTCGAAAAGGCATCTCAAGTATTCATGCAACACATAAACTCCAAACTGAACAGAGTTTATTTTAAATGCCAAGTCTTGGTGTTATCTGGGGGGCTCTTCCTCAGGCTACTGTTTTTTGGATCCTTTTCTGAGATGCCTTGAATCCAGGCTGTGAAGTGGCTTCTCCGCTGCAAATGGTATGCTCAAATATTACACATCTCAGCATCTCAGATTGAAGTCTGCCTATGAGCCCAACTCCTTTTTCTCTTCTTACTGGTACTGTTCTGTATTGGCATCCAAGTGACATTCCCAGAACTAAATCACAATGAATGAATTCAATAACCATCTGTTTACTTTTGACTGGCAAGGTCATAGCATCTGTATTTATATACCTATTTCTTACACACAAAAAACTGGTCGAATAGTCTACTCTGTGTTGATGAGTTTTGCATTACTTCTTTGTATCAATGTTGCAAAGGCCCTGGTTGATGCTGGAGACAAACCTGCAGCATTTGTTGGGTCACGGCAATGGATTGGTTCAATTGAGGTGCAGCTTGTTTTGAATCAACTCTTTGGAATAACATCAAAAATACTATTTGTCAGGTAAGAATCTATGTATTTTCATAGTTAGGTAATAATTAAAGGTATTTTCTGTAAACTGCTTAACTGTCTGCAAGCTGATGTGCAAAAATTTAGCCTATTTCCCTTCCATCTGCAATCACAATTTCTGGAACAACAGGAACACAGTCCATCAATCATAAGGCACTGACAGTAAATTATTACCCCATCCAGTGCAGGATTAAAGCAAATTGCAGAGCAGCCTGGAAGTAGTGCCCTCCACCCTAGATTTGTATGACATTAAAACAAGGGATTTATTTCCCTTCTGACAGTCTGACACTTTTATGTGCAATAAAGAACCCTACGAATATATTTAGGAGAAAAAGAATAATGTTCAGTATCTACTGGAAATAAAATTACTGGATTTCTACCACTTGGACAGCAGTAAGCAGAACAACTAATCTCTGAGCACTCTGTGATAAATAATATAATGAAATAGAGAATGTATACTAACCTAGCCTGTATGAAAATTCTATTCAAAATATTAGTCATCAGTTATATTTATTTAGACTAAATGACACTGTGGATATTCAAAATGAGCATGTAACCATGGTGACATATATTTTTAACGGTAGGAAAATAGTTTGTTTCTTTAATGTTTCCTAAAGCTGTATGCAGCCAATTTTAATCTTTTTGTTCCTCAACTTATATTTGCAGATAGATATCCACCTGTTTTTTACAACAGCTGTGCTAGTGTGAAGTTCTTTCTTCGTGTGCCTAAGAATACAGAATACTTGCCTTTGTGAACTGCTTGGAGTTGCTCACAGTTCTGCTGCAAGGGAGCAGCAGTGTTTTTCAGGATTGTGAGATGCCAGCCTTGCTAGTATGCTGAGGAGAGATGTCTTGCTATCCAGTGCCAATGACCAGCTCAAAAAGGCTGCATTTTTCTCTCAGACTTACTTTCAGCTAGCACCTGTAACGCTTTCTTTATGCAAATGGGGCTTCACAGCTCCATCAGCAACAGCACTGCCAAATCCATTATTATAAATGCACCATCCCATTTCCCAGAGTTCCAGCTTTACACTCTGTATTTAGTCCATCTCTCCAGGAACTGGTGAAACAGACACCTAGTTTGTGTTTTAAAAATGTTAACCACAATATGAGGAAATATAAAGACAAGATATTGATATCTGTATGTATTTCCTTGCCTAGCTTCTGTCGCCTCTTTCAGAAGTACAGCCAGTCATCTGAGGAGAGTCTGAGTCTCCTTCAGAAGCATGTGAGCTCCAAATCATGGAATGTGTACACACTGTGTGTGTACAGCTTACTCTTCCATGTAGACTTATTCTTTGTAGCAGAGTTGAACAGGAAAGTAGGGAAATTAAACAGAATTAAACAGAAATTAAACAGTTCAGTGTTGCTTTAACTGGATTACTAATGATATTTCAGATACGATTTTTTAAAGGCAGCTTGGATATGAGTATTGCAATTGCTTGTGCAGTTAAAGTGGAATGCTATTTTAAGACACATCAGTATAAACACCTTTATTAGTGCCTTATTTTTATTAGGCTCTGATGAAGTTGTGTTACTTCCTCTTGCTGACACGTGTTGCTAGTCTGGTGCTTTTTTTTTATCTCTTGAAGGGAGCCATTGAGGTTTACCAGCTGTCCCCAGTGTGGAAGACAAACAGCAGAAACATGACAGAACCTGAGCACTCCAGGTGCTTCAGAGGCAGTGAGCCTTACAGTGAATTCAATAGCCCAGCCAGAATCTCTGAAGTTGTTTAAAGAACACTTTTTTCCAGCTTATCCCAAGAGATTTACACAGAAAAATTCTAAACCACAACAGCCACTTTCTAATCAGTTACGTGTGCAGTTAATGAATGTGATGGATAATTCAAAAAACTAAGCCTTGTGAGGATGACAGATCTAACATTCTGTTTCTTACCTAGCCAGGGTTCTGAACTCGCTTTGCAGGGAAGAGAACTTGCTAATCATTTCAAGACTGAAGGAACTCCTATTATGATTGGTGAGTACTGGAGTATCAAAGAATGCCAGTCAGTGTCCAAGGCTTTCCTCTGGTGAACTTCATTTCAATTAGTTCTCAAAGTATTAAAAGTACTCAGTTGGTACTAGTAGCTTACAAGAACTAGTCAAAACCTCCAGTGAATTAAAATTACGCTCTTCTCAGGGGAGCCTAGAAAACCGTGCAATTTAGTCTGCCTGGTATCTTTTTCATTCAATATTTCCCTCAACAAAAATCAATCTGAACGGTGTTCTCAGAGGCTGCTTTTGAAGTCAAAACTTGAGAGAAGCTGACTTCTGTAGAAGTTTCATCTCGGTAGATGGGTAATTGATCATGCAGGTCCCTAAAACTTCCCACCTCAGAAGAGTAGTGTTTATCTGGCTTTAAGGAGAGCAGTATCACTGTTTATCCAAATTCATCATAGGACCAGTATGCATACTTAAATAATCTAAAATGTTGGTATCATTGCAAATGTCATTCATAAGAACATCTTAATTTTAATGAGAGTATTTCAAAAAACCAGTAGTTAAAAAAATGAAAAATACTTTTATTTATTTATTACTAGTACTTTTATTTCAGGCTTGCGTATTTAGACAATCTAGTGAAAAAAAATTAACAGTTTGTTTTCCTCCTGTGTTAGGTGGAGGTGTTTTGGCTCACACAATACTAGGAGTGGCGTGGAATGAAATAACAGGGCACATAAAGTATTTGATTCTAGACCCACATTACACTGGAGGAGAAGACCTGCATGTTATTTTGGAAAAGGTGAGACTTCATGTACGTGTGTACACACACATGTCTATGAATGCATATATGTTATTAAATAATGCATGATCAATTAGAAATTGGCCATTCTGTAAGTTGTCCATAGAGAAGTGGGTTCCCATGGGAAGTGCTGATCCCAGTTAATCTGCATGCATATTAGCTATTGCTAGTTTCTGAAATGTAGTGGTCCTGGAGAAGATACACTGGGTCACTGTAAAATTATTGCAGTGCAAACAAATGTTCTCTCTCAGAGTAAGTTTGTCCCTCCTTTGCATTGGAAATAACTTGTTTAATGACCTCTTATTCTGTAAACTTAAAAGCTTAGCTGGACTGATTTAGTAAATCATGATCAGTGGCACACCTTAAGAGCTCAGTTTGGCTCTGATCTATTTCTATGGAAGGCAGAAGTTCTTCAAGAGAAGAGAAATTAGAACTGTGAGAATGACATTGTTTCAGAACAGCATTAGTCTCTGTAGCAGCAGAAGGCAATGGGATATAGAAAGAAGAGATGCTGCTTTTAGTAAGATAGATCTTAATTTAGCAAAGGATATGAAAGACAGAACTCATAGCAGATTTAAACTGTGTCTTTTCTTTTTCTTGGACAGGGCTGGTGTGGTTGGAAGGGCCCGGACTTCTGGAGCAAGGATGCCTATTATAACCTGTGCCTACCTCAACGACCAAAAACTATTTAAATCCTGGTCTTATGCAAGAACATGCTTAGCCAGAGTACTAGCAGGCCTAGAAGTAACTGTCTTTTTAGTTAGCAGACTAATACTTCAAATTGATCAAAACCCAGTTGAAATAGAAATGTTACATACATAATTTAAATCAAGACATATGATTTTTTATTTTTTTTCAGAGAACTCAAAGAATAAGAGAGTTTTCTGCCGTGAATGCATTTTTTTTTTAAATTATTAACTACTACTCTTTCCTTCCTTTTGGCTAAGGTAACTTTGTTTATATAATGATTCTATTATGCTTAGAATTTTTAGAAGTTAAATGTCTGATCCTTTCTTTCCTGCTGAAAAAAAATTGTACTCTTACCTTTCAGGTTCTGTAGAGCCAGGTGGATTTCACAGTATGAGTCTTTTCAAAGCCATCATTCACTGCTTTTACTGTTGATAATGGTATTTTACATGTGGGTTAAGGAAAAAAAATAATTCTGTATGAACTGAATTTTATGAACTTTTGCTCTCATTTACACAGGAAAAGTATGAGAGACTAAATTATTATATGCTTATTTGTTTATAGCTGTATGAATACAAATATTGTAGGAAAAAGCAAAACAGTGGTCTTCTGTTAGAAGTGAAAATAAATGAGTTTTCCTCCTTCTCAGAAGGAGACTGTGACAGCACACATCAAGCCATTCTGTTCATTGTCCAATCAAATTCTATCAACCCTTGGATTCCCATTAATTTGACTCTGGACTTACAAGGCGTTTCTTTTGTCAGCCAGGAGACCAAGACCTGTCATATGAACAAACAAATGTTCTGCTGTCATCAGTGCAGTAGGATACATTTGTGGTACAAGTAAAACTGCCGTCTTTGTCAGCTTCTCCATCTGGACATCACTGAGAATAACGTAGAAAAAAAAAAGTGGGGAGCCTTCTGAGTGCCATTCTACACAATACTCATTTTTGGCAGCACCATAACCTTCAATATGAATAAATCTGCTTCCAGCTTATGCAACACCAAATTTATTTATGTAACTGCTAAAATGGTGTCAGGTTTTTTGTTGTTTTTAAGTTACTACTTAAAAAAACTACTGAGTTTTTTCACTCAGAAGGGGGCAGTGACACACTGCAACAGGCTGCCCAAGGAGGCTGTGGATGCCCCATCCTTGGAGGCAATCAAGGCCAGGCTGGATGTGGCTCTGGGCAGCCTGGTCTGCTGGTTGGTGACCCTGCACACAGCAGGATGGTTGAAAATAGATGAACATTGTGGTCCTCTTCAACCCAGGCCATTCTGTGATTCTATGACAAACACGCCGCATGCGGTGTGTAACTCCTGCATGCAGGTGTACAGCAGTTTGTAACATGACTTCTGTGAGTACAGCCACGCTATGCTGTATTTACAGCCTTAGCAGCCACACTGAAGTGGAAAAAGTGCTGTGTACAACCTGCGTTCTCAGCAGGTTAACACTGACATCATTAACACAGCTCAGCTACCCAACTTCGGCATCGCCAGGTGCAAGGAGAGCAATGCATTGCAAGGTGCCAGATTTTGTTGCTGTATGAGTAGGGTTTCTTTGAGGCAAAGCCAAACGCGCCAGCCAGCCCCCCTGCCTTCCAACGCCGGGCCCGCGAGCAGCGCCGCCCCGCCCTTCCCCCCTCAGGGCTGCCGGGGCGGGCGGTAACGGCGCCCGGGGCGGAGCGGGCCGCCATGGAAGCGCGCAGCGAGGGGATGCGCCGAGCCCCGGGCGGGACCGCCTGCCTGCTGCCGGGTACGGCGTCGGGAGGGTTCCTTCGCGGAAGGGCCGGCACGGCTGCGTCTCCCCCCGGGCCGTTCCTTCGCCCTGTGGTGGTGTTTCCGCCTCTGCCAGTGCGGCCATCGCGCAGGCACCCGCGTCATGCGTAGCACTGTGTTTCGTCTTCCTTTTTAGTCTGCTTACTGTTTCCTTCTTTTTGGAACAAAACAAAACAAACAAAAAAACACCAAAAACGTGTTCGTATCTCTGAACAGAGGACGACAGCCACGATGCCTCGCTGGCGAGGAGAGCGGAAGATGGAGATCCCTGGGCGTGCTTTCTGAGAGGACAGCGGTGCTATGAAGAGGTTGGGGTTTTCCTTTTTTAAAAGTAGATATTAAATGACTGCGTTCAGTTTTAGCGCTAAATGCCACCACGACAAACAACGGGAGATGCCCGTGCCTGTTTTTTCCCATGGTGTTTTTTCACCAGCTGTTCCCACTCTCCCACTGCTGGGCTCCCAAGCCCCGTCTTGGCCAGCTGAGTGTGGGAACGGCACCCGCTGTGCTTGGTGTGTGGGGCATTGGACTGCCAGCAGTGCAGGAAGGGGCACTGGTTGGCCAGGCTGGCGGTTGGCAGTGGGAGCGGGTGGGAGTCTTCCTCGTGTTCCATGCAGGTGCTCCATGCTTTCATTACTGCATCAGCTGCCTTTGACAGGAGTAAAAGTGGCACCAAGGAGGAGCAGGCCCGTCTGTTTCTTGAGCTGGCGGAGATGTCCGTGTTCTAAACTGTTGTCCACCCCTCCATTTTCTGCTTGAGCAGGTTTCCGTTTCCATATTTTTGAGCGTACATCTGTATTGCCTAAAAACACGTGCTCTCATACCACTGCAGGTGTTAGAAGAAATCAGCACCTGATCAGAACCCTGTGATACACCTCACAGCACTGAGTTCAGAGGAAAAGTGAGAGTACAAGTGCTGCCACACGTATCTGACACATCAGCTGGCTCTAAGAAGGCACTGTTTTCCTCTTTCAGAGGAGTGGATTGTATGAACACTGGGTGTTTCCTCATTGTGAGGTGTCTTACTGCCCTGCAGCTGCTCACTTCTAAGCTTCGGCAGTCTGGTGTTGTTTTACCAAACCATACAAGAAATACTTGGTTTTATTTAGTATTTTTCTATGCCTACATAACAGTGTTTTAGTAAGAGCACCAGTTTGTCAGTTAGCTCTTACATTGCAGTTGTTCTATTGTGTACTTCTAATACATTTTCTTCTACAACCCACTGCAGGAGCAAATGCTCTTTAAGATTCTTTCTAACAAGCACAAGCAGATGGAGAAACCATATTTCATCAGGAAACCAAGTTTATTCAATAATAGGTTTATTGAATCTTTGAATTTAATTGGTTTAGTGAATCCTATTATATTCTTACTCTGTCACAAGGACAGAACATGTGAGGTCATTGCAGAAGGCAGAATGGGGTGAGCGAGTAGTGGGTGAGGTGATAAGATAGACTGCAGAATCCTTGGGCTTCTACTGTCCTGCACATACCTTGTTCTTTGTATGTATGTCGGAAAAAAACAACAACACTGAGGACAAAAAATAAATCCATAAAGTAGTAAAGGCAAATCTTTAGACTAAATTTAAAGGGCAGAAGCAGCTCTTTCAACTGTATGCTCTTCCCCTCTCCTGGAAAGTCAGTCTGAGTTCCATGTCAAGACATTGTGGCCCTCTGAGGTTTACAGGCCATTAAGTGAGCTCTCTTGAGTCTGGTGCATGTTTATTCTCAGCAGTTGTTTCTCCTGCATTTGCATACCACTACTTCTATTTAGGTGTTGGGTTTTTTGTATGTATACCTGAAAACAGTAAAACCTTAGATGGAAGTGCTTCCATCATTTCCAAGTGTTCTTGCAGTTGCTAACTCACTCTTCATTTTCTGCCACTTCTGTGGTTGCGTTTTGTTTTGTTCTTCTTTTTTTGTGAGTGAAATGCTCCAGTCTGAAAATCTGCATGAGGAAATGCACTGGAGAGGTAAGCTGTACTCCTCATTTGCTGTACTGTATCTTCACCCTTCTTTCCCAGGGGAGGTATGACGAAGCACTAGTACAATTTGAAAAAAACAAGGATACAGATTTTCAGGCACTGTATCAGCTTGGTGTAATGCATTACGATGGACTAGGCACTGATGAGGATCCTGTGAGTAATCTAGCTGTACTTTTTACTTTTTTTATAATAGTAATTTTTAATTACTACAAGCTTCTTTTTAAACTTGATAATTTAAGATAAATAAGTCACTGATTTAGAAATAGTTTCGTAAGGTACAGATGCTCACAAAGCATCATCAAATGAGGATCTGGGCTGTAGAAAGTTTCAAAACCAGGTACAATGAAATAGGTTTATTTGAAAAATACACATGGTAATTTTTGTTTTAAAGTACCACTTCTAAAACTTTGATTGTACTCTGTATGGAAGCAATGTCTCTTGTTTAAAAATTGTTATTAATTTGTTAATGTTTAACAAGCAGTGTAGATAAAAATGGAATCTGTAAAAATGGAACTCAGACAACTGTATTTCCAAGTGTAAAGCATCTCCATGTCCCAAAATTAGCTCCTTAAGCCATCAAAGCACTTTAAAGACTTCTGTTGTTACCATGTTGATGCAGATAAGCATGGAGAAAGTCATGCTCTGTGAAAATGTGGAGGCATGCTAGATTTCGTGTAAGCACATCTGTTTGACTTGCAAATAGCATCTTTTGCTAAGAAGTGGTGCAGCATTTCTGGTGTTCCGCAAGTAAGGCAGGGAGAGAGGAAGTTACACAGTGTCCAAGTGGAATCATAGGATGGCTTGGGTTGGAAGGGACCCCAAGGATCACCAAGCTGCAACCCCCCTGCCACAGGCAGGGCCACCAAACTCCAGATCTGATCCTAGACCAGGCTGCCCAGGACCCCATCCAACCTGACTTTCAACACCTCCAGTAATCTTTGAGGGTACACTAGACAATAAAGATGTGTGTATATTATAGAATAATAACCATTTAAAAGTAGCATTTGTTAGAATAGTTATAAGACAGTTGCACTTTGACAAAATGTAATAGTTTTCAAAAAGTTGCAAATGTGGAAGGTATTTAGGTAAACGAGATGTTAGAATCTCACTGATAGCCACACTGTCCACACACATTTTAAAGAGAGGCTTTGCAGTCAAAATGTAATGATTGTAACACCTCAATTGTAGGAAAAGGGAGTGGAATACATGAAGAAAATACTCAACTCTGATTCCCCAGAAGCAAGACACTTAAGGTTTGCAGCTGCGTACAATCTTGGCAGAGCACATTATGAAGGACATGGTGTTAAGCATTCAACTGAAGAGGCTGAAAGGTGATTCCAGACAGCAGTTTTTCTGATGAGTTGAAGATGCTGAGATACTGCTACTGAACTTTCTTTGTCTCTGTTTTCTTAGGTTGTGGCTTATTGCTGCAGACCATGGGAATCCAAAAGCAAGCATAAAGGCCCAGAGTACTTTAGGAATGCTTTATTCCATGCCGGATCTGAAGGATCTGAAGAAGGTAAAGCCCACTTGCACCCTTTACAAATCTCATGAATCCCAACTAATTTTAGATTTCACAGAAAGACTGTGGTGGTATATTTGACTCTTTAAAAACGTGTTTCTAAGCAATCCTAGACAATAAGCCCATATGAGGAGATGGTCAGTACCTCTCCCTTTGTATGGCTTGACACTTCTTGCTGAAATTTATTTATGTTTAGTATGAATATCAGAGAGAAAGACAGAGTTGATTAAAATTTTTGCAGCCTTGATGCCCTTCAAAAATGAAGCAGGTGTTACTGGTTGACAGCTCTCAGTAAATGATGCAGGTTTAAAAGCCTTCCAGGGATTCTTTTTTCTTTTACATATAAGCACTTCTTACTGACTGGTTGATGTAAAAAGTTCTAATGAATGCAAGACAACCAGTTAAAGTGAATACATCATCACATCAAAAGTTCATTAGTTAATGCAAAGCACTCATTTGAGATAAATAGGAAACAACTTTGTGCTCTTGCTTAGGCCTTTTTCTGGCATTCAGAAGCATGTGGGAATGGAAGCCTGGAATCACAGGGTGCACTTGGTGTTATGTATCTCTATGGACAAGGTGTACGTCGGAACAGTAAGGCCGCTCTGAAGTGCTTGAAAGCAGCAGCAGAAAGAGGAAATGTCTATGCTCAAGGCCACCTTGTGGAATATTATTACAATAGAAGATTCTTCTCAACAGCTGCTGCCATAGCCAAAAGGTTAGTTAGTTTTGGTTTATTTCTTATTATATTTGTATAAGACGATGAACCTTACTTAAATAAAAGGTATTATTAAGTTCATAAACCTGTCTTAAGAGCAGGAGACATTTGAGATAATGAATTGCAAGACCTCATTTTTAAAGGGGGAATAGCAGACCACTGCCAAAATTAAGTCAGTAGGGTTCTCAGTTATTCAGTACAGATGAACTTTTCTTCCTGATGCTGTGAAGCAAACCAGTCTTGAATTAGAGTCTCAGGTAGAGCCCTGTCTTCCTGTCTCCTTGTCCACAGTCTGGGCCAGGCTCCTATTTTAAACCCCTAGAGGTGTTCTGTTCTCCACAGTCTCCATTTTCATGTCATTTTTGCCCACTATCTTTTGCCTTGTTACTGCTTGGGAACCCACAGTAACCCCTCTGAACAGCACAGCCTGGGAGCTAGAGGTGGCTGCTGCAGGCGGTGCCAAGCCACCACACTTCAGCTTCGCATCGCTTGCTTCTTATTGGGATGCTACTGCATATGCACTTTTTGAGCCTGAACCAAAAAATCAGTCATCATCTGCATGCAAGTGGTTTCTGTACTTACTTGACCCCCGTATATGCCACTGCATAGCAGCAGCTCTGGTAATTCAGCAGTAGTTCAGCAGTGAATGCTCTTTGCTCTGCTCATTGCTGAACAGTCTTCTCAGAGAAAGCCTCTTTGTTTTCTTCTTGTGCTGCAAATGTGTTGATGGCTGTTCAGTCTGGGCTAGCTGGTCTTGTTTTGAACGTGCACCCTCCAGGCAGTTGACTTAAATTGTGGCTCACAATAGCATTATCTAACCTAATGCTGTAAATCCTACAACAGGACTACAGAAAATGACAACATCGAGATGCTAGCAACAATGACTGATTGTCTCCCTGCATATGTAGCCAAAGGGATTGCTATAGCTGCTTTCTACCTGGCTAGGTGCCTCCATCTTGGCCGAGGCATAGAGAAAGATGAAGCTGCTGCTAAAAAATACTATTCTAAGGTAAGCTGGTCAGGTGCTGGAATGGGCTGCCCAGGGAGGTGGTGGAGTTACCATCCCTAGAGGTGTTCAAGGAACATTCTGGTGTTGTACTGAGGGACATGGCTTACTGGCTATAGGTGAACACTTGGACTGGATGATCAGAGAGGTCTTTTCCAACCTTGGTGATTCTATGACTCTAAAGCCTTGCAGCCTAACTTATATCTCCTGAGATTGAGTGATGCCTTGGATGTGAGTCTTTAAACTTGCTGTTTTGTTTTATTAAAGGCTCTAACTTAAATAATATTTTTAAAATACTCTGCAAGAAAATTAAGAGTAATAAAATTGTATTGAAAACTACTTTAGAGCCTTAAAGGATACTGTCTGCCCACTTGCTTCAACAAACAACTCATACTGTCAAACAAAAAATTCCGTGGAAGTCAGCAAAAAAGTGGAGGATGGAACTCCCTTAACTATTCAAGTAATTTTATCATTTTTATTACATTTTTATTGATCGAGGAGCTACTAACGCTGATTTATAGGGGAAAAAACAGATCACATTTTCTAAATAAGTACTAATGTTGAAGGAAGATTTACTGCCTGAGGAGAAGACTAATAATGGCTTCTGAAAACTAAATTACATTAGTGATGCCAAAAAGTAAAGGCAAGATGATGATGCTAACTGGAGGGAGTGTAGAAGCAGTCCTGCTAAGATGCTCTGTGATTTCTGCACACAGAGATAATTTGTTTCTGCAAGTAAAATACTGTAGGGCCCAGCTGGGTGCGGTCCAAATAAATGGACAGTTATTTATGCAAATGTTATGCTAGCAGCTGGCAATTTCTGTGGCTCCTTACTCATGGCAGCCACTGATAGAAAAGGCTTAGCAGAGTAGGCAAGCATTCAGCTGAATTCATAATTTAAAAGATTTTGGTTTTTTGCTGTGAAAAGCCTTTCAGAGGATAGGTTGAGATCAGGAAAGAAACACAACGCTGGCTGTTGTGAACACTTTCCCCAGTAGTCCTAGATAGGAAGGTGTGGAAAAAGTACATCAGGATTCCGGTACACATGGTGTAGTGTGGGTATCGTCCTTCCCCTTGTCTTCTGCCTAGTCTAGCATTACAGACAGAAGATTACAGCTTTCACTCACCATTCACTAGCAACATATATGCTATTGATAAGTAAGCATCACTGACTTCTCAGTATAAAAATAAATTATATCTGTTGATTGATGCCATGCATCTCTACATCTACAATCCTAGAGAAGGGACAGGCCACATAAAGGAGTAAAGAAGTTAAAGGGCAATTGTAAAATTGGAAGACTGGAGTTTGGGTATGTTCAGTTTCTTTTGTATCTGAAAAATAATTGTTGTTAATCATAGTTATATTCAGCTCAACTGAAAATAGTGGGGTTTCTTTTGTTTTTAATAACTGCACAGCTGCAGTTTTTGCCTGTTTTTTTACCCAGTTTTGAAACAGGCAAAAGAAACAAGACATATATGGTGGAACTGAATGAAAATGACCAGCCTGTAAGCAGATTTAGGGTGCTGGTGGTGGTGCCAGCCAATCCCACATCAACCAGTGGTATTTAAAAAAATGAAACTAAGGCTAACAAAAAATGGAGCGGAGCATGCTCATTTTGAAGTACTGAATTTTTCTGATCTGAAATACAAAAATTCACAGCCCTATTAGTGTTGTATTGGCGGTGTACAATTTTATTTTGGCTACAAGCTAGTACTCCATGTTCTCTGTTTTCAAAGGCATGCCTTCTGGATCCTGATGTTGCTTCTGATCTTGAACTGAAAGCTAATCTTGGAAGAATTTAAGTGTTTCCTTCAGTTCTGGCAGGTATTACACAAACTTCCTACAGTAAGTCATCTTCAATCTTCAATTACAGTCTGTTCACTTACTGCTTGAATTTCAAATTTATATAACTTCTAAGAAATTTACTGAGATATTTAAAAAAAAAAGCTCACACATAACTGGGATACATGGCAAAGGCAGACTTGTAAAATGGTACTGAAGACAAGTTCTGTTAAGGACACAGTACTGGTATACAGCATATAAGTAAAACTGAACCAAATTAAAACAATGGTATACTTTTTGCATTTTTAGTATTTAGATACCCTGAAAAGCTTGAACCCAAACTTGCCTAGTTTTCACATGCTCATCCACCACAGCTCATGACTTTATGCTGATCCACTTTTGAATCTTAGCTTTGCTAGTGACATGTATACTTTCTTTCATGTGCTTTTTTAACTCATCTACATCTACTGAACCATCCTAACATGTTTTACCCATATACTAGAGAGATTCCAATTCAGAAAGTGGTCTGTATTACAAAAAGCTTTACGGTTTTAACCATGCCAATTTTTACTACTAGTGAATTTTACTTACAGAACTACCGAAGAAAAGGCATCAGTCTGGAAGCATGGCTCTAGGCCACATTAGGCCTGTTTCTTCTATCCTCTTTCATAATGTGATTATGCTACCTCTGTATTAGAAACAGCTGGAAGACCTTTTGGTTAGGATTGTGTATGTCTGAATAGCATTATACTGAATCTTTTATCACATGGTACCTCTGGAAAGTTTTACTGATGGCTGTGGTAAGCCTGCACATTTCTAAATACCTGTTTACTTGTAAAGCTTGGTATATGCAGGAAAGCTTGCTTCTTAGGGCTGCACTGTCACTTAAGAACTCTTCAGCTCTGTGGCAAAAGGAGGTGAGATGTTAGTAAAAACACTGACTTCACTACAGCAGATGGGTTTCATGAAGTGGTCAGTCTCGTTTTTCAAAGAGCACAGTTACACTGAACTTGAAATAAAGTAAGGAATGGCACCCGGAGCTTTTTGATGTTTAATTGTTTAGATGGGCTTTAAGACCATATTTACACATTTTTTACATAAATTAAAAAAAAAAAAATCCAACACTGAAGATGTTTCTTTTTTCCTTCCTTTGTATAAAATAAGGGAAAGTTCTGAAGGTTGTCTGAAACTGAGTAAAACAGCCCTGAGTAATATCAGGGAAGCCATTGGAATAGTGGAATTAAATGTCTACTTAGTCATTCATAGAAGCACTAATCTCAAACCTCCCGTTTAGCACAGGCATTCTGGTTGGAGATAACAGTTTAAAATATGTATCTTGTACACAGACTTCAGTAAGTCTGTAAAACATAAATATTCCATATGAAACTAGCACTCATGTCAAACTCATTCAGTAGTTGTTAGTACAGCCTAATCATCAAATACTGAAATTGAATTTTGTTATTTATTGCTTACAAGTGCTTCAAACTACAGGAAATCTTTGGTAAAAACAAAATTGATAAAATTTTCACAATAGCTTTACATGTAATATTGCACAACAAGGCTCTTTCAATGCACAAGAAAAAAGGAATGCTCAAATCCTCAGCGAGGAGATTAGAACTGTACAACATTCATTAGTTTACCACTATAAGCAAAACTTCTTTTCATAAATGTTTAAAATAGTTTCTGGTTTCTTTGAGCTTATATGAACATTTATTTTTCAATCTATCTTTGAAACAGAAGAGTAGTCAAATAGAACGATTTAAATAAAAATTGGCAACTATACAACATTGTTTTGTCTACCCTACTACAGCATCAGATCTTTTCAAGTATGTTTACTTCACAAAAAAAAAAAAAAAAAAAAAAAATCTCAAGAGGAAAAAGAAAAACTCTAAAAATAATCATAGTCCTCAGCCCTCTATGGAAAAGAGGAAAATAAGTTTAATGTCTATTATTGGACATAGACATTTCTCTAGTGGTCCACTTGTGCAGATTCAAACCTAAGTGGTATTAAGCTGCTCTAAATGAGCTCGTAGCTCAGGACACAGTTCAGTTAGCAGCAGTTCCAGCAAAACCTGAAAAACAGAGAACATATGAGGTTGAATACAGATGCCAAATTAGCATTCCTCTTAACCTTATATATTCAGAACATCACAGGTAACAGCAGCATACAAGGTCCTTCTGCTCATCTTTCATGCAACTGCTGTTCTGAAAGCCTTGAATTCTCCAAGCAATACAGTGAGTGTCTGCTTCTTATCAGCTATAATAAATCAGTGTGTATCTTATGAAGTTGGGCAACTTGGATGGGGTGGAGACTTGTACACAAAATCAGTATTATATTTTAAACAGCTTTTTGTTACTCAAAATGATTCAGATGAGTGTGTTTTTTCTGACTTTGCTCAAGAACAAAGAGTTACTTGCAGAGATTAGTACCGTACTACTGTTATGTGTGCAAAACCACACACCCTGGGCTTTAATTCTGAGTGGAACTCAGCAATTAAGAAGATTCTAAAATTAAAAGCCCACTCTTCTCGTTACTCACATAGAGTAGATGCTTGTTGGCCTTTCTTTCTTGCAGTGCATTGAACACTTTCACTACACCATGGCGGGCGTTTTGCTGTCCAACGAGGCTCTGCAGAGTATCTGCAACAAACATGACTTCAGCGTACAGCTTCACTCCTGCTAGACAGTGTCCAACCAACACTACTACCCCAAAATACATAAGGCTGCAAAATGAAACGCTGCCCTTCATGGTAGATAGTTAGATGTATAAATGCCATCTGCCAGCCTTTTAAAAACACATTGGTAACTCAGGTCACTGGTTGGAAAGATACCCTTCACTCTCAAGTCAGCTGAGTTAAATAATAGTTTATGCATCTTGATGGCAATATACTTTAAGTGTTTTAGTGCAATATGTAGTCATTACACAGTCATGTCTAATGGCAAACATTATTAATCCATTCACTGAAACATACCTTCAGACACAAAAAAATCCTCCAACAGTTAAGATTTATTCTCCACCTTCCCAGAAATGCTTCTCAGAAGCAAGCAGATGAGGGAAATCTATGTCTATCATTCACATTTTGGATTAAATTACAGTGGAGAATAAATCCAGTGCTTTGTCATTCATTTCAGGTAAGTTCAGATATGTCCTGAAACATCACTTCTAATTGAAAAATAAATAAGAAAACCCAAACCTTCTAGGGAAGGCTGTTCTAGGACAGTGTCCCAGAAGCATGCACACTCAAGGGGAAGCTGCCACACTTGGTGGTGATTAAAGGGCAGATGCAGGAAAGCACTGCAAACCCCACTCTGCCTGGGGTGCTTCTATCCAGGCTGCAGGACCCACCAATACTCAGTGCCCTGAAACCTCTTCTCAGAAAAGCAAAGCATCACACAATAATGACAACATGGGTAGACCTCCCTCTTCCATTTTAAAATATTAGAGCAAGTGGCAGTGACTGTGGTGCCACTCTTCCTGTATGTCAAGTAGTTCCAAGCAGCGGAACCACCTCCTGTTTGCTCACAGGGATATAGCAGAGTACCCAGACTTCACTTAGCTTTCTTAATGAGTATTATGTACAAACTCCAGCAATACTGGACCTTCTATCCCCTGGTACTACCCAAGCTCATGCCATTTACCAGACAAAAATGGGAGAAGCAAAGAATAAGGCCAAAATTACACTTAATTATGCAAATAAGCATGACTTGCAGCTCCAAAGGAAAAATCTAAAACGCAGCAGAACAGGATTTGATTAAACAGTTTCCTTACTAGTTATTAGATCTGGGATTACGCAGAATGGAGGTGTTCTCACCTGGAATGTTTTCAAGTAGTTTTTGCTGTGCTCGCTGTTTGGTCTCTTGCCTTTGTTCATCACTCTTGGCAGTTGGTGATGGTGCTAGCTTTCCATTTGGCCAAAAAGCATCTCGAAACACGCCAATATAGTAAACAAGCATTGCTTCACTGAACATCCAGTGTACAGTGTCACGGATTTGCCTGTAAAAAAGCATGGAAGTGAGCACATCATATCTTATTCAAATCTGTTTGTTTTTTTTTTTTTTCCCTACTAAAAAACAGTGGAAGCAATGCTTATCTTCATGTAACTATCTCAATTTACCGATGCCAATTCCACCAGCATTACAGCACAATGTACTGAGAAGCTGTGCTCTAAAATGGAGATAACTGCAGATAACCTGACTGAGACATACAGAAGGCTGCACTTCACTGTAGCCTTTAAAATACATATTCCACAAAGAGCTACTCAGAGCCAGGTCATTCAGAAAAACAGGGCAGTGGCTCATCACACACATTCACTGAGAAGTCTCTTAGGGTTCCCATCTCCTGATTTCTTTCAAAAATAAAGCCCTGTGTGGGGGAAAAAGTCCTGGGTAAATGGGCTGAAAGATAATCCACATCTGTGCCTTCTCTACTCAATCTATCTGAGAACTGAGCTACAGAAAACAAATGCGGATTACCATATACAACAGAGTATCCAGATTATTGTTACACTCAACAATTCTGCTCAGTCTTTTCCCTGTGGAACAATGTTACAGGTTCAGTTCAAGTAACAGGCACTTACTTGTTGATGGTTCTTCCAAAAGTGACTTGTACTAGTGCAATTAATGTTTTTCTCACCCACTTAAACACTGGAATGATGAAAGAGGACAGGAAATGAAGGTCACGGAGTTACTAACATTACAGAACCCATAATCACATCCCCCTGAAAACCACAAAGCAAAAAACCCATCCCTGCATTAAATGTTAATTAACGGTACGTGAGTCTCTTTTTTTCTTGTTTTCTCTGTACTGTTTGCTATACAGCTTTTTAAGTCCTGCAGATGACAGAAACACATCTGCATTATGCATTTGCCACTGATACTGTAAGCTTTAATGTTCAAGAATATTTGAAGTGTACTGAACCGTGAAACTGCCCAACCACTTTTTGTGGTAGAAGAAAAGGAAGACTTTCTGTGCCCTACAACTACAATGCTGTATATGCAGCAGCAGCACTGCAATTCCAGAAAAGTATTCTCACTCACACCGTTAGCTTTCCATTGCCAATTAAAGGAACAAATGCAAGTGCTTCCTAGTAATTAGAGTCTAATATTTAATTCATGCTGTTAACCATCATTAGAAGAAAAGCCTATATTTGGAATCTACATCTGTTATTTTTGGAAGGGGCTGCATTTTGTAATAATTACCCTGTACCTAATTTTATAAATTGTCAAGTGTGGCTCCACATTTAAATAGAACCAAAAATAGTTTTCCTCATTCAGTTACATAAAGAAGGAAAAAATCTGGTAGGGAAAGGTGCCACAGTTATAGCATCTTTTCCATTATACAAAGTGTAGAACTGAAATGCACCCATAATGCGCTTGAAATGGACATTAAAACCACATTGCTTCATTGGTGGCACATCCTGTGATGGAGTTGTCTTTCCTTCCTCATAAATTGTATGTTGCAATCTGCAGCCATATACAGATAACATGCTGTTGTAATTCCCTACTTTCTCCAAATTCATTTTCTTTTTTGAAAAAGCATATTACCCCCTTGCCAGTGACATTTTTACTGCAGTGTTACAGTGTAATAGAGCTTTCATTCTGAAGTTTAAAAGTTAGGAACTATTGCAAAACAGCTCCTTGCCAGAATAGTTGGCTACAGAGGTTTCAACTTTTTGAAATAGAAAAATGTGAATTACAAAGCACCCCAGATTTCTTGGCCAACAGGTTCCACTAGCAAATAAGCAGGTTTGCAGCTTACTTCCTCGCAGCTCAAAAATCTCCCCAATCAGCATGAAGCACGGCTCAGCAATAGAGTCCCTTTTTCCATCCACCTCTTCCCCATAGTCTGACAGGTCACTGTCCTCTTCCGTTTCTTCCTAAGAACAGATGGACAATGTAGGCACAGCGTGACATTTCTTCAATACTGCTTTTTTTTCTTTTTTTTTTTCCCCCTTCTCATCTTCCGGTCCAGAGGACCTCCTGCATGACTTAATTTCTCTTAATTTGTTTTCTTTCTTTGCCTAACAGTGATGGACTTTCAATTGCCTATCACCCAAACCCTGGCTGCACATGGAGCTGGAACTGGATGATCTTCAAAGTCCCTTCCAACCCTCTGGTTCTGTGATTTTAAAGTCCTGTCCTACAATGTTTCAGCTCTACACCAGAAGGTCTTAACCCTTCTTCCCATCCTCCAAACCCCACCTTTGCAATGCCCAGCATTGCAAGCAGCAATAATTCACTGTGTAAATGCAGGAAACGAAAATATTGATAACAGTACAGGACAAAGATCCCAGGGCCACGCTGCTGTGCAAAAGGCAAGCATAACAGCATGATACAAAGGCAGGATTGCTGTCCATCAGAGAGTTGTGAGCATATGTAAAGGAGCTTTTCATACATAGGAATATGAAAATCCAGTCGGTGCAATGCATTTCAAAATCAGTCATATTTCCAAGAAAAAATGTGGATGATCAGGAAAGTGCAGAGTAGAACTGTGAGAACTACACAGAACGTGGTAGGAGATTCTGGGGCTGCTCACTGTAAGAAATAGAAGAGTAAAAGACCCAAGGAGAGTAGTAACTCCTGATAAAAAGCACAATCCTCACCCAAACGCAGAGTTTTCCCCTAAAGAAAGGGAATGGGCTGCTCTATGTTTGCTGCAGACAGGAGAAGAGCTGGTTGAATACAGTGAGATTTGGGTTAGATGGTAAGAACAGGCTTGTAACCAAGGAGAGAGCTGAAAACTGACACAGTGCCCTGTGTGGCTGCAGAGCATCCATTGGTCACTGGAGGTTTAAATACACCCCAGATAAAGACCTGACAGTAATTTTGCTGGTATAGCTGAACCTACTCAGAGTAGAAGGGCAAATCCAGTGACCCCTCTGTGGTCCCCATTCTACTTGTCTGCTCAAGTAAATTCTCCTCCATTTAGAAAATGCAGTAAGTACTTACACTGTAGTGGTGCGTTTTCTATCTCCATTAATAATTCATAAACCCCCAAACCACTCTCTAGGTACTATCTGTTGTACTTTTCCTCTTACTTAATTCCGTTCTAAATTTTGCCCCATTTAAAGAACTCCAGATAGCTGAGATCTGAAATTGCTTCAATATATAATCCTGAAAGCAGCACTCAAGAGATTAATATTGTTGCTCTAGCACATATCTGAATAACATGAGACAAGTAAAGTTATAAGAGAGCATGCTCTTCAATAGAGTTCAAAATATGGAATAAAACACAGCACAGTCAAATAATATAATACACACGTGATCTGACTTTTTTCTTGAGGATGTTTTTCTATTAATTAGTGCACTACTAACAGCTTCTTTGTTTTTTTTGCTACTTCTACCTATTAGTCAGTATGGTGAATACAAACTATTTTCCATCTTTAGAAGAACAGAAGTACTTCTGTCAAAATGTTTGAGATGCTCGTTTTACTTTCTTTCACAGAATCACAGAATTATCAAGGTTGGAAAAGACCTAGAAGATCATCTAGTCCAACCATTACCAATACTTCCCAGCTAAACCATATTCCTCAACACAACATCCAAACGTTTCTTGAACACTCCCATGGTCGGTGACTCCACCACCTCCCTGGGCAGTGCATTCCAGTGCCTGACCACCCTTTCCGAGAAGTAATATTTCCTAATGTCCAGAATGTCTTTATATTATTTATATTTCCTATGTCCTAATGTCTTTATATTAAGTCCTCTGAAATATACAATGCGTTTATTGCCCAAGTGTGAATTCAGTGCAATTTTGGAAACATTCAGGATTTTCTTATGTGACAGTAGCAAGATCACCTTTTTGTCTATTAACAGGCCAGCCCCATACAAGTTTCCCTAACTCCACTTAGCCTTGAGGAGGCCCATTCACTGCATAAAACTACAGCATTTAGTAAAAGAATTGTTGCATATAACATGCAACTGATGATGGAAGCAGTTCCCTGGAGGTCTGTAACCCAAACAACATATGACAGAGCACCATGGAATTTTAGTTTTAGTCAGTGAGCTATTTTAATCATTCATCTTTTCTTTGTTGTGTTTTCAAAGACGAGGGTTTTTTTATACCTTAGTATCAAATATGCCAACCTGTTTGGCCACATGGGCCATCATCCGCGTACACAAATTCCCTCTGTGAGCCTGTACCATTTGCAGACATTCTTCATCAAAACCAGCTTTGTTCCACAAGTTGTTGCTGCCAAGAGAAGTCTCTTAAGAGAAAAACTCCCTAAAACATGCATGTCTAAAGCATAGAAAGAGGGAATACTAATAAAAAATAAACAATCCCACATAGACTGCATTTCATTCATCTGTGATGATAAGTTGCACAGTTACCTATGTATATCTGTATGTGTCAAAGGGCAGGAGATTTATTAAAAATATCTTATAAATTCATAAACATCTTCTCTCTGAACCTTTGTTTGCTAAAGGTAAATTAAAAATGACCTTTGAAAAAAGCCTTCCAATACTACCTGCCATTCAAATGTATTATAATAATGTCTCTGTCTGCTTACTCTGGCTGAGTAATTAAATCTGGGAAGATACTTACCTCCTGATGAGAAAACCAGTCACAAGGAAGTCGCTCTAAAAATGATGAGAGTGAAAAAGATGACTTTTTTCCTTGCACATCAATCACTTTGAGGTGTTCTGGAGAAGGGCTCAAGAAGGCATAAAGTGCTTCACTTTGATAGAGTCTTTCATCAGAGAGCAATTTCTGTGAAACAAATACAGACACAGAAACAACACATTAACTATTTCTTTGTAAGGAATTAAGTGCATCAGGCCAGCTAATAAAACTTAATGATTAAGATAGCTCAAAAGTAGAATGAGAAAAAATAATCTATGGCTATGATGATCTTATTTTAAGAAGCTTGTCAAGCCTTTAATCTGATAACTTCAGTTTTTAAAACATGAAGTTCTGATTTGTAAGAAATTAGTTGTTAGGTACTGTGATTAAAAATGACAATTCTAGGACTCATTATTTATTACTTAGCTGGTCAACCATCAAATTAACTTACCTCTAGAGGACTGGCTACTATCAGCCAAACTCATCTCAACTTCATGCATTTTAGATGACTCTCACACTTAGCAATGCCAGTCCTCGCAGCTGAGCTGTTTTGCTCCATGCTCTCCTTTTAGTCAATAGAGAGCATCAACTCCCAAGGCATCAATGAGTTCTCTTCTTTAGACACCTAACTTCAGTCAAACACACCTGGGAGTGCCCACCTGTCTGCACACTGGCACAGAAACTTTTGAGGAATTCCACCCTAGTATGCTATGAATTGAATTTCTCAAGTATCTCACAGAACTTCTTTTAAGGTTACACATCCCTGCAAAGAATGAACATGAACACACAGACTGCCTCAAGCCCTCACACCAGGCTGTAATTCCAGCAGGTTTACTGTCAACCTCTTCTTGCCCACAGGACAGGAGAAACCACTCTTCAGAACGCTTCTGGTGACAGTGGATGAGCCAGAGGAAAATGAAATTCCCTTCTAATAGCCACCAGACTGCTGCATGCCAAAACGGCACTGGTCAAGTTAGCAGAAGCTGTTCTTACTCAGTCTATTGCTGCTGGCACTAGCAGCACTACTCAGAACATGGGAAACCACTGTACAACCATCAGGGAGCAAGGGATATCACAGCATTATCAGGAGTATGAAGGAAGACAAGAGAGAAGGACATAAAGCTTGACACCTACATTTTGGTAAAGGATTATGACAGCACCTAAGAAAAAAAACATGAAGATTCACAGTCACCTAGTTTATAATTTCAGTACATTTCTTTTCAGTAATGTTTTTGGACACAACAAGTTGGCAACCTGTCCAAGTTTGAAATCCTATCTGTCCAAGTTTGAAATCCTATCAGTTCAAGAATAAGTAAAGTTCATATTTAGAACGAAAGGTACTCAATTCCAGTTCAGCCTCCATCTTAACTGTGAAAGAATCCAGATGATTGTTAACATTACTCCCAAGAGAAGTGTCCACGGCAAACAGCAACTTTTGGTTGTCCCATAAATCACTGGCAAATAGGAAGGTAACTCTGAGTCTACACGACACTTTTCATATTGATATCTTCCAGCTAACACATGACACATGAATTACTTGTGTGCTTAAGAATTCAAGTAATCTATTTTAAAAAGCAGCCATACATATAGAGAGTGCTGTAAAATAAAAAGCAAATGCTGTGAATGTAATTTGTGGTGTTACCTGAGACCAAATTTGTCTACAGAAGCAAAACTGAACTCCCTCTCCAAGAATACCTTTCTATTTTAAACAAATTAAATAACAAGGCTCTCCTCCTGGGGCTCTAGGTGACCTATAAAAAGTAATCACACACTGCATTCAATTAAATTAATGCAATCTCAGCAGTATTAGCCTAGTTCGCAGACTCCCAACTCCGGCAAAAGCCAAGCCACTTCTTCCATTCTGCAAGAGACACAATCCCCCCTCCCTGCTGACAACTCCTCAAGCTAACTGGCCACACACCAAACCCAGACTACATGGAACTAAGAAGGGAAATGCTCTGCCACCACTGACCCTTTGCGCTGCAGTCAAGATGGGGCAGGGGTGTGCAGTCTCTAAGATGGACCATCTGAAGTCTTGTTTGGAAAGAACAGAGAGGGAAAGATAGAAGAAAAAGACCTAAATGGCACACTAAGACCCCACAAAGAGAGAAAGGACAGAGACATTACTCGAAAACTAGCAGGAAGTGTTGGAAATGGATACATTTACCAAAGCACAATGGAGAACTAGAATTTTCCAAACAGTGGCTGTAAAAGTGTGGTGAAAGGAAAATAACTGGTCATCAAATCCTTGAGAAGAGATGAACATACAGCTGTGTCTTAACTTCTGGTACTGTCATCGCTCTGTGGTCTGCTTTCTTACCTGCAGAAAGTTATTAAGCTGGTTCTTAGACTTCTCCATGAACTTCTGGTCTATGGATTTGAAGGGCAGCTTGCTGAGTGAAGGCAACTGAACTTTCTTTAATGATGGAAAGCACTGTAGGAGAAAGGGCAGCTCACTTAATGTGCATGCACAGAAAAACAACAGTGGTGCCATTTCTAAATGGAAATGAGATTCTGTAGTCTCATCTGCCTTCCATATCCTGCTCAGCATGCTGAAAAACACCTTTCCGTTAGCCACTGTGGGCTGACACATCTAAACCTTTCTGCAACTCCCAACACCACCATTATCAATCTTCTACAAGATAGAAAAGGCAGAGCAAATTAAGAGGAAATCTCCTCTGTTTGAAGAGTGTCACTCTTAATACCTCTCTGGGAGCCAGAGACTTAATTTAGTGCAGGTGCATTATGTAGATGTTGGGTCACTTTGGTAAAACACTCATTATTAAGAAAAAAAAAAGTAAATAATTCTATGTATATTTGGCAGAGGCAAGGTATATGTGGATAAGGATGAACTTAAAAAGGATGAAAGCCGAAAGACTGGAGAACTGGTCATATTTTTGTGTGGTATTCAGCACTGGCTTTTTTCCTCTCTCCATATACAACCCTGACAACTTTTAGCAATCTACATCCTCTCCCTCCCTTGAGATTCATACCTCGCTGAGCTTCCGGTGTAGGTTCTGAAACTCACTGAGCTTCCTAGGAACGGTCCAGTTCTTAGTTTCAGCTCCACCGACTTCTTGTAAACTCACCAGGACAGAGTAACAGGGCACTTGTTCTCCATTCTCTTCTAAAACCTTATGGTGGAAAACAAAAAAGCCAACAAAAATACAGATAGGGTACAATTCTGAAAGTAAACAGTGGAACAATTTGTGCTGCCGGAGTGGCATGCAAATTCACTCACCATCACTGCACAAAATGTAAGTCTCTTTGTGAAAGTGATACATCAGACAATCTACAGAAAACTCAAACTAAAAACTGTACCAAAATGTTACATGCCTGTCTTAAAATATAGTAACAGAAAGGTGACTTCAGAACACCATTCTCACTGTACCTGTTTGAGGGAAGTAACAATATATTTAAGCTTTCCAGACTTTTATTTTTAAGAAGACTTAATTAACCCAGATAGAAGAATAGACTTGAAAATTCATAGAATTATGACACACTTTCTGAAAATCCCGTGGAAGTCTGACAATGCTTAATGCTTATAACAAGTGATTTGAAGAGCTGCTGTGACACCAGAAGGTGCAGTTAAAATATATCAGCATCTTGTAAAGCTGCTCAGCTGCACCAGGAGAACATTTTCTGCAATGCACTCTTCCTGCAATGCACTCTTCCTGTATCTGCCCATGGAAACTGGGAAACCCTCTCTGAATTCTGGGTTTTACATCTCTCCTGAGAAAAGGTGCAGCAGCATCCTGACAGAACACAGAATGCCAGCTTCAACTTCCAAAAATGTGCCTGGTTCCAAGCACAGTTATTTAAGGAACTATCTTCCTGCTTTCTCAGCCAGAACACTGCAAAAAGAGCTGCCTGAATAGCAGCTTCCAGCACATTGGCTACCAGGAAGGTTCCCACCCTTTGGGTTTGTGCTTTCAAGTCTCTTGCAAACATCTCACAACAGCTATTTCTGCAAAATGGAAATGCTGATCTGAGCAACTTACTCTCAGATATAAAGCACTCTCTTTCTGGGTATCCTATTCTAGTCCCTTGAAACTGCAATACCATTACGTATTGTAATACAAAGTGCAAAAAGCATGCATATCTTTGAAGCATACTGGAGAGACAATCATGCTTAAGTGCAAAAGCATCGTATTTATAGCATGAGGCAGCTCTAATGAAAAACTGTGCACTTAAGATAGCAAATCAGTTTACCCAATTTGAAAACCTGCTCATATATACAGAGGTGCTTTAGTAACTCCATTACAACAGAGAGTGGGACTGGAAATGTTTCTATATATAATGCAGTAAACACTTGGGAAAGAAAGGAGTTCAGAAGAGGTTGTTTTTTCCCCCCAAGCAAATACAAAGTGCAGACACACACACAAAGGCAGAAGGAAAGCATATGCAATTTTTTTTATCCTTCTCCTTCTGCAAGTTTGAACTGCTGCAGAGGATGAAGACCCACAAAAACCATACCTCGCCTGAGATGATGAAGGCTTTCCACATGCCAAGATTCTCACACCACCAGTCTGTTCTCGCAATGTGCAACTGAAGGTCGTTATGCTCTCTCTCCATCAGAGTGATCTCATCCTTCAGCTTAGAAACAATCTGCAGAGGAAGATTTATTAATTACCACTGGGAAGAAAAAGCTTGGGTGGCACATCTAATCATGTTTCTGAGGCCACTATTCAGAAAGGCAAAAACATGCAAAAGACCAATTTATGTGCGAAAGAAAATCATGACAGTACTCTTGTACAGTACATTAGCTTTAAAGATCAGCTCCAATACTAAAATGAAAAACAAGTCAGAAAGGCGTGATACTGTCACATTCTCAGGATAAAAGAGGCACATTAGATAGGATTATTTATTACACAGTTCATTTTATAAGTTTCATTGTAACTTGAAATTGCAATTACTGCAACACCACTTACTGAAGGCATCCTCCCTACCATTTTCCCATTTCAGATACACACAGTGAGATGGGAGAGCTTGGGAATAGATTACATTTCCAGGAACAGAGCTATGGTATCATTTGCCCTAGCAGCTACCACTTAACTCCCTTCAGTTTTGGAAAAGTGGAGGACTTACTCTTGTGGAAACCACACATTGAAGAAAAAAAAAAAAAAAAGATGTTCTCATCAGCACATAGCTCACAGCCGATCTCCGAAAGGAGAAATAGCATATCTTACAGTATCAGCAAATATAACTATCTATACCTAATCCCAGGGGACAGTATCTAGAAAGGGTAAAAGTATACATAAAATGTGGCATCTGTGTGTGATTTGCTGCCAGGATGTGCTCCTGTGCTTCAAGTTTTACAGCAAAGGCTCATAAATGTGATGGGGTGGTATACCATATTATTAAAAAATAGACAGCTGCTTCCACTTTTATTTGGAGTGATGAGACCCTGGCACAGGCTGCCCAGACAGGCTATGGCAGATGGAAGGTGTGGAAGAGACAGAGGGAGCAAAGCTGGTCATTATAGCCTCCAAGGCTACTGCCCACACCCTGCTTTAGAGGCGTATGTCCCTGGAGCAATGGGAATGAGTGGGCTGTCAGCTTCTGTTCAGACCAGCATTGCTGCACTCACCCCGTGTAAAGGAACAAAAGGAAGGAAGGAAAAGCCCACAGTCCTGAGCCATGGTGTAGGCACACGCCATTTCAGCCATCCCCCCAGATCTTAGGCTGATGAAAGTATTCTCTGCAGCTTTCTCCAAACTCCTTATAAAGGAAATCAATCACTTTCATGGGTCTTTTTTTCCTTTATTTAAGCAAGCCCACTGCATATTGGGACACCATGAAACTGCAGTGCTACTTGCAAGACAGCAGAGGGAGCAGTAGTTAATGAGCACAGCCCTACACTGCAGCGCTGCAGATGCAGCAAGGACTCAGAGCCAGCTGCTACAAACAATTAATTACGCAGATGTAAGTGGGCAGAGATGCAAGGAAGCAGTCTGATTTGCTGTGGACAGAGCAACAAGACTATGGGAGGAGAGGTCATCATTTTATGACAAAATTTAAATCACAGCTGCAGTCGTATTAACAGTAGCTTTAAAAAATGGAAAAAAAAAACAGTTATCACCTAGCTCTGATTGCACTTTTAAAAACAGGGTGAACAAAAAAGGCATCAGACTTGTCCAGAAAGAGCCTGATATGACTGGATATTACATAAACACATCATATAAAAAAAAAGGACTGAAGACAACCAAGGTACTCACCTTTTTGTTGGGTTTTGGTGAATTACATATGGAATTTAGAGCCTGTTTCTTATATTTAAGCCTGTCGTTTAGTTGGCGAAGCTTATTTACAGCATAACTGGCCTGCTCGTTAATTCCTGTGCTGCATTCTTCAGTAGCTTCTCCACAACCTTGGCTCTAGAAACAAAGGATGGGGATGACTGCATCAGTAAGGTGAAAAAACAAAAAATTTTGTTTGCTCCAAATGCATTTTGTGTGTAAGAACATTTATTCTTCATATAAATAAACATGTAGGTCTATTGGCATATTAGTCTAACAAATTCTCACATATACTTCAACCAGCAGATCCAATATGAGACATAAGAAAAAAATGTCAAATTAACATGAACACTACATCTGCATGAAACTCTTCCAAACGAAAAAGACCTTTGAGCTAAGTCTGTGGTGTCACAGGAAGAATCAACGTTTCTTTTAAAAGCAACAACAGCTTAGTAACTCGATATTCAGAACCAGATAGGACAGCAAATACTCAGCCCTGAGCTGGAAGGTAGTAAGACGGAGGGAAAAAATAAAATCAGAGCTTTAACGCACTGTCCTGCCTCCAACAAACCTTCACAAAACAGATTTACCAGCCTGTAGAACTAGCTAACCACATCCTATCTCTTCATAAACAGATTTTACTGCTGTTTTTAGAAATGCTAATAAAAAATGTGTCAGAAGCACATATGCGTTACCTAAATTCAGTAATCATTTTTTCATAGTCATTGAAAGAAACCAACTGATTTTCCCATCTGCTGCACTGCAAGCACGTGGAAAAAAATGCAGAACTTCACACCTTTCAGCAACTTCCTCTTTAACGACTTCTGACATTTGCCTTAACTTCCCTGTTCTTACAGTAGCTCCTCAACTAGGAATGAAGAGGCTGAGATCCAGCAAACAGCACTGTGATGCAGCCACCATAACATCATCCTCAAAAATCTCTGAGGTTTGCCTGTGGCTGAATGGATCTTGGTTTTATTGGTGGGATGAATCTAATCCCACAAACAAGGGACAGACTTCTGTGTTATTTAATGATATTTCCACTAAATAAGTTTCATCTCATTTTAACATAAAGCTAAGAAAAGAAGGAAATCTCTGAGTTTACATCTTAGTGAAATAAGTTTGAGAAGGATACAGTGGCAGCAATAATTAACCTCCTCAGTTTGGTCCTTCTAAAGGATGGTAACGTAAGGTAGAAATCAGGAGTTCTAGGTGAAGAAATCCATGCCCTTTTCCAGCTCTGCATTTGTCTCCTATGTGGCTGAGCAAATACTAGCTGCATGCCCTGTCCTTCCACCTGCTCTGCATGATTTGTAAACTTGGTGAATCAGAGACTGCTTCAAAGCACGCATGCAGAGATTAGCTTACAGCTTCTTATTGTCTCCTGGCACTACAATAATACAAATACTAAATATTAGCAACACTGGACTTTATTCAAAACTCCACAGATCACAAACCAAACATTTGAACCTGCAGGGAAGCACAGACGTCATAGAGAATCAGGAATACTAGTTTCAGCAGGGAAGAGCTGGCAGCTGCTCACGCAAGTCTGGCTCCAGTCACCAAAAGACTGCATTTAATTACAAAGCAGTGAGGCTCTGCTCCCAGAGGAAGGCTGTAAGATCTGTCATTAAATGATTCTGAGCCTTTCAGCAGGAAAACAGTGCTGAATGCAAGTTTGTCATAAAATGACAGATTACAAGATAGAAAGTTACCTCCCATAAAATCGTCAGATTTATCAAATAATCAATCATCATACTCAAAGCTGAGACCGTAATGGATTGTGCTGCTTTCACCTTATCTGCACTGCACACCTTCTGTTTCCACTAGATCTCCAGAACACAGACTCGGGACTCTGCAGTGATCTGCTGCAGAGCTCCAGCACAGCCTCCAGGCTTGTTCTGTTTGCTTCTGTGTCTTTACTTGTGACCCTTATATGGGGCTTCATCCGTGATACAAACAATGATGACAGATGAGAAGGAATAGCTTGTTCCACCAGCAGCAGGACCAGCAGAGCATGCCCTAACCTGGTTTAGTCTTCTCACATTCCATCAAGGCTCACATTTGCACCCTCCACCCAGAAGGGCACTATCTAAACAGAAAAGTGAATGGAAACTGAACACACACAGTTCCCATAGTGACCCAGGAAGTATGAACATAGGCCACCAAAGTCCAAACCAGCCCCAAAACAACCAGTACTTGCTGACCACATGGAACCCTCCAGGTATACCAAAGTCTCAACTGCAGTTTCTTATACGTGGGGGAAAGAAGGCTGTTTGCTAGCTAGTAGCTGGTATTTCCACCCACACTTGAAAGGCTATTGGAAACTTCTATAGGAATAACTTGCTATAATTTACTCTCACCCCAAATACCCTGAAGCCTGGCGCAGAGCCATTAGGATCACTCTATTAGATGATGCTCTAACAGCACATGCAACTTCACACTTAGCTTGCAATTTAAAAAAATGCAGAAAAACTTCAACCATATAGAAAAACTTGGACATATTTTAGTCTTTAAGGTTTCACAGCAAACACAGCCTTCAAACATGGCACGCATTTAACCAAGTACAGGTACCAAGAGGGGAAGAACAGATGATGCCTATGTCCAAGATCTAATTGTTTCAGCTATGAACATTATCTGACACTCAGCTCGGTCCTAAAGCATGGTGTCAGTTTTCCTTAAAAAATGATTATCACCACTGGTGAGACTCTGAACAAAATACATGAAAAGAATAAAAAGGGCAGAGCTCAGAATGGAAAGTGCGGTGCAAAAAAAGTAGCAGCATTTCCTCCAAGTCCAACCAGTGCCAAGAAAAGGGCAGGACATTCCTGACATACCTACCACTCTCAATACACAGCTGGGTCAGCCATGAAAGAAGAAAGCAGCTCTCAAATACTTGGTCAAGGAAAAGGACTCTGGGAGAAACGAACAATAAAAAACTGAGCAGGCTCTCAAGATTTGTATGGGAAGTAATTTCTTTACAACAGCTCATCTGAAGAAGTTGAAGTAATATTTAAACAGCAGGCAGGAAAGCCTTAGGCTTTGGAATAACTGCTTCTAAATGCTTAGGTTGGCATCAGCGCCTCCGGATTCTGCTCTCATTTTTCTCACTTAGATTCAGTTTTTGACAAACCAGTACATGTCACTCTGTTCTCAGCAAAACGAAGATATTATTGCTGCCCTGAAGTGGCAGCCTAAGTGAAAGACACTCACAAGCCCGAGAGATGCCCTTGTCAAAGTGTTCTTAGATCAAAATAACCAGTTGCCCCAGCATGACTGATTCAGAGAACCCACTGGAAATGCCTGCCCCAGGGCAGCAGCTGTTGGGTTACTGCTTGGCATTTGAAATGTTCTGCTTCAGTTTCTCCAGTCACACTGCTATTGTAATCAGTTTATTCTTCCAACACAGTCTATTGTTTTATTCCATAAAGTAATAAAAAACACGAAGATTCTATTTTTTCCTTTTTACCTTTCTCTTCCTTTTTTGCAACTTTAAGACCTGTTTAGTACCTAGCATGTGCAGGGAGGGAAGGAATGGAGAATGTCCAAGAGAAATGTACAAAATCACTGAGACTTCCTTGACTGACAAATGAAACAACTGCATTTGTATGAGGTATCTTGCATTCTGTGATACTAAAAAGCAAAATGAAAGATAAGGAATACAAAAGGCTTAGAAATCTAAAACATGTACTTTTAACTAATTTAAAGTTGTCAGCCATTTTGTTTCAAAGAGACTGCAAACACTGAGTTTATCCACTACAACTACAGAAGTTATAATATTAATAAACATATCAGGAAAAAATAAAAGAAATCCAAAGCTCAAGGACAGATGATGCTTCCACACACTTTAAACAGGATCATCTCCAGCTCATCGTAACCAAGCAATGTTGAAAGAAATTGTCAAGGTGACTCACAGCTTCGTCTTTGTCCTCAGGAGTTACTTGGACAGAACTTCTTTCTTCTTCCTTCTTGACTGATCTCTCATATAAATCACTGACGATAAATGAGGGGTAATATCTGTCCTTCAGAGTTTCATAAACATCTGCCTGAATTCTGTAGAATACTTCAATGCCTTTATTACCCACAAGACTTTGCTCTACTTCTTTATAAAGTGATTTTTCCACAGGTATTTCTCTGCATTCCACAAAAAAATTCTGGTAAATGTCACTCACCAGCTGAGGTATTTCAGCCTGCAAAGCAAGAATGGGGAGATGAAGAGAATAATAAATAACATTCACAATACCAGGATGGCTCTGGATCCAGGTGCATAACTTGGAGGGTGAGCAAGCTGATTTCATGCCCAGATGAATGAGCGTATTTGTAAACCTCTTACTGAGATCAGGCACTCTGCCTGTGCACCTGTGCGAAACAGTCCATTTCACAAGGTAAGCACTGATATTTGTTAAGTGAAGAAACAGCTGTGTTCTAAAATTACCAAAGCTTCCACACCCATTGCTTTTAAAAGCACACCAGAGACATGTGTTACCGGGACAGGAAACTGGGTATTTTCAAAATGCAAAACCAATCTCCTACTGCACACTTGCTCTCTGGTAGAGAGGGAAATCAGTACTTTTGCCTACGAGGTATCATTTTTTATAGGCAACGATGCCACATAAAAAAAACGTGAACTATTGTCACTATCAAAGAAGTCCACAATTTTTAACTGCCATACTATCCCCAAACATTAAGAAGCTAAAAAAAGAAAGTCCAAAATTGCTCAGTACCCATCCTATAACATTGCTATTTTAAAAGCAAGCAGATATTCCAGTTCATAGACAAGCCACGTGGACTTGCAGTTTTTCCCACCTTGTTAGCACTCCTCAGGTTCTCCACAGACTCCCACAGATCAATCAATGCCACCTTATCCATTCTGTCCATATAGATTCGAAAATGCTCTCGGTATGAAGGGTTGGCCAAAATTTCTTCAAACTGAAGAATCTGAAGAAACAAAAAGCAAGTGTAAAACCTCTCAAAATACCTACCTGGCACCAAACAGTAAATATTCATTGTTGATCTAGACTAGGGTAACTAAGGTAATCAAACTATGCTTCCAAGGTGAAGTTTCTAACAACCTGAAGTCTTTCACTTGCTGCCCAGAGGTTTTCAAGTAGTTCAACAACATTTTCTCAACAGAATTTAAGAGCTGAAGACATTATGTTTATGTCCTCTTGTTATCCAAAAGAGACAGCTGTACACACAAGGGAAACAACAAAAAAAAGACAACTGGTTGTAGTTTGCTCATCTTCTGCTTTGAAAAGTTTACATTCTTTCTCTGCTACTCATAAATTACAATGACAACTCTGTGAATTTGGAGAAAGGCAAATGTTAGTAAATAGCCTTTAATTTTGAAAAACAACAATAAGCATTCTTCTTACAGTCACTTCTCCAATTTTTCTCCACATTAGCAACATCCATGCCAATTCAATAGGAGGTAGCTTGTACATAGGAAAAATTCAGCCTTGTAAGTTTCAAAATGGCATTCTTAGCTAAGTCTGTCTTTTTCAGAATGCCTTGAATAATCCCTAAATTTCCTCATATCATTGTTCATAGCTCATTGTAATAATTCATTTATTCACAGACACTACATCTCAAATTAATTCTGGTATTCAAAGCTTCATTTTGAGTTCAATTGGCTTTTCTCAGTTTGCTACTAGATGTGGAAGCCCACTCCTGCCAGAAGACACACTATCTTCAGCGAAACAGAAATTTCTGCTCTCCTTCTTAATATCCCCACATGCCATACCCCCACTTACCCTGACATTACATGATTTTACATTCTAAAGCTCAGAAATCACAGTGAAAATCTCACCAATTACCAGTTAAATCAGAATCTATCCAAGGACCATGGAAGCAAGCTCTTCTGCATGCGTTTCAACCTAGTCCTCACCAGTATCATTACGAGCACAGACCCCCTGAGACTTAAAACACCGTCAGGCGGCTTCTGGGTGGAATTCTCTTTGGTACTTTGCAGCAACTTTTGCCATTCACAGACCACAGCTACACTAAGGAGATGCTGCAGCTCCATAGACTATGTCATAGATGTGGCCATGATTATCTGTGCTCTGTACAACAGCCACGAATGAGTTATTTGCTAAATGAACACAGGCAAGAAGAACTCAATTAAGTTACTGCAGTGCTGCAAGTACAATTTCCTAGAAAATGTCCAGGAGAAGATTAGAAAAGATGTGTTATATATTACACTAATTAAAACTGTATTTTCTCTGAAAGCATATCTAACACCCAGGGCACACTGTGAATCAGTATCAGAGCTACTGACAATTCAGATTCAGGTGGTAGCTGAGAGTCTTTGTTCATTAGTTGTAAACATTTGATTATAATTTACACATTTGAAATAACGGGCTAAGTGAAATGTGCAAAATCAATACAACCTTGTGACTCGTGCATATTTATGAAAGAAAAAAGTGACACTTTTGTAATTATCTTCTGCTATAAAAAAAAAGTATTTCAAAGCTCATGTTTTTTGTTTCTTAAATCTGTAACAGGAAAACTGCAAACTCCAGATAATACATCCTCACACTTAAGACCATAATCAGAACGTAAAGCCTTACCAGCACCTCTGTTACTGCCCTAAAACTGCAAGAAAGGCAAAGTAGGAAGCAGAAATGAAACCAAAATATGCATTTAGGCCACTAGTGGATTTATTCTTTATTCAGCTAGCACCAAACATTTCCCAGAGTTAATTATGTATTCAAGCTCCTGTGCTACACTTGCATAAAACAATAATTCAGAACACTATCAGTAAATGTCTGGTTCTGACCTATTTCATACATGTTAAAGAAAAGCAAAATCCCAGTTTTTTTTTTTCTACAGGAGCTAGCTATTCTACAGGTTAAGCACTAGCTTAACAGAAAAGCTTTCACAGCCAGGCTTCAACAAGAAGTTAAGGGACAGCAGCAGCAACTTCAGCATCAGTTTATTTGCTAAATTTTAAAGGAACACTTTGTCCTGTTGCTGTGAAAAACCAAAATTGCCTGTGTAGAAGGAGCTGGGAACCTTTAAGAGCTCAGACAATACAGGCAGTGGATAAGGAGGAATGACAGTGAAGGCAGTCCCCCCCACAAAGCAAAGCCCTGGGCATCTCACTGTGCTCAGAGAAGAGCAGCATGGCCACTGGCTTGTATTCAGCCTCCCTGAGCCTCTTTTCTGGTCACACCACACTGGGAACAACAGAACAGAAAAGCAGTTTTCCTATTTACTGCTCTGACATGGGTGAGGTTCTCAGGTTTCTTTGTAGAACATATCAAAACATGCAGAAACAGAGCAGTACTAGATCCTATCACTTCCACTGCCAATGCAATCATCAGCACCCCTACCCAGTGCAGCTTCACTACCTGACCGCATTTCTCTAACAATTGCACGCCACTTTGTATCTATCCCCAAAAGCACAGACCCTCTCAGCAGGCCCTGAACAGTCTGCTCAGAGGCATCAGTGGCCTTCAAGATTCTGCCACAAGTCTTCTCTCTGCCTTTTTCCCACTGGCACCACTTGCTCCATTCAGGAAACAGCTCTGGGCTGCCTAAGCACAATCTTTGACAAACTATCTGAAATGGCTCTTGAAGGACAAGTGGAAGGTGGAGAGCTGCCCTCGTTCAAACCACATTCACAACAAACAATGCATAACAGGTAAGAAACAACAGAAAAAGTTGCATAACAGACAAACAGTATACACTCAGTTACAATTATTAAAAGGATGCAACAAAACTTAGAAATCCTACAAGAAGGGTTACCTTCTTTGATCTACCTACATAAAAAGATAAAATCTTATAATCAGAATACAGAAATTGCTGTGCTTTGCCCAGAGGGACAGAGTAAATTACACAAGGAAGCAGCAAAACAAAATTTAGCCAGATTAATTAGCTATGATTTTATTTTTGTAGCTGCTGACTAATGCAACAGCAATTATGCTTGTATTATATTGTGTTTTTTCCATTCCTGGAGTAGAGTGACGTAGAAAACAAGCAGTCAACACTCTTAAGAGTTTTTCCTGCAGGGACTGCTCTTAGTTTTACTAGTTGCTTTCAACAAGTGAGTGTTTGCTTTTGAGTAACTCAGTGTTTACAAAACCCACAGGTATTTCCTACAGTAAATATAACAAGAGGCAAAGAAACATTGCACATATGTTGAACTCTTTTGAAATAAAGTTGCTGCCACGATCTCATGAATTCCCTGCACACAGTATGCCAGCTAATCCTGATGTTCCATGGTCAGCAACGTTCCAACCTGGATGATCAATGAGTCTTTCCAGATTCTACAGCAATTATTTCCCAACATAAAATATACAGCAATTAATTTACGCTTGATTCCTGGGGGAAGGGAGGATTAATGACAGCAGAGTTAACATGAACCTGTACTAACACATTTAGAATGACCTTCAGGCAATGTAAGTACTATTCAATTCATACCTTCTGACTCTGAGAGCCATCACCTTCATCAGAAAAGCCATCTTCCTGTTGATCATAAGCAGGCCCTCCCAGGAACCTTATTCTCTTCTCACATTGCTTCTTTGCCACTGTCAACTGATTAATATACCTCTTCATGTTGCGAGCTCTCAGCAGGTCAGCTTTCATTGCTGCAGTTTCTTTCCCTTTTGAATCTGAGAACAAAGCAAATCAGAGATCATTTTTTACAACACAAAAAATTTATCTCCTCAGTGCCTCTGTGCCCTGTGTGATCACAGCATTTGTCATTTGGGAATCAACTGTGCCCATGAGAACAGCTGCTGTGAAGTTTGTATATGAATTAGGATTATTTTGAAACGTTCTCCAGTGATGCCTTATGTGTTTATATAAAACAGCTCAGGAAAAAAAAAAACATCCATTGAATGCTGATTTATTCAACTCTCTCACCATCATCTGCTGTAAGACACAGATTCTAACTTTTTACTACAAGTTGTACATTCTCAGACACCGTTAGGGTGCTACCTGCAGCCATGGTGTACAATAAGTCACTGAGCAGACAGTTTATGTACCTCACTGAACATAATGATGACTGAATACAAGGAGGACCAGACTCAATCCTTCCCAGCTCAGCATTCCATATTCCCATGCATATCACTTGTAAATCCAAATTTCTTAAGCTTGATGCAAACGGCACAACATATGGTCTCACCTCCAGCCCAAATGAAAAGTTGAGATGTCTAAAAAGGACCTAATAATGCCCCAGCAAGACTGTACAATTCTGTTGAGTAGTGAAGTAATGAGAAAGACAGTCAGCTGAAAAGAAGGTATGATGTTTGTGTATTCTATTTAGTTATTAAAAAAAAAAACCTAAAAAACAAAGCAAAACAAAACTTAGCAGATAAAGCATGTAAAAAAAACCTACTGAGCTGAAATCATGCCTGTTTTATATAGCTGCAGGGTGCAACTGATTCACATTTCTACATTGGTTTTTATATCCTACTGTTCCAGAAAACATTCCTGCTTTTTCAGGCTGCAACTAGAGCTTTGCAGCAAAGTACTTGGGCTTGTATTCAGTTCAGGATTTATTCACTGCTCAGGGATAAATGACAGAGATGTACTGTGCTATTTTTTTGAAATATCAAATGTAGTAAAATGTTGTGGACAAAATCAGCATTACATTTGCAGAACAGCTCACTAGAAAGAAACAACCATACAGCCAGATTCTGTGAATACATAGAAAGAAAAAGGAAACCTCTTTGGAATGACTTCATATAGGTACCTGAAATACATTTCTAATATACTGAATTATCTTTCCTTTCAGATTTTCTTTTTTTTTTTGCCCATTTATTTACCCTTAAAAGCAACATGTAAATATCTTCATGAGTTTTGCCCTTCATATAGTGAGGGGCCACTCAAAGCGTGTAGAGCTCCCCAAATCCCTACATACAACATGAATACTGATATACTCCCAAAATACTTTACTATATTCTTAATCTTATTAATTTGCTGCACGTATTTATACATGTTAGTATGGAAGCTTCCTGATTCAAGGACTGTTAGTATGTCTTATTTGCTAAGTATCATTTACTGATATATCTGAACTGCCATATAATAGTGAACTATATAGATAATATTCACTGAAGCAAAAGACAAAATGAGTTTACCACGAAAGAAATAAGCCATCTGTTTTCCTGGCATGTTATCTCCGCAGGGAAGTCAACAGAGCATTTAATTTAGTGTTTCAGTTCCCTGACCGGAGGTACCAGTGTTACTGAGGGAAAAGGAGTGGAGAACAACAAAAGGAAAAGACGGAAGAAACCTGAAGCACAAAATAGCTCTCCCTCACAATTAAATACTGACGATACAAATACACAGACAGTAGACTGAATTTGAAAGATTAAAACCCAGCGTTTCCCCTGCTCCACCCAACTTCAAGATGGTTTCTGGAAGTCCACAGTTCTCTCAATAGCTTAAATACTTTGGGCGAAAAATGCATACATACTGACAAGCATAGGCCTGACAGAACCACTGCCCAAATCCTCCTCACCTCTCCTTTCTACTATGGTGCCCACAGGTCGACCCACACATCCTCATCCCCTTTGCTAGCTGGGCTGCCACACATCTTAGAATCATTAAGGTTGGAAAAGACCTCTAAGATAATCTAGTCCAACTGTTCATCTTTCATCCAGTATTGTCCACTAATCCACATTCCTCAGTACCACATCTACAGGTTCTTCAGATGTCTCCATGGATAATGACTCCACCACCTCCCTCGGCGAGTGTCAATGCACTGCCACTCTTTTGGAGAAGAAATGTTTCCTAATATCTACTCTGAACCTCCCCTGGTACAACTCCTCAGCCTCCTCTTCTGACTGAATCTTTCCCCCTTACTCCTCTGCAGACACAGCTGCCACTCTGCAGAGCTGACTCTTTCTGCTCAAAAACTGACACTTTCCAAGTCCACAACCAGTGCTATACAATGACCTTCTTAAAACTGCCTTAGTAAAAACCAACATGTTCTCAGAGGGTTTTAGAGGAAAACGTGCTTATTACATTAGGTCTTACCATCCTGTGATCGTAGAAGGCTTCCAGGAAAGAAAAACAAACCCTACACCACACCTGCTTCCTGGGATGAATTACTTTGAAAATATCTTCACACCCATAATGAGCCACTCCATGTCAGAACCACTTGGGGTGGAGAGTTGAAGATCCCACAGCCAACCCACTCCTGTGAGCAGGAGAGCCTGGCAGTGAGGTCCCTCTGCCAACAAACAGGAGGCAGTGAGCAGCGTGCTCTTTTCAATCCATCCTCTCCTATTACCACAGCACTGAAATACAAATACAAGCCTTTTCACCATTTCTGAGAATCAGTATGTTTGCTACATTCAGATATGCTGGCAAAAGCCAATTAAAACCAGAATGTTACAGAAGCAGCAGCTTGCATTTACTCACATACCCTTCAGTAAGCACCAATAAAGAGAAGAGAAGCAGACATATGCTACTAATGCTGTTCCACCACCATGCAAAGAAAGAAAATGCAAGATGTGGACAATTTTTTACTAGCAGAACTTTACAGTTTTCAGATGTTTTTTTTTTTCCCGCCTTGAAAACAAAGAAACAAAACCTGCTTCTCATCAGCAAAATGAGACACATGCTTCTTCCACAAGCTGCACATGACTTTTCCAGCAGCAGTTGATCAGGAACTTCTTTACTGTCCCTTTCTCCATAGAAGCAGCATGCAGGCAGAAGCCTGTTCCACTGTTAGACCACCTCACAGTAAAGAAATGTTTCCTCGTGTCCAGTCCCTTAAAGGGACATTATAGAGAATTCAGCTGCTGATCCTTAGAAACATGTAGAACAACACACCCTTCAACATCATAGTGACAGTATGGTAAATTTGAGTGTGGGAGAAAGTATGTTCTTTACAGCTACATAATCCTGACCACATATAGCCTCTATGTTCCTCTTGGTCACTTCTGTCTGACTAGTCAGCCCTCCTCCCACCCTCTTTTGGCCATCACTAGCTCAACACAAAGGATCTCAGGAAGAGGAAGCAGCAGCTCCTCTGGGGAGCTCATTTGAAAATCACACATGAAAACAAATCAGTGTGCCACGATCAGAGTCATTTCATTTCCATCCACAAGAATCACACAGGCACGGCCTCACCAGAACTGAGTGGAGAATTCCTTCTACATATTCATGCAAGCACAGCTGTATGCAGCTCTTTAAACACTGCCAACAAGCCATGCAAAAATAATTGTGTATCCCTTTGTGGGAGATGGTCTGGTGGGAAGGCATAATCTAGTTTCATTGTAATTAAGTTAGATGGCAACTGTAATGCACTGGAACAGAGAAGTATCCATTTTACTCCACCTAAAATTATCATCTTGACAAAACCCACACATCACAACCCACCCTTCCAAGTCAGTTTGGAGTCTGAGTTTCCAAAAGAAAAGCCCCTTTCTAAAGCTGAACATTCAAGCACCTTTCAGTGCTTTCACAGTACACAAGGAAGCCTACCCACAGACAGCTCTGTTTCTGTGTAAGTCTTCAGCTCCACTTCAAAACCAAGTATCTAGATGCACAGTGGAAATGTTCTGCAGGAGAAACCTGCTCTTGTAGGTTTTTTTCATTCAGAAATAAATGGCTGCTTTTTCAACCTGTCCCACAACACCTGCTTGAAAAGGAACAATTTTCCTCCATAAGGATGTGGTCAGTTATGGCGCAGTATCCGAAAAACAGTTCTGAGCTGCCATGTGAGGATGGTTTCTGGTCATGCTGTCACACAGATGATGGAGGGTGAAGAAAAAAAGAAGGTAAATAAAATAAATCCTTTCAGAATATTGGAAACCGTCCTCAAAGAGATATGCTCAGTTTTACCCGAAGACAATTACATGCAACAAACTTTCAAGTAAGCATTTGTAGTCTTTCAAAATGTAAAGGATACACATTTTGTAAAGAAAAATGAATTTCCTAAAATGAAGGCTCAAATTTGATTCAGTATTTTCAAGAGATCAATTCTTACCAAAAGGTAAGATAAACATACAGTTGGATATTAGTTTTCATTTTTCAGGAAGATGTACAAAGATGTTACTCTTCCAACCAGAGCACGTGTGGTTCAAGAAAAGAGCACAGTCTAAAAATATCAACAGGACGAAATAAGGATGAGTAAAAAGCAAACCTCCTTCTACAGTCATTGCTGCAATGACCCTGACACTTCTGGAAGAGGGTATATAGAAGGACAGTTAGGAGAAAAAGCAAATGCTGAAAGCTTCAGCAATCTTGTGCATGTGTGAATGGAGAATGTAGTGTCAGCAAGCAGGATAACAGCTTCTACTTACAACGGCCTGCACAACTCCAAAAATAAATTGTCAGCACCTCTGCAAACATTAATGCTACACTAGGTTTCTTACTGTTCACCTTTAGCAATGACTGAAAGCAAAACTGGACACAGAAGTTACCGCACCCATCCACAACAGCACTGTAAACCTCTGAAATTATTCTGTCTCAGCCTTTTAAGACATTTGACTCTCTCAGGGAGTCAAATGCAAAACCAATTGCTTAAAATGGTTTGGATGCTTTTGTACATTTTCCTTTGTTCTTTTAGGCTCATATGCCAGAAGATTCAAGTAATAAAATCTGAAAAGAAAAACGACTCTGTAACATGCCATTTTTTCCACTAGAGATGGTTTAATACAATGATGTTCAGAAGTATTTTCTGCTTTTCTTAAAAAGTTTTAACAGCTAGACATTTTGCCAATAGGTGGCACCAACACGAATTAAACTAAGAACTTTGTCCTTGCTGAGGGACAAACATTCCTCTCAAACACCTCTGTGCACTGGCATTAAATGCATACTTCACTGTTACTAAATCAAGCCACACAAAGTCAGGGAACCATAGCTCCTACATGATCAACATGATCTGCAACGTGGCCCTCAAGCAACTTATTCTTAAACAATAAACACCTAATATTTTTTGTAAACCAAACCATTTTTGGTCTTGTCAATCAACTGCAAAGGTACACATACCTGCTCAGTCCTACTTATTGCTGGTCCTGTACTTGCACAGTTTACTTCATTTACATAGCACCTAGCCACTCACTGCTGTGGAGTACTGTCCACTCATGCTGCATCAACTGCTCCTCACAGTTGTTGCTGTACCTTTTCTTACTGATAACACCATGTCAGGAAAATCCCATACCGCAAGCTGTATGTGTACAAATTGTTATGTGGTTATGTTATGTATCAACACCCAGGCACTCACAATGAAGGTGCATTCTCACAACGCAACTTTGCCATCAGAAAATGGAAATAGCTACCAGTTAAGACCATCCCCAGGCTGGAATCAAAAGAGATGCCCACTACACAAAAGACAACTGCTCATTTACTAGTAGAAAAAGGGCAATATCACACACTGACTTGTCACATGATTACACATAGGCAGAGAGGTACTGGGGAAAGAGATTTAAAAACAAAAAAAGAAACATGGGACTGTGCAAACACTTCCATTTTGCGAAAAGCTTATGTTTACAGCTACTGACCACAAAATCCAGCAGTCACAAGGCAGTGATATGCTCTGGCATTAAAAAAGGAAACTATGAAATGGTAACACTACTTATGTGGTGGTCTGTTCTATGAGCATTGATTTTCCTGTTTGGTTGTTTTCTTCCACGCGGCGCAAAGCTGTGCTCTGTGTTCATTCTCATTTTTAAGGAAGGTACCACCGATCCTTATTCTTTGAACTTTCCTTCAGATTCATCATCAGATTAAAAAAAAACCAAAACGTTTCTACCTCCTTCAAAAGGAAATCAACAAAACCAAACCACAAAAACTTTTACAAATATATTTTTAACCCTCTACAGTCCGGTGGTTGTTCTTAACGTTTTACTGTGAACCGACTGAGACTGGAAACTTAGGGAGATGGAAGCCCTAGTAGGGAAAATAAAAGGCAAAAAAAAATTGCCTTTAACGTGTGTGAACTACAATAGGATTGTACTGTAGGCTAGAGCTGAACATACTGTTCCACACAAGTCAAAAAACATCATTTTCTTGAGGAACAGTTATTTAAATATAATAGCTCGGTTGGAAGGACCTTCAAACTGCCCGACCACCACACAGCAAACCAGATGTACATAAATGAGAGCACTGTCCAAACACTGAACACTGACAGGTGTAACAGGTGTGACCACCCTACTAGGAAGCCTGTTCCACAAGAGGCCATAAAAAAATGCAGAATCAGCTTTACCATGGAATAAGTGGAACTTGATCTCCTTTGTCAGAACAAATAGCACCAGGATTTTTACATCTATTTCGCAGAGCAAGGCACTTGCAGCTTCAGAAAAGCCTCTTCGCTTCAGTGCTCAGAGTATAGATAATTGGATAAACTCCAGTGAGACCAAAAAATGATCATCAGTAATTAATTGCAGGAGCCTAAACTGCAAAAATATATTCCCCAAATCAATTCTTCTCACAACAAAGACCAATGTTGCACAAATGGAAATACAAGCTTAGCAAGATTGATTTTTTTCATAATGTACTCAGAGTTAACTTCCCTATTTCGTTTTATTACTTTATGAAACCCACTTTCTATTCAATTCTCATCTAAGAAACATTAATATTTCTCTGTGATGCATGCTTGCACAAAAACTAATGCTAACTTTTACCTCCATTTGGTACAATCAATATACCCCATAGGAATGGATATCTAGCTCTATTTTAGGCTGCAAAAGAAATGAACATCAGCGTTGCACTTTCAGATATTCAAGGATGGACTCCAAACTCTTCAGACTAACAATCAATTGTCCCCCTGCCAACCCCATGCCTCCTGGGGTGCTTCTTCTCTATGTTCCTGTGTTATTTTTTCTTCCATTACACCCGTATCACCTTTAAACGCTTTCCTATCAGACAGAAGGAACTAAAACCAAGATCTCTTTAGTTTAGTTTACAAACAAATCCATTCTTACAATAGAATCATAGAATGACTTGGGTTGGAAGGGACCATAAAGCCCCCGAGCCCCAACCTCTGCTGGAGGCTGGGTGCACCCCACCAGCTCAAGGCTGTCCGGGTCCCATCCAACCTGGTCTTGGGCACCTCCAGGGAAGAGGCACCCCCAGCACTCAACACCCTCTTCCTAACACCTAATCCATGAGTGTTCAGTCCCCTGGCTTGCCTGAGCTACACTGAATGAAGAATTGTCTAGGGCTGACTCTATGAAGGTTGCAGCACAAGAAATGCCTCCTAATTATTTTTATGGTAACAAGAAGAAATACAAAGAGCACAATAACACTGTTTCATACAGCAAATTCTCAGTTACAGAACACACTTTTTCAACAAAGTCATCACCATTAGCTCTGCTTCGCACATACTTCCGTATCAGAAATCATTCTGTCAGACTGCCTCTCTGCTGCCATCTGTCACGCAGCAACATGTAATGGAATATTGGTGGGAAGGTTCAACCTCTACTGCTGTACAACCAACATCTGCTTATGGTATTGTAGGCCAACGTCATAAAATAAGAGGTGTTACTTTTGGAGCAGTCCTCATAAAAAATGTGGGTGGTGGGCTGCACTGTGAACTGTGCCAGACCACATGTGGCCCATGGGTCAGACATGCCTGATAACCTAAATCTCCTCCTTTTTTAGTTTAAAGCCATCTTCCCTTGTCCTGTCACTATCAGACCACATAATATGTTGGTCCCCTCCTGCTTGTAAGCTCCCTTAACTCATATCGCCTGTTGTTTTGTATTATGGTTAGGTGGACCTCAAATTCATCTGCTCAAGCAAAAATTTTGCTCGATAATTTTTCCATCAATAAAATCTCTTGAAGATATACCACAGCTCTAGCACATTTTGAGAACCATAAAAAGTATATACATCTTCAATATAAGCACAAATGTAAGATGCAATTTCACATGCATTTCAAAAGGTAGATGCTGCCAAAACACTGCAGAGGGATTTAAGAGCACTCTGTACCGCAACATAAAAACACAATACGACGAGTCAAAATAAAGTCTGGCTGATAATTACACTGCAATTCCTTATTCTGTGCTTTGAAAGAACACAGACCTTAAAGAATGGATTGTAGGAATAAAAAATAAGCAGCAAGATTCTCAGCATTAGAATTTGCAGTGCCAGAAATCCAAGATGCAGCAAGTTCTGAAGATTAAAAAAAATATAGGTGCAATCTTTGTCTTGACCCATCAGCATAGATGGGGACAGTATGGCAGGGGGTGGAAATAGACCATGGAGATTTTAGAACAATCAGGCAAATGAAACAGAACCGAAACACTACATGCACAATATTCCTAAAATCTGTCTAAAAATCCCCCATAAACTGATCTATTTCTGGAGTTCAGATAGCTTTGCAAAGTGAAAACAACAGATATGATTGGTAACAAACAGGATTCTTACCTTTCTGCCTCTTCACTTGGGGAAAATTGCTGATTGTGGTTGCCTGAACTATTTCCACTACAATCTGATACCTAGTTTTAAAAACAGCAGGGGATAAGGGTAAAGAGGGAGGAGAGAAAGAAAAAAAACCACAGTGTTTATTATTATTATTATCTATCTATCTATATTTTTTACAATACATTCCTTATACAGCATAATTAAGAATGAATAAAAAACACCTCCCCCTCCCCTTAAAACTGAGTTGTTGCTCAGTATGTTCACAACCCAAGGAATGTGTGCACAGGGAAGAGAGTAGGGAAAAAGGCAGTCTTGAAACAAAAGGAAAACTCCCAACTTGCAATAGTATTCTTTTCTCTCTAATGTTGCCATGGCACAGACACTTACTAACTCTCAGTGAATACAATAAGTCATGCTCTTTAACATGAAGAGTAAATATAAATTCACTATAGGAAACTAGGATGGGAATTTAGTTCAAGATCAGACAGCTGTATATTAAGGTTCTTCTAGCTAATGTACATATAGGGAGCTTTTGTACCTCTGTGGGGAGGAAAAAGTTCTAAAGTACTGCACCCCAGGAATAATTATAAGCAGCTTGTCACCCAGATCTATACTATACACAATGCAAAACAGCTATCACAGTTAGTAAACTGAATTTTAACATCAGTTTTGTAACGGCAAAGGAAACAGTTTCTTATTAAATCTTTTACAAACATCAAAATCCTGGTCATGACAGCCTTTCAGATTTCTCTCAGCACATTCACTTTGGAAACGAATAATACCAGTAATAAAGAAGTCTTCCAGTAAATGTAACTCATCTCTGTAGGAGTTCCCTAGCCTCGATCAATCAACTCCCCGATGAAGCCTATTGCCTCACAGGAAGTCGTCCATGACTACTTAATCCTCTGATTAAGAAAGGACCCATAGAACACATGGTCCTTCATCTATGGTTCACCAACGTTATCCATTTCTCCCCATCCTTCCTTCCCTCTGTACATTTTTTAGTGTTTGTTTGGACAACCTTTGCCTCTTCATAAGCATACCGCTTACATTCACTTACAACGACACTTATCAGGTGTTTCTTTCTGCAGTAATCCTGATTCTACACAACTCCTTCAATACCAGACAGAAACTCAAAAACCTGATTTGCCTAACCAGTAATTCTATAATAACATGCTTGCAAATATTTCATTTTTTAACCCTATTTCCTTTCACCATTACTTTTCCCTCGTTTCCAGCCATCACCGTAGTTCTTGTTCACTACTTTGGAGGAGGAAAAGCCCCACAAGGAGCATGGTATTCTGCTGCATGAAGGCCTGCATTCAACTCCCTGCTCAGACACAGGCTTCCCAAACAATTCTGAGCAGCTCACTTAGGCTTTTGGTGCCTTGGTTCTGTCATCTGTAAAACAGGCCACTCACCTCATTCCAGTGTTCTAAGGTTAAAGGCACTGGACATCATGAAATTATCAAGTACCACAGAACAACCAAATAAATACTACCATATAGAAGGTGGTCCCCACTTCTACAGCTTCTTTTCTTCCAAAATTTACACCCATTTGTTCATGTTCCTGGTGTTACACCTTACCATTATCAATACGGTAGGAAGCCTTTTCTTCTATTCTTTACTTTAAGGGAGATGCTCCAAGTTACATCCCCAAATACACCATTTAATTTGTTCCTCCTAGGCCCAAACCACCACCCCAGTCACACTGGCCTGCCAGGCTGCAGCCCTTTCTCTCTGTCTTTGGTCTGAAGTTTGGTCTGAACATTCTAGCTGCACACCCTGTGATAACAGGTGAGTAAACATCTCCAAAACATCTAGAAGGGACATACTCATCTGATTTTCAAGAAATGAACCGTACTCAATGAACAGAACCAACCACAGTCTCACATGTACCTTCCCACTCTTATCTCTTCCTCAGCTCTTTGTCGCATTCATCCCTTTCCCTCACATCTTAAGTAGAAGACAGCACCGAACATGAGATAACCGCCCTTCTTACCATGAATTGCATATTGACCTTCTGCTGCTCTATTAAAAACTGAATAAATAAAACACTTTTAAAGCACAATTAAGAAGCACCCAGCACCCGCTGGCTTATTTCCTTATCACTGTTTACTCCCTGCTACGTTAATTCATCAAGTCTTATCTCCAGTCTTCTTCTGACATAAGTAAATTCATTTCACATCTCTCATGCAGAATTCATCTTTCCTTCCTCGTTTGTAGCAGCCTTCCAATTTACCTATGCTGACTTAAATCTGAGGGGAAATGAGGGTGAAATTTCCCTGTATAACTCTCTTCTTGAAAGAAATAAGGACAACACACTTTGTGGAGACTTGATACAATAGTAATTAAACTTTGCCTCACTTCATCATAACAACAAAGGTAAACATTAGAAGGGTGACTTTGAGAGAAGTCTGTAGATAACCATACAACACTCCCTTCCCTGGAAGTTTGGGTTTTTGTTTGTTTGTTTGTTGTTGTTTTTTGCATTTTCCAAACAAATTCTAAGAATACAAAGATAAGAATTGGAAAAAAAGAATTACAAAATACATCCTCAGAAAACTCTCAAGTACTTTTTATGAAAATAAACATCAGTTCTACGAATGTCCCTTACAAAAATAGAAGGATGTTTCCAAAAAGCAGATAAATTCTGTGAGGAGATAAAGTGAACAAAAGTCAGAGGTCCTGTACAGATATTAATGAGCTGTGAATTCAAAACTTTCTACAGAAGTAATGATAAATAGTTCCTGCATCACTTAAGTTCCAAGAACAGAAACCATACAACGAACACAAAAATCAATAGTGTTTTTCTTCTCAAGGCAATGCTTCTAACTAAGGAGAGGAACAAAAAGATTTTGAAAATCTTAGCACCATTCCTAGCCTTTAAGAGAAAGCCATTTTGCAAGGCAGAAAGCAGGTACTCTTCCTTACAAGGAGATGCAGCACACACGGCTTCTCCTTCCTGATCTCCTCACCAAAAGCAACAAAATCCTTTACCCACAGGTATCTGATGATCCAGCTGGGAATTCTTCCCTACTTACCCAATAACAAATACCCGATTCTGGTCACAAGAAAGCTTAACCAGGCCATGCTAATGAGATCAGCCTGAAAAGATACTTATGGGACACCTCTGCTGTAATGTCAAATGCATGCTTATTAGAGCATCCAGGAACTTGAGCTTTCTTGGCCACAGCCAGTCAAGAGTCTGAGGAATTTTTATCAGTGCTTCACAGACTGTTTTATTCAACAAAACATCTTATGTTTACTTTAGTAAATAGACGGTAATTAAATTCATCTGCAAAGATAAAGCACAGCAGGGATGTTTCAAAGAAATATTGAGTTTCCCAGCAACTACAGTGCCTTGGGATAATTTCCTCAAAGCTAAGCCTACACAGAAAATTGTAACTATTTAAATTCACTCTTTTCCAATATGTTATGTGGCAACATCAGGAGCAATAGGAGGAGGCTGAACATTCATAAGTGCCATACACCAGCTCAGAATAGGTGGTGAAAAAAGATTTCCAAGTAAAACCAGGAAACAAAACTTGTGATAAACAGTTTTATTACTCAGAAAAGGTTTCCCAGTTAGATGCTAAGTACAGCATGCCAGTAATTTATTTCCTGTGGGATGACAACTGGAAGCACTCACCCCACTCCCATCACTCTAAGGGAACCTCACCACATTCTTTTGAGTTCTAAGGGCTTATTTTGCTCTCAGATGGTTTATCTTTTCAGTTGTCCTGTGTAGAGTCAGGAGTTGGAGTTGATAATACTTGTGTGTATCTTCCAACTCAGGATATTCAGTGATTCATTAATTCTTTTTAATTTCTTCTTTATAGGTTTCTCCTGTGGTTTGCAGATGGGAAATACAACCTGAAATACTACTTAGTGTGTTCATCTCAAGTATCATTTGTTTTGTTCATCCATATAGAGACCACTGTTTGGTATCCTCAACATAAATCTGCAAATTCTCTTTGGCATATCGTGAAAGCTTTGCAAAATACACTACCTAACTTGGAGAGGACTACATGTATACCCATCTCTCTCTAAGTGCTGGAGACCAAACAGAAGAGGAATCTCTTCTCCCACAGGGGAATGCTTTCCATGGGTGTTTCCACAGGGACAGACTGTGCACAGCAGAATAAAGAGCAGTCCTCAAAATCAAAGACTATTTTCCTCTTTAAAATTAAATTAAATTTTCTTGGATATTTTTCATTTAAATACTGATCAATATTACACAGGGTGTGGAAGAACACATCCCAAAATGATAGTTGCCAGACTCCACAGGGCAGAAAGCAAAAACCTCAGTGCAGGCAAAACCATATAATTCCATGAAGCAAATTCGCTACCCAATATTAGAGAATACAGTTTAGGATGACCTATCAGCTAAAAAGAGAGCACACTGAGTGCATTAATATGCCAGAATAACAACAACAGAGTGGGGTTTCTTTTGAAACAAGCAGATCCATTAGTGTGATTATGCTTCTAAATATGATGTCAATTAGGTTTTAGACAGAGTCTAATAGAGTGTAATTTCTGCTCTCAGTAAAGGCACACTGGCCCACAGTAAAGAGCAAATTTTACAGCAGATGAGCAGTAAGTAGCCAAGCAACAAGATCATTTCACCATCACCTAAATGCATTTTCCGGTCTCAGAAATGCAAGTGGTTTCAGAATCAGGGAAAAGAACAAGAGAAAGTATTTATGCTGCCCACAGTATTCCGTCTTTGTACACCCATCACTTGGCCTGATCAAGCTGAGTCTAACAAAAGGTCTGGGTCACAACAGATGAGCCAGAGTGCACCAAATGGAATCGATGTGCTTGTATCTTTCAGATGTTGCTGCAGACATTTAGAAAGAAAGCTGACTTGCGGCAACAATTAAAGTGAGCAAGGGAAAAGGAAAAATAACAGTTCTGGCTAGTGGTGACAGATTAGGACCAGTACTCTGAAAATGGGTTCAAAGCTTTCTAAAGATTTAGTGTGCTCAACAAAAGCAAGACAATAAAAAAAATTCCATCTGGATACTATCCCTCTGGCCAGCTCCCCAGGCTTCACTTGCTCTTTATCCTTTCTCTTGCATCAGAAATCGCAGGAGAAACAGCACAGCTGTAAATACAAAGCCAGTATAAAGATCATCTCATGCTTGAGCAAACAGGTTCAAGATGCATGTGGGTATGTTATGATGGAAGTTGGAAAGAAAATTAGGTGGCAGCTGAGATTTTTTGAGAGGAATGGAAAATAAGTACACGCTATTTTACTGGGAAACAGCAACAAGAAGCATGTTGAATATGTATGAAAGTTAGGATTTTCTTAAGGTCTTTAAGGTATTCTTCACAGTTCACCAATATGTTTAAGAAGGATGCAACTGGGAAACAACTCTCTGCAACAGTGCAGAAACACCTCTATGTCACTGGTAAAGTGTGCTGGAACTCAAACCCTTCTTTCCATGTGACACAATCACACACTGCAAACTGAGCTGAGTTCCAGCTAAGTGGAATTTTTTAATGTTTTCTACCATCAAACTGAGAGGCTGACTATATTACAGATCAATGAATACTGTGGCTTGTCATTTTTATTGTCTCTGCTTCACCAAAAGAAAAAAAAAAAATGAATTGAAAATACATTTCACTCAAATCTCAGTAACTGGCTAGCAAAAGCAGCACATTTTGTTTCAAATAAGCTACAGTGAAGTATCAAGTACCTCAATTGTTTCAGGAATTCAACATCGGTGTTGCTGCTAATCAGCTTGATGAACTCCTCATATGAAGGAGCATATGTGTAGTCTTTCTTCTGATGCTCATTCATCTGTTCTCTGTACTCCAGCTGGCTGAGTAGCATTTGGTTGATATAATCTGGATCACCCAGCAGTTCCACCACTGGTTTCAGTACTGGAGAGGAAAAATATTTTAAAACAAAATCTTTATGTTGAGGAATAACTGTTGTACTTCACAACATAGAGAACACTACAGATAAAAGGCAAAAATAGATGCAAAAAAATCAATAAGAATTTCAAACCAGTCTCCTGGACTCCATGGTACATTTGAGACCTCACACATATCTCTTCATGATAAAACTGTTTGTGCCATTACCCAAACCAATGTACACTGATAAAGTTGAGTCCCATTTGGGAAATTTCAAGCATTTTTTTCCTTTCTATTGTGAGCCTAGGAAGCTGTGACATTAAATTTTCATTTGTAATGGCTGTAAAGTGAATTGAATTGCATAATGCACTCAAGATTTCATAACTTCAGAATTTGAATTCAATTATATTAAAAAATGACAAGCACATTTATAATCTAATTAAAGCATATCTGATAAAATGAAAAGCATAATAGAAAACCTTCATTAAAAAACTGGATAATTCAAAGTCGAAAACAAATCAAGTCTGGTATCATAATTCAGTCATAATCAAATCTATGGATTCTGTGCATCTGAATGAAACTCAATAGGTCAAAATTATTCATATAGTCACTAAAAATAGTGCCACTGAAGACTGCAAAAGGGTTCCCCTATGGAAAAAAAAATAGAAGGAATGAACAAAAGGAATTTTATTCTGAAAGGCATGAGGAAACTTGGCAAAAAGTCAGGACAGTCAAGTAAGTACATGCTTAATTTGGAAAACATAAAGTGCCTTATTGGCCATCACTGAAAATAAAATATCAGCACTTAAAAGCATAGCATCAAGACATACAAAAAGCTGTTTGTAATTATTAATACTGTGCATAGGTACATGTTTAATTAACTCTGATCTTTCATCTACCTTTTGTTGCAAGTATTTCTGCAAGGACTATGCGCAAGCTGACAGACTGGACATCCTTTGAGGGTAGGAGACAACACACCAGAATTTGAGAACATTTTTGCAGGAACCTTACTTCTTCATCAGAGTTCCTCAAGCATGGATGCAGCAAAAAAGGTCTCGGTGGATCTTCCTGCCTAAGAAAAGAAAGGTGAAAAACAAAAAAACAAAAAAAAGGAAAAGAAAAAAGGAGAGAGACATAACTTGCATACCACTTCTATTATGATTATTCACAATTTTTGAAAATATTAAAAACATGAAAAATCCATTATCAAGTTAAAAAAAAAGTTCAGTAAATAAACACATCGACCCTGGTGCATTTTTAAATGGGTTTTTGTTTTGTCTTGTTTGTGTTTTTTTGTTGTTTTTTTTTAAGTCTACTATGACACATTTCCAAATTCCTTTGCTCTGCTGGTGTTTTCATCCACCAAAATAGAAATACTGCATCAAATAGATGCAAATAGATAAAAACAGTCCAACGACTGGAAGGAAAAAAGACCAAGGGCAGAGAATAACCATAAAGGAGCCCCCATTTCTCTACACTTCTCAGGGAGAGGAGGTAGAAGAGGTGGATGGGAGAAAGGTATTTTTAGTTTGCTTTTGGTTCTCAGCCTCCGGTCTTCTTAGTAGACGGCAATAAGCTGCATTCATAACCCTATACTGAGTCTGTTTTACCCATATGGTAACTGGTGAGTGAAATCCCTGTCCTTACCTCAACCCTTGAGCCCTTTTTCATTGTATTTTATCCCTCGCCTCCTTTGAGGAGGAGAAGTGAGAAAGCAGCATCACAGAGTTTAGCTGCCCGCCAGCGTGAAGCCACTGCATAAGTAGAGTACTTGGGACCACTTCTAGTTTGAGAAACAGAACTAACTGCTAAATAATGAAGGTATGTTCTTTCCTTCATAATTGGCAAGCAGAAAATATCATACGTTTGACCTAGCTTTCCTAAAACATCAGTTTTCAGCCTGTCACCTGCAGACTACATCAAATTGCTCTGAGCAAGACACCTATGGAGTAACAGACCTGGTATTATCACTCATGTACAATGTAAGCGAGAAACAAATTTAGAGGAGGATTAACAACAGCAAAAAATAAAATAAATTTAGAAGTATTCAATAAGGATGGCAAATAGAAGAAGTGACTCCCACAGAGCTGGGAAACAAACACCAAACAAATGACCTCAGCAGTTCTGCAGATCAGAACTGTGTTAACAGTGTCAGTGCAGTGAGTCCACAAAGGAACAAATCTGCTGCAACAGTAACATTGCTATAATAGCAGAAGTCATTTGTTTCAAAGTGGCCAAATAGGGTTCTTAAATTCATTTTCAGAAGAATGAGAATGTGAAAATGTAATTTGCTTTCAATTTGACTGAAGCTTGTTTATTCAGTCCCAAATCAAATGTTTTGTATTCAAATATGGATAATGGAGAGGGTTTCAATTCTATAAGTAAGACTAATTTCAGAACAAGTCCCTTGGAACAGCTTGGATGCGAATACTGTTTGCTCTTCAGAGAAGCAGTGTATGAGATGTGCAGATTTCATTACTAACCAGCACAGGTGGTGCAGCTGATGTAGCTCCAAAAGCTGTTTATCTTGTTCTGGTAGGATCTCTTCTCTCTGGCAACTGAATACCTGGCTATTTTCCTCAGCACATTTCCATTGCTCTTGCATCCTCCAGATACATCCTACTGCCTCCTCAACAACACATCAGCTACCACATCACATGCTGTCCCTAAAGGCATTCATTATTTATCCAAAATTGGATACATCCCAGGCAGACAGAATGTCTGGGCCATTTCTGTGCAGTCACCTCCCAGGGAAGCCAAGTCTTCCTCCTCTGGACAGGTTGAGCCACCCCGTCAGCCACTTCAAAACACCGCCAGAAGCAGGAGCTAAATGCCATGGAACAGGTGACATCCACTCAGCATCTGCTAGCTGGCAGCAGACCCATTTCTAACAAGCAGTTCCTGGGTATCTAGAGCAATGATAGAGAACCTGAACTAAAAACAAGCAGCAACTATTCCGCCACCTGGGAGCACACACGCACACTAACACACAGCCCTGGACTAACTTACCTAATTTGTGGGACACAGTGCACAGTTACTAGATCAAGCATGTGCAAAGCATTAAGGCCAGCTGTTATGCACATAGTATTTCACTGAATCAAGATTGAAGTCCCTTTCACCATCAGTATCTTTCTAAACGCATCCACACACAGCATCAATCTCCCGAGGAATGCCAGGTCTGTTTGGGACTGCCAGCACCCTGGAGTATTTACTGCACCTATACCACCATGCATGCAGAAGTCGTTTCTCATCATCTTTGCCTTCCTGTTGTACACATTTATTCCCTGTGAACAGCCAGTACATGCAGATTGGCTGAGCTAGACCCATACCAGGACTTTTCTGCTACAGTCAACAGAACAAACAGAAAACTGCACAGAATAAACAAGTAAATGGCAAATCTCTGGTTCTTGTTTTTTTAACCCAACTACTGCATTTTTGCCTGAGGGAATATGAGGGGGAAAGGGAGCTGCATGCACTGCAGCTGACCGGACATTTAAAGTTTCCCTTGTTTTCTGGCAAATTCTCCATTATCTATGAGGATATGAATCTCTGAAAGGGGGATCCTTCAGTTGCTTTCCTTCTATTTGCTTTAATATAAACATCAGCTTGTAAGGAAAATATACTACTCATCAATTAAATGTCTGCCCAGAGAGCAGCATCCCTTCTGACTCAAGATTCTCCCTCACACCTACCAATGAAATATCTGAGCAATGAGATCACAGAAGGAAGAACAAGCACCACTGCTGTCAGCTGTCCTGGAGCAGTAGCTAGGATGTCCTGATGACATAATCTTAATATTCGGGATCTTACCTCTGGAGGGAATCTTATCAAGAGTAAAGAAAAGTAATATTCATTTTGCAGTGACCAGCAGGTAAAGCAGAAACTAACAAAAAGCAAAGCTACTCCATCTCCCCATCACTTAAGATAACTCAATAGCTTTAATGGTATCTCAAATACAAATAGAAGCATTACTTCTCCCCCTGCCCGGTTTTAAATGTGTGCTATTAGAGCTGTTTGGAGTTTCCAAACAAACAGACATTTAATAATCACAGAAAATACTTATCCTAAAATACATGTAGATATTTACAGATAAAGTTCTGAAAGTCTGGTCAACTATCCATAAGTTCCGACCAAGAAGGGTGCAGTCAACTAATATAAATGCAGCACTGTAGTTAAGAGCTCCAGAAGCCCATCAACCAGGCTCATTTCATCTGCTTCAGGCAACAGGCAACGAGTAGCCAGTAGCAGATTTATTTGTGTCCTCCCAAACAATAAAGAATAGTGAGATATGTAGGAGAACAGAGATCCGAGTGATGTCAGTGATTCTAAAGCAGCAGACAGAACTCAAGCTCTACACAGCCACAGCACACTCAGAGATTGTTGTGGTTTTGTGATTTTTTTGTCAGTATTCCACATCAGAATCATCATGTGGACCAGTGGGAGTTTAAGAGCTAATGTTCTGGATTCATTTACTGCCTTTCATGTGCATTTTGAGTATCCTCTGGCAACATGGCACCCTAGAAAGAATTGAGTCCAATAATGGGACTCATTTCAAAAATTCTCTTGTGGATATTTGGGCCAGAGAACACACCATTGAGTGGATTTACCATATCCCCTTCCACCCACCAGCCTCTGGTAAGATCAAACGCCATAACAGGTTGTTAAAAACCATGTTAAAAGCAATGGGTGGGGGAACATTTAAGCTCTGGGAAAAGCATTTATCAGAAGCCATCCGGCTGGGCACCAGAGGATCGGTCAATCGAGATGGTCCTACATAATCCAGCACCCTACACACCATAGAGGGAGATAAGGTCCCTGTAGTACATGTAAAAAACATGTTGGGAAAAGTGGTTTGGGTCCTTCCAGCTTCTGGAAAGGGCAAAACTCTTCCTGGAACTGTTTTTACAGAGGGACCTAGGTGCACTTGGTGGGTGATGGAAAAAGATGTGGATGTCCAGTGTGTACCACAAGGGAATTTGGGGAAGTGGGGAACTACAGTCAGTGATTCCATGTATATACACGTATATAGATATGTGTATATGTAACACATTAATTATTGTTTGTTGAAATACGTGCATATGTAATGCATGATAATCATTGTTTATTCATATATAGATACATGTTAAGCATGATGTGGTGATGTGAAATAAGGGGTGGTATGTTGTGGCTTTATGGTTTTTTTGTTGTCAGAATTCCACATCAGAACACCACGTGGACCAGTGGGAGTTAACAAGTTAATGTTCTGGTCCCATTTACTGCCTTTTTTGGGCATTTTGAGTACCCTGATGGGAGGGGCGGCATCCCCAGAGGACCTGGTGGGAGAGAAGTGAGGTGGAGCTCTGGAGGACCCTGCCGCCTCTTCCTCTGGCCCCAGCTGAGCCTTCTCAGCTCTCTGCAGAGAAAAGCACGTGCTTCCCTCGCACTATCGGGGGCTGACGTGTACTTCGGGTACTCTTGTCTCTCTCTCGTTTTGTTTGATTTTTTTCCTCTTCACTCCCTTGTCTCTCCTTTTTCTTCAGGGCCTGTGCCCCTCTGTCACGGACTTATACAATGCTACAATGCCAGTGTTAACAGAAGTTTCTTGCCAGTGATTTTCATCGTATGAGTTCTTCAAGCATGCTCTGAATTCTCTCTGAATTCTCAGTGCCATTCCACAGCTTCAGAAAGCAAATGAGATTTCCTTCAGCTGTCCCTAAATCAGTGGAATGTCCATAAACTGGGAACTCAGACCCATAAGTATGGCCCGTCAAAGTGAACTCTGTTTTATGGGATCTGTTCCAAATAGTGAGATTCTTTGAACCCAGACTGATGCTTGGAGTATCTCAGATAATTTCAGGCAGTTCCCACATGTGCACGCCACTGACTGTCATCAACACTGAGACCCAGTCTCTTAGTATTGCATGTATAGTATGAGTTTATCCATCATTTCACAAAGGAAAGCAGAAAAGCAGTTTTATATTTCTAAAGGCAAACAACATAAATATTACCAACACTACAGAAATCCATTATATTTTCCTTCTCGTGCTGTAGCTATTCACTTCAAAATCTTTAACAACAATTCTTCATTTCTCAGGAACACAGGACCCACCACAATCCTGGTGTACCGTACTGCCACCTATCACAGGGCTTTCAGGTTCATCACCACAGAGGTCTCACAAAAATATCTTATTTTACTCTAGTGTCCATGCTATATACATTAGTTTTAACTAAGACCATCTGGTAACTCTGTGTTGTGAAGACTCACAACAGAGAGAAGACCTCTAGTATTTGTGGTTGAGTTACAAGCTTATGACGTGAATCATTCTTTTTCTTTTTACATAGTCTCAATGCTCCAGACTGCATGGAAAAGCTTAAAAATGTTTCCTGCAGGAGATTTATGAAATCAAAAATCCATCCCAGAGTTATCACCTACAATGCCCACACAACTCAGGGTCTCAGTAGATTTGGAGTTGGCAGTACTACTGGTCTGCGGACAACACATCCCACAAAAATTACCCTGGATTCAGAAGTGTTTGACCAGAAATTTAATGACAAATACGATGAGTCTTGTCTGTTTTGGAAATAGGAAGCAAGTAAATGAATAAATAGTATCCAGAACATCAACAACTCCACAGGATATTATGTAAAGATCCTTTCTCATAAAAGAAAAAACCTTTTAAAATGTTCCATCTGGTCTTGTTGTTGCTTTCATTCATCTTTAAAGAGAGAGTCTTGCAGAGTTGCATTTAAGTCTCAATCAGTGCAACTGTGAGCTGAAGTGTACATGCAACTTGCTCTAAATGACTTTCACCAGAACATTCATCACCTATTGTCATTAAAGTGATTGAGGACTATCAAAATAACATGTGACCCGCACCTCTTCATCTGTATCACCCTCAGCTCTAAGCTTCTTGATGCTGTAGCAGAATGAAAATTGAATTTAGACCATAAGCCACAGTCGTAGGCACACCTGAAAAAAGTACCTGCTAAAAGCAAAACAAAACTCCAAAACCAAGCCAACCAAAGCACTGCAAACAAGGACAAAGCCTTTGATTTCCAAAGTCATTTTTATCAGGATCAGAAGGATTAATAAAAGAATTTACCAACATTTGCTGTCTTAGTAACTATATTATTTATACACATCACAGTTACCTTCTAAATAAGAAAAGCAGCTGGATATCAGGGCAATCCCAAGATGAAAAAGGTACAAGTTGTCTCGTCTACCATTCTAATGGTTCTGTGTCATGCCAGACAGTCTTACCTACAGCTAGAGGAGCATCAGCACCCTTCTTTTTCTTTGTTTCTAGCAGGAAAGACATTCTCCTTTAAAGCAACCGAAGATAGGAAAGAAAAAGGAAACAGACCTCCCTCCCCATTTCCTGTCTCCCCCCAGCCAGCATGGAAGTGGCCTCTTTTTCTCATGCTCTCCTTCATTCAAGTGCACATTTTTTCTTATCTGTTTGCGTCTGGTGGTCATTTACCTTGAGCTTTTTGTTATCAAGTGGAGCATTGCAATGATTAAAGTAAGCCAAAGGGAAAGCAGGAGCACGGTGAGGAATGCAGCCTCTCTCCACCTGTCCTAGTCTGAAGGGCTGCAGCCTATTTCATTCTGATTTGTCAGACATCATAGGCTTCACTCAGACAGTCAGTGGAAGCAGAAAAGCAAAGGGATTTCTATGGCTGAAGTGAACCAAGTGAAAAAATATGAATTTTGCACTGAAGAAATTGATGCCTCTATCTCCCTAAGGATAGATGGTTTCTTTCTCATACTTTAGTGGAGTTATCTGTTGTCTTATGGGAAGAAAACTGAGAAAGCAGTTGTATAGGCAGCACCCACTCTGGTACTCACGTACTGACAACTTTGCAAGCCACCTAAGAACAAGCAAAATGCCCTTTGCAGCCACACTGCTTTATCAAGTCAGCACTGGAAACAGGATATGGTATTCCAGCTGGCATCACAGAAGTAAAGATACCTGGTTCTAATTACAGTCATCACTCAGAGCTAACCAGATTCATTATTATTGGCATCAAGAAGAAAATGTGAATTCCCATTTAAATCTACTACTATTTTTAAAACATTGAAAGAAAGGTCAAGCTAGGCTAATGACATTTCTTATGCTCCCTAACCTAGAAAGAATTTTGTGTTTGAGTTATAACACAATTGAGTTACACACAATTTAGTTGAGTTATAAGCAAAGGTTTTCCAAAAAAAATCTAGCTACCAAGCCAAGCGAGACATGTTGTCATTCTCAAACCAAGATTAAAAATGTCAACAAATTCTAACAAAGCAAACACTATAGTAGAAGGTAAATAATTTATTATAAAATTCAAATTATTCATATAAACACGTTATATTAAAAAAATAAACCAAGAAGTCTCTGGCATGCTTCCAGGTTTATTATATACATACTGAGATTTAAGATTTACTGTAACACATCTTGATTTATTTTTCATTTCTTATAGAATGTAATCACTCTTTAGTTTCCTTTCACTTTGCATCCTACATGTTAGATCACATAAAGCTGGCACGTACCATAAATACATTAACCTCATCATCTGCTGTGAAACAGAAAGTAATGAAAATGGCAACACAGAGACTGGTCACTGACCAAAAACAGTGCAGCGTTTTTCCTCTGAAAGTGTGCTAAGAAGTACATGAATAGGCAAAACAATTTCATAGTATAAAATGCATGGCACACATCTGAAAGACCAAAGCACACTGAAGTTAGGGTAACCGCAGGTAAGTGCATACATAACCCCAATTCCATTCTCAATTACACAAATGGTTCACTCAGGTTATCAAACTGCACAGGTGTATGAGTTCACACATGCAATTACCATTTGGGTGCACCTACTGTATTTAGGAGACAGTCACCCTTTTAAGTGGATAAAGAGAACACTGCCAAAAAGAAACCCACAAGATAACCTAAAAAGAGAAAGAAAATCCAGCCAACAGTCTTTCAGCAGAAAAAACTAGTTACTGCAGAATGGACCGCTTACGGAAACTACAAAGATTTCCCCTCGTGGGGCTGGCACAAATGAAAAACTGAATGGAATTACCCCTTGTGCTATTGCAGAAAAAGTGCAACTAACTATGTTTCGTCTTCACTGGCAGCTCTGACAGTCTCTCTCCTTTTCCTTGCAGGTTTGCACTACTCGTGCAGCCCTCTCCTACTGCGAGGATTCAAAGATCAAATGAAAATCGCAGTGAATCTGAACTCTGAGAAAAGGATAAATGTTGTCTCCCCTGGGTCTTACAGATGCCATGTTGCCTGTTAGGTCCCGGTAACTGGTAAGAAACCAGAAAGGTTTTATCAATTACACAAGAAAATGTTACATTATCCATTACTTTGATATAACAAATCTAAAAGTAGAGAGATGAGCAAGAAAACTCCAATGAAATACACAGTTTGAGTTTTACCTGGCACTGGCTCCTTTAAGGTCACAGAAGTGCGTGAGTAAAGCTTTCACTACATCATTGCAGACGACTTTAACTACATCAATGTGACTCAGCCTCAGTCGCAGCTGCTTGGCAATCTCCCAGAAGTCTTCTGACAGCAGCTGGTACAGCTGCCCTTCATCTCTGCTGAGCTGCCCATACCAGGACAGGATGTAATCTCTGTAGATGTAGTCAAACACTGAAAGGAAAAGTACAACAATAAGTAGCAAAATCTGCAAAGTGAAGGCACACTGGGATAGCAGAAACTTAGTCCTCCACATCATTAAATAGGTAACAGGTTTCACAACTTCTCCACTTGTTTTAATTTCTCACCAGAGCGTGATGTTGGCAAAGATACAGAAATTTGCACCTAGCGGGTTACTGGAGGTCACTTTGCAGAGCAAAGTCCGTAAGTGGATTTGCTCAGACAGTCAGGCTACTAGCTAAATACTAACCTCAAGCTAATATCTGTGCCTGAACATTGGATTCAATTATATGAACTACCTTACAAGCTGGCTGTGTATAGGCTGCTGCAGACTGAAACCAACCTTCTTCAGATACAAACTCAACATTGTGTCCACTCCAAAGTTACAGTTAAAAGAGGAGGCGCTAAGACTTTTGTATTCGAAAAGGCATATACAAAGTTATGGAAGGTACTAAAGGATCAGAAGATACAGAGATAGAAGTGAACAAGCAGATTAGCAAAACAGCATGAACTTGAAATATAAGGTAACAGCCCCAGCTGTACCTACAAGCAACAGGATTACTGCAACTGCAAGTTCCATCTACTTTTTTTGACTTTTTGAGCTTCGTGTGTCTCCAGCTTCACTGATACATAACTATCAGGTGCCTCCGGAGTTGTAGGAGGTGTTCAAGCTACATCCAGCACTGCCAACAAGGTGGGGGAAAAGTTGGCAGTGGATGGGTTGTGAATGGGATGAAAACACTTTAGAACAACCAAAGGGGTAACTAAAAAAGAAAGGGGAGAAAAAATGTCACACACCTCTGAGTCTGAGCAGGCTCTTTATCAGACATCCTGATTTCAGAGTTGTGCTGTTGTTTGGGTTTTGTTGTTGTTGTTGTTGTTTTAAACATTAAAAAAATATACCCTACTTGTCATTGTAAGCCCATGGTTTTATGCAGTCACACTACTCCACTATTTCTTAGTTTCCACGTTGATAGAAATTACTGGGTTTTTTTTTGCCAGCTTAATAAACTATAAAAAGCTCCCTGGCACCATGACAGTGAAATTAGTAATGTACTAATAGCATAACAACTGAATAATTTTGTCTCCCTGAAACGCTAGCAGGCTTCCTCCTACCTCACTGTACCAAAATCATTGCAAAATAAAATACTAAAAATTGATAGAAGTTTGCGGTCGAATGTTTTAGAAATCTAATTCCTTGGGTTTATAAAGAAGCCAAGTCACTTTACCGAGCTAGAGTAAATTAGATGGCATTTACTAAGACATTTCAAGGCTTCCAAATGACTTATTCAGGAAAAACAAAGATAAACATAAAATAAGTCAGTAGAAGTTCCAAAGATTCTGAAGTAGTAGAATTCCTAACTGCCCCTTGCCTAAGGAACAGAGTTATGGCACAGAGGATCAGTGGCTCCTTATCTGCATTGGCCAGATCTCTACAAAACGGGAGTACAACTTGCATCTCACAACACAGATCTGAAATACTGTCTTTACACAAATGCATGCATTGACTTCAAGTACCAAAGAAAAAGTGAATATCCTTTCCTGAAAGGAGACCAGAACAGTTTCAATACAAGCAATTCCAAAACTCTTATGTGACTGTATTAGCAACAGAAAAGGACATACAGCTACAACACTTGCTTGAGCTACTCCAGAACAGGAAGAACCACAATTAGTGAAATCTAAGTGCAATATAAGATTAATTCTGTTAGGCTCTTGCATCAGGCAACCACCAAACAGCTGTTTAGAATACCATGTTACTACAAAGCTAGATCTAACATATTTGATACAGTTATCATAGGCTGCTTCTGTAGAAATAAAGCATTAAATAAAAAATTTAGCAAAAGATGACAGACTGTACTGCCTAAGTACCTGGCAAAAAACTGTCCCACAGAAATAAACATTGAACACTTTGCTACTTGTTAGTCACTAACACTGGGTGAACTGGCTTTGCCCAGTGCCCAAAGCCAGTTCAGTTAAACAAAACAGTCTTATCTCCAACTTCAAAGAACAAGCTAACATACTAAAGCTCCTCTCCTGAAGTTCCTAAAAACTGATACCGAATGATCTGAATTGATGCAATGCTATCATTTCCAAAATATCTATTTTTAAAGCTAAAGAGATTAAAGAGTTAAAGGGCCATTACTTACCTAATGTCTTTCGGACTTCATTAGGTTTTAGCTACACAGTACAGATCAAGATGATGAAGCCGAATACTTAATGTTACCTTAATTTCCTTAAGTTCCTCATGCTCACTAAACCTGTATTTAGGCCACAATGCTACAGGCTGGTAAAAAGCTGTGTGAACTACCAGACTTCAGGACTGGGAATCAGCCCCAGACATCAGCAATAGTGATGTTAAGATCCAAGTTCTCTTCTTCAAGTTTGTGCTGGGAAAAGTACTAGCATTTTATGGTTCAGCTGCATTTTACACCATTCAGCCTTGATGAAACTGACACATTCCTTTTATAGGCTAGATGTTATCACTGCTCCTATGCAAAAAAAGATCATGCCCATACAATTTCCCATTTCATACTGTTATTAATTTTTTTTTTTTTTTTTTTACATTCGCTGAATAATTAGTACAGATGTGTAGAAAAAACACAGGAAATACCAAACATATAAACAATAGAAGAAAAAATATGTTACAAATGCCCAAGAGACACATTAAAAAAGTATCAGACAAGTTTCTGTACAAATGACTTTACCCATGTACTCTCTGCCAAGAGAGTCTTTTTAGATCCAAGTGTTTGAATCCCAATGGCAGAAAGAACATGAATTCAAATCAGGCTTTGCCCAAATTCTGGACCCAAACAGCTGATTTTTGAGAGCTGTGGAAAAAAAAAAAATACAGCTGCTCAAACAGAGTGGCGGAAGGCATTGCATTTTTTTCACTAAAAGTCAATTTGTGGATCCTAAATTGGGAAATTAGATGGATTGTAAAAATATTTCATTTGTAAAGGGAAGTTCTGATGCACAAACCTAGCAGAGTTCTTCTAAAGGGCCAACAAGAATGCAGATAGGCAAGATCTGATCTACAAGTATAATCTCATCAGATTCCCAAATCTTTTCATCAAGAGACTCAGGACAGGACCCAATGAAACTAAGCAGCTGTGGAAGAAAAGGTGGCATTCCCTGACATGAAACATTTTCAGGGCCTAGAAACAGAGGGCATCACCAAATAGCCAATTTCTACAGCAGAATAATTTCACAAGCGGAGTTCTGATTTGTACCATGATCCATGCTGTTTCACTTACTCATAAATGATCCAGAAATGTGGGTAAGTAATATGGAGATGAAAACTGGCCATGAAAAATGTTAAAGATCACAGAATATCAGGCGTTTAGAAGATGAAATTTAGTTCCCTGGTGACCAGCTACCCTGATGGCAGAGAAGTCTAGTGACAGCTGCAGCCTTTAGCCGCAACAGCACAATGTGCAACAGCAGCTGGGTCTGTCTGAGCACAGCCTTTCCTAAGAGGCATTCTTGAGCTGCCCAATGATACGGGATGAAAGCATGAGGCTTCCAAGCAAGAAATAGCGTAGAAAGCATCAGAAGGAAAGGCCAAAAGTCTTTGTAAAACTGGGTCATCTTTTCTTTGCTTAAGAAACAAAAGGCCAACAAGAATCATATAAATCTAGCAAAAACAAAGCATGAAATTTTCTGGAAAAGCATTTCAGTGTTTGTCACCCAGTTGGCTGAAAAAAAGACTCCGGTTTAAAATGAAAAGGTTTTCTTTCTGCTGTATTCAGCAAGTTAAAAATCTTAAAATAATATTACACTTGTGTTTGCACGCTTTAATGCAACACATCACGGGGTAGCAGGGCTAATTCAAAACTTTCTCTCACCTTGTACCTGCAGCTTATGCAAAAGTACTACAATTAAGGGGAAAGAAACATTCTGAAGCTTTGTCCTTTTGTACTACTTGCTTGTCAGTGGGAGATAGAAGTTGCTAACCAAGCTGTAAACAGACATAAACCTTTTTGGTGCAGAAAGTGACTGACACTGTTGAATGTCAATTCCATATACTTCTGTTGTACTAACTTCAGAAAGAGAAGCCATTCCACGGGAGGGTGACATCACAGGAAAACCACAGTATTTATTAGTTTAATAAAATAACACTGATAGCTGAAATGGAAATATCAGTAACCCCTTTAATTAAAAGTAAGGATGATCGATGATGCCTATTCTTCCCATTACCTTAACAGGTCATGAGAACAAAAAAATAAAAATGCAATAAAGCATGTGACAGCTTATCAAGAGAGAGAGAGACACCACAAAACCTCAGCAAACTGTGCAGTAATGGGGAGCTGCTCTAAATAAAGAGGAAAGTTTACAGACTGGCAGTAACACCAGGAAAAATGCAGTGTAAAAGCAAAAGTTCACAGGTAATTCTGGACAGACACGAGATAGTTAGCAAGATACCGTAAAATTTGGGCAAATTTAATTACATGGATGATGAAGAATAGCTGAAGAAACCAGAATATGAACTTGTAAAAGAGTATCCACAGGGGCAAGGAGTATATACCATGTCCATTTTCGGAGATTGATCATTTTACTCCAATAAAAAAGTAAAAAGTCTCATTTTGCAACTCATTCAGCATCTCAAATTCAAACTGTCACTAACACCTTTGGGAGATAAAAAGACTTGCTTTAATTTACATGCGGTAGAGTGAGAAGTCTCATCCTTGTTAACTGCATAACAGAGCTGGCTTTGTTAGTCACTTAGCTAGGCCTGGAAGAAGTACAACCCAACTGACAAGTTTGCTCTCCAAAACTCAAGAGTGTGAATGGAAAGTAAAAATTGTTCTGAAAAGAAATGGCAATAAAGAAAGTTGTCAGAGCAGTAAGTCCTCAGCTCCGAGAAATGAATCACTTAAGAATATTCTTAACTAACTTTCAGCCTGACTGGGTAAGGATGGACTTACGAATCCAACAATCTGCAGAAAAATTACTTTAAATGAAGATACTGTCACGTTTTCAAAAACACAAGCTTCTCACATATGCATGCAGCAGGAGAGAAGAGCAAAAAAACATTTTTCACCCAGTAATCCACAACAGCTCTTCACTCTCTTCAAATAGTCCCTCTGTCTCCAATTCCATGCTGATAATGGGGAACAGTTCACAAACTTAAGCCACAGACTGCACTGGTGACCCGTAGACTTCATATATTGCAGCAGTCAAAAGTACAAATCACCTCTTCAGATTCAGTCTTCATCGCAAAAATTTGACCAAATGTAAAGACCTACTGCAAGAGCCTAGATTTTATCAGATCAGAGAAGCCCAATCGAGTCTTTGAAATGTTAGGCTTTTTTTTTTCTTCAGTTACAAAGGACTCCATTTTCACATATTTTCCAGATATTTACATAAAAAACTGCAGTTAAAATAACAAGATGACAGTTCAACTGCAAATACAACTTCACATTACTCACTGCAGCTGATCTCTTGGGAAGACCAAGACTTTACGTTTTCTAACAAGGAGGAAGAAAACAGAGCCATTTCAAAATCTAGACATATTGTACAGTTACAGTTTGGTAAGAGGACAAGAGGTACATAAGGCATCTGATGCTCCTCTATCCAAATTAAGACTCACCTTCTTTCAGTGCCTTATCCATGTTGTGAGAAATGACCACCCTCCTTGACTGAACTGCATCGTGGGAGCTCCCAATCCAATTACTCTAAAATTCAAAGAGAACATTCATAAGAAGAAATAGTTTTTTCTTTTTAAATGACAACTAGAACCGGAGTTCAAGGTGACCGTGCTCTCATCTGTATCTGTGCACATGTGTAATCTTTACAGTGTACCACCCTTCATTTAGCCTCATAAAATACAACAAAAATAAAACTGAAGCCATTAGCTCTCTTACAGTAATTTCAGTTCATGTTCTTTCAGGTTTCTTCCTTCAAAAACATTTCTGGCCACTGCATTTTAAGCTGCTGGACAACACCAACATTGGTCTATTTTGAAGCATTACTGTTCAAATAGGTGGGTGGATGAAGAAACATTTTTCAGTTGGCAGAGAGCATTCTGTGATTCACACCATCCCTATATAGACAGGAGTATAATTAAAATCAGAAATAGAAATTGTCCCCATTGGCACTTTGCTTACTTCAGTTCTCTTCTTGGGAATTCAGACTCATACAGACGCAAGTAACTAAAATGAGTGATGGCAGATAACTTACAAGGGGAGAAGAAGCAGCACCTATCCACTAAAAAAAGAGCACAGCTGCACTGCGAGAAGACAGCACTTCCCACACATGCCCCCAGTGACTGAACCGCACACCAACGAAGAACATGAAAGCAGTATAAACTTATAAAGGAGACATTAAGAAGAAACACCTTTCAGGGTTTTAAAAGGTATTATGCCATCATTTCAGCCAATCTGCAGCCTAATGCCTAGTGTATTTTGATGTAATGTTCTCCACCTACTACAGATATACACAGTCATACTGGCACTAACCAAACTGCTCACTTCAAAATTAGCTTAACTCCAGCCAACATAAGAAAATTATAAATACTGAGCTCTTCTTGCGTCTTCTTGCCTGCCTCTTAATTCAGGACCTTTCTACAGCAGAGGAAAGAACGCAAAACAAACGCTGTAAGGGAGAACTCACAAGCACAACATGGTTCCGCACTGTAACTGCATGATGCAATGCACATATTTTCAGGATGTAAGCTGGCTCCTTACACCATTGGATCCTTCCAGATTTCAACCCTGAACATTGCAATACGATGAAAAACGCAGTAATGACAGCAGAGCAGCAAGATCCCAAGCTGCAGCAAATAAGGATCTGCTCAAATGCAATAGCCGCGGGCACAGAAATAATGGAAAGAAGCTGCTCACCTTCAGAAGGACTCAGTTATATAAGGACCTCCAGACCCTTGCTTCTAATGCCAACCCTTAAATGAGGTCTGGCAAAGACCCAGGCCCCACCCCATCTGGTCACTCAGGTACCTTGCATGCACTTGAGCTCCCCATAGTTGGCCCTGCCTTCCACCAGGTGCTCAATCACCAGTCCAAGCCACGACTTAGCATTTCCACTACAAACATTCAAGGAACAGCACTTTGCTGAGATGTAACCTCACATTTTAGTTTGCAAGAACATATTTCACTGACAAGGTTTTCTAAGGCTGATAACAGCTGACTTCTAAAATGCACCGATTATTTTTGTAATGAGAAGCTGGTAACAGCAATGTTTACAATTAGAAAGTTCAGGACAAGTGATCAAAGAGAACTTTAAACAGGGAGAAGTGATTATTAACATTAGCAATGGTGATTTTGTACCTGCACAAGTGTAATTATTGAAGGAAAAAGGGAGATGCATGCATGGCACGTTGGATTTTCTGAGAAATGGTCCATATCAAAACAGGCATTGCATACAATGACAAACAGCCTGAGAGAAAGGCATAGACCAAGCAAGAAACCTACCTTCCACTTTGTTTAAAAACAGATTTTCAAGGACAGATGAGAATCTAATATATGAATAAACACAAACATTTGATGCATTGGAGGGTTAGAACACAGGAGAGAGAGAACTGTTGTCTTCAGCTATCTAATGAGAGAGTAAAGAGAAGGAGCCGCTATTTCTTGTACCTGTATAGCATGAGGGGCACAGGACACAGACTGAAACACAAGGAATTCTGATCAGATATAAAGCAAAATTACTATAATAATGGGGCTGGTCAAATAGCAGAACAACAGGCCTAAGAGACAGCCGAACCTCCGTCCCCAGAGACACTCAAAAATGAAATGGAGAAAGTACTGAGTGACCTGACCAAGCCGTGCCTGCTCTGAGCAGGTGGTTGAAGTAGACAACTTCCCAAGATGCCTTCCAACCTGAACTGTTCTATCATTCTTGATGATCCTTCAGAGATCTGGGTACTTCACTTAGTGGCTGAAAATGGACCAGATCTTAAATTGAGCAATGAAACAGCTGATCAAACTCCTTTTTTCCTTTCAGTCTTACGAAGTTGCATTTAGCAAAATCTATTCCCTTGCTTTTTATTTAAAAAAAATACTAATAAATCTGTTTCTGTGACAATAATGATGAATCAACTGAATAAACAGGCACCCCCGAGCTGGATGACATATGGCAACAGCCACCTTCAAAACAACAGTGACAACCTGCTAACACAGGCTTACAGCACTTGTGATAACAGAAGGTCTTCCAAAAATTCACACTCCAAACTCAGAGTTATCAACAGAGAGAATGCAAAATCCAGCAGATCTGGCAGATCATCTTCCTACCGACCTCAAGTCAGATGGATGTATGCAGATGTCTCACCTTACAGAGAACAGGTGCAGCTAGAAAACCATCACTTGAGTGTTTCCACATTTTTCTTCATGTTGCTCATCTGTAAGAAAACCGTGCTATCTTTCATGAAACTATTGGCATCGCCCAAGACAAAGGTGTCTGTAAATGGCTTAGCTTAGCTCAAAAATCTCACTTAGGTGCTCTCATACTCAGAATATTCCAGTCAGTCCTGACTTGCAGCGGTACAGCCCCACGGTGAGCTCCACTCCAACAGAATTTACTGCCAAAGAGGACTGAGAGAAAACAGAACGAAACTTAAGTAAGATTTGACAAAGTGACTTACAAGTTGTGGGAAGCACATTTGGAAGGAACATGCAAAGAATGAGGTTGCTAACAAATGGAGACGGCTGCTTCCTGGAACTGCTTACGTTTTCCTTGAACTTGCTTTTGTTTACAGCCTGGACGCAAACATTTCCCGGAGACTTCTGAACAACATTCATTGTTCAACACTTTTGAGAATGATTTCAGATGCAGACAACAACAGTCTGAAAAGCCCAGGGAAAAAAAAAAAAAACAACAGCAAAAACCAACCCAAGGCAGGCAATGAGCCAGACATCCAGGCTAGCTTGATCTAATATCACAGAAGGCTTCCGTGAATTCTTGGGAAATATATACAGGCCCAATCTACAGAACAACGTCACAGTCTGTCCTTGATGAAGATGGTGAGAACCCACAGCCTTGACACTGAGGCCAGAAGAGCTATGGAAACCACTCCGGGGAGCCAGAAAAACCTCCATGGCAGCCACCTGTCTGATGGTTTTTCATCTCATGAAAGAGCTGTGTTCTGCCTCTTTTTAACACGGAATCAGAAGACGTGCAGAAGAAACTGACCCATTCATTTCATTAACACTGTTCTCTTCCATGGTGCAAGCTCAAGTGGGGAAAAAAGTAATCGTGGAACAGAATGATTACACAAACCCTCCATGGACACAACATCAACTTGTTTCTCTTAGGGCTGTTCAACTAATCCTTTTTCATCATGTAACAAGATGGTGGCTTGGAAAAGGACATCATATTCTACATAACTGCCTTTTCCTTATGGAGGTTTTGCTGCTCTCCTCTACGGAACACAAGAAATTAAGACCTGGCAAAAGCAAGAGTTCAATCAGCTAAGGGGTTATGGGACAAATAAATCAGAGTCTGAAAAGCATTTCATTTCCTGAGATTGGTCTTCTGTAAGAATAAAATTTTTGCTTCATAGTTACATGTGCAGGTAATTGTCATCCTGGCAGAAATTCCATTCTCAACCAGCTTACAAATTCCTATGGATAAGGGGCATTTCTGGAGCAAAAACATTTTAGCTGCAGGCCCCAAAGTGCAACTGTTCACAGAACCACAGCTGACTACTTGAGGCTTATGTGACTTTTACTAAAAATTTTAAAATATTCCTGAAATCGATACCAATGCTATGCTATCTTTTCATTATTTTAATTTCAGGACTTGCATAGCAGTAAATTTACCTGCATCATCAAAAACAAACTGCTAACCTGCCTATGTAAGAGATACCACTAAGAACAAAAGTATCGTACCCTCTGTTTTATTGAAAATAAGTGGAAGTAAAACATATACTCTCCTTTCAGTGCCAAAAGGATTCATAAACTAGAAGCACAATCACTGGCCAGCATATTTGGCTGTAAGCCCAAGAGGAACTAAAACCAGTGTAACAGAACAGTGATGAGCAGAGGCTGTAAGGACTAACAGAAACATCAGCAAAACCCTGCAGTAGCAAAGCTTTCGTGGTATTCCTTTATGGGGCAGAAAATGAGACAGACTGGAGGACACACTTGATTTAAGGCAGATGTTAAAGTAAATAAATAAATAAACAACAACAAACCATAAATATATCTGAAGACTTATCAAGGTATAAAGAAGAAGACAGGAAGGAAGAAGGCAGTTTTCCCTCTCCCTCACAGCTGCTCAAAACTTCTCATTACCTCAAGAGCTGCCCTGCAAAAAGCCTAAAAATTGAGGCCCACAGATGGCAAATCTTCTGCTTCCTGCAGTTTCTGGGGCTCCTTCTCTAGCTCACCTTCACAAGCCCTGTCTGATGGCAAGCATCCAACAGTGAAGCAGGCTGAAACTGCATGTCCTTTGCCTCCCTTATCTGCCTTGAAATGCACAGATTATATGCAAATAACTTCCAACTTCCATCCCTCTATGATATGAGTGCTTTCTTCCAAAATATAATTAAATATATTGTTACATCTGTGAACTCATGGCATATATGTATACACACACACACACACACGCACACACACGAGTGCTATCTTCCAGAATGCAGAGGTTTCAGTCACTACCTGAACCAAGGACAAAAGTTTTACCTTCACTTCAGTGACAAATTCCAGAAAAACCTCACATTCAAGACTGGAACTTTAGGAATGTACGACACCATCACAAAAGTGCCTCTAAATTAAGGGAGAAATATTTCTAGGAACGGAGAGCTGTTAAACAGAAGCAAACGAGCAATCGAACGGTCGGGAGCTAAGTTTTAAAGAAAATGGGAGCCCTGGAAATCACAGGAAACTGAAAAGCGGGACAGTAAAATCAGCATGTCTTTCTGGCTGAAGAAAAAACAAGCTCACATTTATTGCTTTCGTTACTGCTGCAAGGCAGACCAGGCAGGTTGTTCTTAACACAGAGCATCATTCACTTTATCTGCATTTATAATAGCACTTGAATTTCATAAACAAATCCTTGGGTTTTTGCAGATAAACCAACCACCTTATTCAGAGTTGTTGCTTTGAATCAGAGTCAAAATTCTATACTGCAAAGAAAACTCTGTCCTGCCAGTTTTGTTTTGGCAAAAGTACAACGCACACTGGAAACGTGGGAAAAAAAAGGTGTTCTCCTTCCCACTTCCCTGGTTAACATGATCCTTCACATGAGTCAAAGCCATCTCCCCTAGCACATAAAAGTTAGCAGTGGCACAGGGAACAAGTCAGAATTTTAAAAGGTGACACATCTAACAAGTCCTTCCCAGGGCTATTGTTGGCGTTAGCAAGGCTGCTCACACCGAAGTGAGAAGCCCTCTGGGACTTACACATTTTAACTACAGTTCAACTGGTGTCTTTTTGCTGTCTTGCCTGTTGCTGTCCTCCTCTGCCACAAACAATCTGGTCCTAAACCTGCTCCTGGAAAGAGCTGAAAAATATCTGATAATGATGTCACGAGATTTCAGATTTCAGCACCATTCAATTCTCACTATTTAAATACAAATAGAAGCTATTTACTACTAATTCCTGTAAGATATTATCATTTGTCTATACATTTCTCCTTCTCTTTTTAAGGATTATAAAAGAATAAAGGGAAGAAACTGAAGCCTGTGGTTAGAGCTCTCCCATACAGACAAAGGCTCTTCTTCATGGCAACACAGACTTTCTCAGTGAGCTTCAAACGCTCTTACTGAGATACCCAACAGAAGCCCAAGTTCCAAGGGGTACAAGCGGTAGTTAGGACAAAGCAAAGCTTCACATTTGGGAGGACAGCTTCTCCAGAGGCCATCTCAGGCAAAAAGAAGAAGGTATACACTTCGCGTTTCTGAAATATGAATGTAGAGTATTGCACTTTCTCAACTGAGTTATTCATCTGCACAAACAGATGAACGAAAATCAGCAGCACTAAACTCCTGCTGTAAGTGCTTGCAGAATTGGAGAACTCACAAAAAGTTCAGTTTTTCCAGCACAGCGTGAAGAGCTCGATCCAAGCCCCTTTGAAGTTGACTGAGTACTCCCACTCACTTCCCAAGAGCTAAGTCTGACTCCCACTAGAGTAAATATTTATTGCCGTATGCTTTCTGTTTCCTCATATGGTAACCCCAGCGTGAAAAATCAAAGAAAGAAAAATAAACACTACCCCGCACGCTCACAGACTTAAGAAATGGAAAAGAAAATTAGATCTGTAGGACCCATTTCCTCTACAAATATATAAATATTAGGCCAAGAGAGGGGTCTTTCCTACTCTTCCTGCTCTTGAAGGACAAAAGATGTGACAACATCAAAAGCATTCTGGCTTTACTGTCTTCCTGCCACTGGTTCCCAAAAGAGGCAACACAGCACCATAAGGCTCTGTGAACATGGGAAGGTAACAACCAAATGGTAACAAGGAGCACAGGCATGGCTGGAACATACAATAAGAAGAGTAACTTCACATTTTTACCCAAGCTAAACGTACAGAAGACACTTGGAAATAAAAATCTCCACAGATGGCCGACACGTCTATATGCTGCTAAGACAGGCACTATTGCTTCCTCTGCCTACATTGTGCTGAACCAGCAGTCAGGAAAATTGCACAACATACACAAAATCATCTTCAGAGTGAGTACTTCAGGCAGCTCAGGGACCACGAGCCATTTTTGCATCAAATATACATGATGTGTAAACACATCAGCAAAACAGTACATTGAAAACATGAGAAAACCGAGCAAGGGACCTGGAATCAAAGCCAGGGCAACACAAAGATCTCCTTTTGGGACAGCCCCTCCTTCCAACCAGGTTATGTTCTGAGAGCAGCACAGGGAAGGGAGACAAACGAAATTTCAATTGAATCACAGAGAAGGTGTAAAAAAAAAATAATAATAATAAAAACCAGAAAGAGGGCTGCAGTGGGCAGGCACTGCTGCTTTGGGAGCGACTTTGAAATCCCAGCCTTCAGTCCGGTTCTGGAGAAACAGCACAAAGCGTGGGGCTACAATAAATCCCAGCACCGTGTGACAGCGAGCAGGTAAAGCAATACTGGGTGTGCGCTACCTGCACTGACAACTGGATGGGCACAGATGCGGGACCACGCAGCGAAACGGGCACAGAAAGCACGTCGGGCACAGCGACCGAAAGGACCGTCCGTCTCCTGACATCGGCACTTCTGACCCTATTCGGGGGGCTTACGCGTTACGGTTTGCACAGAGTGGGTTTCGTTTTCCTTCAACTCCGAGCTTCTCCTGAGCCGCCCAGAAGGAACTGGAAAACGCTCCTCAGGAGAGCCACAAGGAACTCTAAGAGCGGAGCGCTGCGCGTCAGCGGAGGCACCAAAACTCCCGCTGCGGGCACTCCGCTCGCGCTGCCCCGCTTCACGGCGCGTCCCTCTCACGAGCGCCACCCGCGAGCCCGCCATCGCAGCCTCCCCGAGGAGCGAAGTCCCGCTCCTCCCAGTCCCCGGCCCGGAGGCGCGGGGCAAAGCGCGGCCGGGCGCGGCGGCACTTACCCGCGGCAGCGGCACGCCCGCGGCGGCGGGGAAGCTCGGCGGCGGCAGGCGGCGGCCGCGCCACAGCAGGCCG
>JAPSGF010000002.1:46552110-46586780 GCA_035772895.1 Perdix hodgsoniae
GCGGCGAGGCCCCGCCGCGCCCGGCGGATCCGGCGGGGGAGGAGCGGAGGCGGCGCCGAGCGGGAGGTGGGGAAGAGCTGCCCGGCCGCGGCCGGTCCCGCCGCGGAGGCGGGGCCCGCGGAAAGCGGCCGGCAGCGCCGCCGCTGCTCCCCTCCCCGGGCCCTGGCGTTCCGTAACTGCCCGGGGAGCAGCGGCCGGAACGGAAAAGGCTTCGCAGCGCGGCACGAGCTTTGCTGCATTTCCTCCCTCGGGAAGCCGGGCTCGGCCGAGGGACTTCGCAAGCCCTCCTTTACTCTCGGACTTCGTTTGCGGGGCGACATCCCATTGAGAAAATCGTATGCTGGAGCACTGAGGCTGCTGGAAAACACGTTCGGGTTCAGAGTGGCGCTCTGTGGACAGGCTTGGTGCGTCAAAAAGCTCTACATCTACCTTTTAACCAACCGCTATTGCTGCTGAGCTCGGGGACATCTTCATTTATTCAAATTCAGTAGTTAATGCTGTAAGATCGATGATACCGTTCTCGTGAAGAAAAGAGGTGAACACCAGGGCCGTGGTTTCATAGATTTCTGTAAAGATTCAAGAGTGCAAAGTACCACCATTTGAAAACCAAACCCTGAACTTCCCTGAGCCTCTGAGATGTTAAGCAAGCCAAGGCCATGCGCACGGATAGAACAGGTGTCAAAATGCTACAGCTCCAGTATTGCACTCTGAAGATGCTTTGGGGGCAAGTTCACAGCACAGAACTATTTCCTCTCAAAATACTGAAATAGTGTTGAAGAGATTTCAGCTTCCCATTTAGTCATCAGCCAAAAGAGCCTGTGCTCCTTAACCTGGTCCAAACTCCTTTACAGCAGCTTAAATAGTTTTACTACACAGTTCATTCTATTTAGTGGATATTAATTTGCTCAAAAGGCCTTTTAAGCGCTAGTTCAGGCCCTCCACAGCAGCCAGAATTGATTAAGTAATGCACCTAACGTGATTAATGGTAATTCTTCAGAATGGTAATCTGGGCAGAGGTCAGCACCTCTTCTGCTATCTTCAGAATGAGCCACACAAGCAAGAAGACAGAGCATGCAGAGGCCTTCTGCCACAAATGTGCTCAGGAAACAGTCCAGGCCTCTGTCAGAACTACTAAAGGGAATGTAATGTTTAAATTAACCTGAAGCAGAGCATGTAACATTGTTAGTTCTATGTAAAGAGAGATTATTTTCTCATTAAAGTATTAACTCTCAGAATTGGAGAGGAAGAAAAAAAAAAAATGAACCTACCTACGATAGAGGTTTAGTCCTGCAGTGCTTACGCATGAAAACCATTCTTGTCTGAATGAGTAATCCCACCAATTTTAGTTAAGCTTCTCACATCATACCCTGAATCAGATATACCTGAATTAACTCAGGTCTTTACCCATGCAGCTAGGGGGAGCTTTGATTGCTTTTCTTTTAGCTTTTAATGAGATTCTTTGCCTTTCCAACCCGGAATACAACTCATAGTATTTCAGATGACATCCGACCTTCACAGAAGTCAATAGCAATTTTCAAGTTTATCTCACTGTTATTTGAATTTCCCCTTTGGCACTTAAAAACAAATAAACAAAATAGATTAAAATAACAAACAAACAAAAACAACTTTCCTGCACAATACAATACAACTTCAGAAGTTAAGTTCTTGGATCAGAACCATTATCCCTCTGTAACTATTTCCTCCATCGTGGAATTATTTTGTGAAGTCAGCTATTCAAACTCTATCTTATTGAATCACTACAGCAAATACCTTTCCTACAAATAAAAGGCTTTTTAGAGATCATTTTCAAATAGAAATGATGCCTGATTTGGGGGAAGAGTCAGCATCTATACTTTAAACTTTGAGCAAGGAATGCAATAACTTTTTTCTGACATACCCTACACTGAGCCTCAGCATTACAAAGGTGATCTTCCATCTGTCCTTAAGTGACGATCTGGCATCTTTCACCTTCACAGTACTGCATACTTTTAACTTTATACGTTTGCACCTTCAGTATGTTTATACCAGCTGCATATTACTTTCATGAAGCCTTTTTTCACATTTACTTTTCGCTTTGTGAGCTTTTCTGGCTCAGATCACGTTGCTATAAAGGTGCACAATTTATTATTACTGTGTACTATCTTTCCTTGAGACCCCTTTACCGAAAATGAATTGAACTGCTCTCCCACAAACAGTTATTTTTCTTGCTTGCATTTCTGCAGAATAGGTCAGTTAGGCTCAGTACTTTACAAAACGAATTGATTTATTCTCTCTATACCTTTTTGAGGCAATGACATTTTGCCAATTTGCAGATGGAAACCCGATGCATCTGAAAAATGAAGGGCAAAAGTACCTATTTAATATAATGTGAGGTACCTGAGATAAAGTCTTTTGAATGCTTAGTGTTTTGTAGCACTTGATGTTTTCCAAATACAGCTTCCACTGATTTTAGTTGCAGTTGTGATTATTTAACGTTTCAACAATAAAATTCAAGAGAGATTAGAATTAATAATGGAATGATTTGGGTTGGAAGGGACCTCAAATGCTATAAATGCAACATCAAATACGAAAAGTTAGCTTAAATAAGTTGAAGAATCTCCATTAAATGCATAAATAGAATTAGAATCTGATTAACATAAGGCTGTTCATTTGTACTGTTTTTCCTTCTCTTGTAGTATTCTGCCACATTCACCGCATGCACTTGAAAATACAGATGCATACCTATATATATATATATATATGCACTCATACATGTATGCATATGTGCCTCTGCATGTGTCTTTTTGCCAAACAAAATAGGACCATATACACAACAGTTGTCTTGGCCTGTTTCATAGTTCAGCATGCTCAAAACAAACAAACACACACGATCATGTAATTGCATCTTTTTTTTGTAATGAATAATAGGCCAAAGAAGAGTTTAATTTTTTGGTTTTGAATGACTGAATCTATAAACCGGTCATCTTCCTATTCATGGAGTTCTTTCCTTCTTATTAAAAAGCCCCGTTACTACTACTAGAGAAATGCCAAGGCATGCTATTGCTACTTAGAATCACAGAATCACTCAGGTTGGAGAAGACCTTAAAGATTGAGTCCGAACACGACCTAACCATATCCAAACTCTAACAGCCCTCCACTAAATGAGGTCCCTGACCACCACATCCAAATGGTTCTTAAACACATTCAGGGATGGTGACTGCAATCTTTCCCACTCCACATAGTACGCTACTTCTTACAGTGGAAGATCATTATCACAGACTGTCATCATCAGTGCTGGAAGTAATGAAACTCTGCCTGAAGGTTTCTTGTATGTTTCTGCAATAGTTATCCTGAGACTTAAGGATTGGGCTCAATCTTGAGGAAGGAGAAATTCTAGCAGAAACAGGTACTGTATCTCTCCTCAAGACTTTGAGGCCCTGGAGAGCATCCAGAGTTTGGAGCACAAGCCTTACAGGGAAGGGCTAAGAAAGCTGGTATTGTTTAGCCTGGTGGAGGCTCAGGGGAGACCTTGTTGCCCTCCACAACTACCTACTACAACTACAGGTTGTAGTGAGGCAGGGTTAGCCTTTTCTCCCAGGTAACAGTGATAGGCATAACATCAAGTTGTGCCAGGTGAGGTGCAGGTTGGACATTAGGAAGTGTTTATCCTCCAAAAGAATGGTAAGGCATGGGAACAGGCCGCCCAGGAAAGCGGCAGAATTGTTGCCCCTGGATACGTCTAAGAAATGTATAGATGCAGCACTGGGAGAAGTGGATTAGGAGCAATATTGGTAGTAGATGGATGGCTGGACTAGATGACCTTAAGAGGTCTTTTCTAACCTTAATAATTCCATGCAACATGCCTTTTTCAACACAGGGCACCACTGCATCAGATCTCACCACTCCAAACTAGAGCACCAGCACCTCAGCTAGGACCCCTCCACCACCTCAAGCTGAGACCCATAGGGCCCCATCACCTCACCCTCAGGCTCTTTTGCTTCAGCCTGCTTACCCCCACCTCAGTGCGGGATTCCGTTACCTCAGTGAGGGGAAACAAACTCCACAGCCGCACTCACAGCTCCCTCCCGCGGAGCCGAAGGGACGAGAAGCCCCACGGCCAGCTCGGCGTGGGCGGGAAGAAATCAGAGGGCCGAGAAACCCGCGCCCGCCCACCCGGCCCCGCCTTCAGTCCCCGCCCGGCGAGGGCGGGACGAGACGCTGACGCGACTGTGACGTGGCCGAGCCGTTGCCGTGGCCGCTGCGCCGTTTCCGCAGCGCGGCTGGCGGTGGCGCCTCCGCCGTGGAAGGTAGTTGGGAGGGGGCTCCGGGCTGGTTGGACACGGTAGGGTGGGGCGGTGACCGGCTCTTCCGTCTGCCTGTCGGTACCGGCCCCACCGAGGCGGGAAGCGCGCTCGCTGGCGTTATTGGGGGGGTTCGCTACCTTCAGTGCTTGGCGCGCTGCCTGAGCGACGCGCGCGGGCGTGCGGTGGGTGTCTGCTGGGCTGGGCTGGGCTGGGCTGAGCCGGGCTGGGCTGAGCCGGGCTGGGCTGGGCTGGGCTGGGCTGAGCCGGGCTGGGCTGAGCCGAGCCGCTGCGCTTCTCTCGTCGCGGGGGGAGTGAAGCCTTGCCGAAGGTGGTCCCTCGGGGACCTGTTGTACGCACTCGTTCAGGAGTTGGTTTTGTTACGGTGTGCGAACGTATGCGTTTGTTCCTTCCCGCCGTGCACCGTACGAGGCATATTTGGTGCTTGCAGCTGTATGCTTGGGTGTTTGCAAGTGATGTATTTGAGGCTTGAGGCGTTTGCAGAAGCATCTTTCTCTCGGTTAGGAAGCTGCTTGGTACTTAGTGATCATGGCAGCTGTCAAGAGGGAATAAATAGTGGAATGCTTCATAGAACCTGCTTGAGGGCTAAAGTTGTTGTCGTTGCTGGAAAGTTAATACATTTCTTAGCTTAAGAAAGGCTTGGTAAAATAAATGTCAGTCAGGTTTTGGAATGCTTCAAACATCTCCCACCGGTTGTTTTGTCACATATATGTTGTGCCTTTGTAATTTCTCAGCTTAGATGCTTCTTGTAATGGTGTGAAATGAGGAGTACGAGAAAAGACAGTGAGGAATTCAAGGACATTATCTTCCTTTTTTTTTTTTTTTTGAGGGATCTCTTATTAACCTAGTGGGGTTTTTTTTACTTCAGTTCGGTTTTGTATTTACCTCTGCTCTGAAAGGGTATTTGGAGGTTCCTATGCTTCTTCATAAGATTTCTGTGCATTCAGGGGACTATCAGAGCTGCACACTGCGGGTTTCAAAGGGAAGATGGCTGGTCCCTTGTGAGGCTTGATCCAGCAGTATGGACTGGTGTCTTCAAGGATGCTTTCATCAGTGGCAGGTTGGATGGCATACGGCCTTTGGTGGCACAGGGGATAGGAACATCTACAAGACTGTTGGATCAGAAGCTGTATGACAGGGTAACATACCTGGAACACAGAGTCTCAAAGTGAACCAGCTTCTAAATGGACCTAGCTATCTCCTCAAATTCATGGGTGATAGGAAGACTATGAGAACAGATATATAATATTGATTCTACCAGAGCTGCCTTTGAAAATTTGTCTTTCTTGGTCTCATGTTCAGCCAAGACAGTAGCAGTCTAAAACAAGTCCTGCCTTTCTTGGTGGAGGCACTTGCCATTGTATGATCTCAGCTGATGTTCAAGTTACAACTTTTAGGAACTTTACCTAATTTGACCTCTACACCTGTTCTGAGGCAAGGAATAGGCATGTATCATGTATCACAGTGTCTGGGTATACCTATGCAAACTGTTCTTTGTTTACTAGTTTTGAATTTTGGCTTTCCATAGTACAGGAGTTGGCATCTTTTGGTCTTTGGTCTTGTATTTTATTGCTTGTACATTAACTTAGAGGCCTTTGCCCTGCAGTCATCTACATCTCTGTGGTTGTCACACGCTTTCATTTGCTGTGTTGCTCTAAATAGTAAAAAAAAGGTCTCCTGTAGAGACCTCCTAGCTGTGTGACAGGCATGGGAACAAAAAATAACGTCTCTTCATCTGTTTCCTTTTGTTTGTTTTTGATGAAAACTGTAAAATTAGAGTTTAGTTTGAGTGATCAAGAGCATGAGTGAAAGGAATGGACCAGTGTAGCACATCTGTTTTCTATTAGAAGGAGGCTGAAAACGTTATGGCTTGTGCCAGGAAAGTGGAAGGAGCATTTGGTAGTGAAACGAGTGATGTTATACTTGCTGCTCTGCAGGCATGTTACAACTTCTAAATTGCATTTATTCTGGTAGTCGTGGTTGTTGGCTGTTAAACAGCTCTAGCTCCATCTCAGTGGAAAATTGGTGATTCAGCTATTTGTAGTCATGTGGAATGGGAAGATGTGTGTTCCTCAATTGGTGCTGATGATGAGGAGTGTGTGGGCCCTTTGCTCTCTAGCCAACTATCTTGATTTAAATCCTTTCCTCATTTAAGAGATTGTGTTCAGCAAAGAAACATCTAATAAGGCTTGGTACAGATACTTAATGGCTTTTTAATCAATGAGGTACTCTTTGTTTAACTTCTGTTGCTGAACTGGGCAGCAGTAGAGAGACAAAAAAATAGGTTACTCAACAGGAAGTTGTATTTCAGCTATACTTCCACCTGCAAACCTGGTTTTGCCTTACTCCTCATTCTTATATGTTTAGCAGTGTTAACAACTGATCAAATATATGTGCTTGAGACAAATAAAGTATGCCACACTTAGCATCTGTCACAATAAATACTGTTGTGTTACTCTGATTTTGTGTACATTTGGGTATATTAAAGTATGTTATCCTCCTAGGAAACTGTTGTAAGAAGACATCCAGGAATTCATATGACAGTTGGACATTGAAGGCTATTTAAGCTTTTTTGAAGAGAGGGATCACAGGAAATTGTGTATATGAAATACTGCTTAAGTCCATGTAATATTTCTAGCTTGGAGTACCAAAATGTTTTATTAGGTGCTTTAAGAAGTTTCTCTTGTGGCATCTAAATTAACCTCTGCTTCTTTTTTTAAAAAATATGTTTTCAGTTTTATACTACATCTAACCATATGTAGCTTTTTTGTTTCTTTGAATTCATGAATGTTAAAACTACAGGAGATTCCGCACTTCCTGCCTTTAAGATTTACAATATGGTGTTGTTGTTGTTGTTATTATTATTATTATTATTTTATTATTATTATTATTTACTTTTTACTATTTGGAATTGCGTATTTAAATCCCTGAAGCAGAGCAGTATTTGAGAACTATCAAGATAACTGAGTGACACTGACCTTTGAAATTCTTGTATTTTGAAGTAACTTGGGTAGAAGTTTTATTGGGAGTAGTCTTGCAGGTACAAAGCAAGCTTAGAAATTCCTTTTTCACCTTGTTTACCATGGCAACAAATTTTCTTTTTTTTTTTAAGAGAACGTCCATCTCTTAAGATATTCTGGTTCTCCTACCTCGTGTAGTTTTTTTATTTATCTTCCAGTAAGGAGTGGAAACTCATCTCTCTTCTACCATGTGTGATTGACATAGGAGCTAAAACCTTGCTTCTGCAAGAAGTATGGCACTACATACTTCTACTCACTGTAAAATTCAACTATGGAGTTTTCCCTTGCTGTGTAACATAATTAACTTAAGAATTGCAAATTATTAGAGCTATTATAGAGCTCCTATTATTAGGAGTAAAACTATTACATTAAAAATATACTTGCATTTGATGTTATGCTGACTTTTGGAAACCTTTTCTGGTGGTTGCAGGAAGCACTTCAGTATGGACCGATTTGAAGATTCGTCAGATGGTGAAGTGGATCACACTTTCTATGAGAGTGATTTTGGAGAGGAGGAGAAGAAAACTGAAGAGAACGGTGAACATATAGAGAAAGGAAGTACAAAGGTAGATCATTCTGACCCTGATTTGGTTGCTAGTTCAAAGGTTGTGAACTGTTGTGAGGAGGAAAATGAAGAGAAGCAGGAAGATTTGCAGAAGAGTCAGTTCCTAGAAGATAGCACAGACAATCCTGGGGATGCTTCATCTTTTTTACTTCCTCCAGTTCATGAGAATGCAGGTACATCTGGAGCAACATCTGCAACAAGCGGAAGAATGCAGGAAAATGTTCCTGCTGGTATCCCTGAAATAAATTATTATACAGATGAAGAAGATAGTAGTGATGATGGCAGGAAACAGAAGATTAGACCAGAATCAGCTAAGCAGTTCTACAATGTAGGAGGGGCTAGCAGAACATACAATACTACCAGTTCCTCTTCTTCATCTTCAAGCTCAGATACAGATTCTGATAGCTCTTTATCAGGTTCACTGCATTCTTCCTCCAAGAGAAATGCTTGTAGTGTGGCTCATCCATCTCCAAAAGAAAAATCTGCATCAGCAACAAAATTACCAGAAGGAAAACCAAACCTTGGAGACCATGTGGAGGAATCTGAAGATGCAGGTACTGATATAACATCCTTGTCAATTCCAGACAGCAGTTTCGCTCAGTCTTTTGAATTTGCAGCTTCAAATGTTAAGAAAGTAAAAGGAAAAAAAAAAGACAATGTGAGACAAGAATTATATGTGTATTTTGAAGAATTTCAGTGCTGTGAAATGCTTGAATATTCTAAGGCTTCAAAATACAAGTTTTGAAAATACATTTTTATGTATTTTTATTTTTTCTTCATTTAGTATCCAAGTCTGATTTCAGCAGCAATGGCTTACATGATGGTATGGATCTGAATCAGCATTTGAAAGGTGACTTTTAAATGTATTTATGTTTTTAAAATATATAGTGTTTTTATGTTGTTGAGAACAATATAGAAATGCATGTAATGGAAGAGAAGATTAGGGATTTTTTTTGAGCCAGATAATGGCCAGATAATTTCAACCCTAGTTCGCTATTGTGTGATAGAGCTGATGTGATTACAACTGTATAGTGTTTCCTTACTTTATGCCTTGCTACACTCAGTCTGTAGTAAGGAAGACTTCAGAATACATTGTATGCATCATTTAACTTTCCTGTGAATAGGAGTGAAGTTTTCACTTCCATGAAAGTTCTTCTGATTGTAAGAAAAACAAAGCTAGCCATGAATACTGTGGTAGAGATTTCTTAACATTTGACAGTCCTTGTGTTACAGGAGCTCCTTCCTGGTAGGAAAAGCTCCCACTACTTGCTGAAACATCATCTTGCTGGGCAATTGAAGTTACAATGCATCTTTATTTATTCCCTGATATGAAGAAACTACTTAACAACTGATTATGGAAGGATTCATCACATCTCTGAAATAAATGGTTATTATTGGTTTAGAATAAGTACTTTTTGGAGGAGGGGGGATTTTTTCCAAAACAAGTTGTAAATAACAATAATGAAGTTTGAGTAATGAGTAATAGAGTTCTGTGATTCTATAGAGAAGACTGAGAGGGGATCTGATCACGTTTATAAATATCTAAAGTGCAGGAGGCAGTTTGAATGAAGCCAGACTCTTGTCTGTGGTGTGTAGTGACAGGATAAGGAGCAATGACCAAAAACGAAAACATGGAAAATTATATGCTAATGTGTGGAAGAACTTCTTTACAGTGAGGGTCATGGAGTACTGGAACAGGCTGCTCACAAAGGTTATAGTATCTTCCTTGGAGATATTCAAGACCTAGTTGGATGTCTACCTGCACAGCCTATTGTAGGGAACCAGCATTAGCAGATGGATTATTTCTAGTGGTCCCTTCCAATCCCTCCAATTCTGTGATTCATATAATCTGGCAGTTAATGTTCTTGATTAAGATTCGTATTACTTCCAAGTGCCTTGCTACCTTGGCAAGCACAATATAGGTTAATTAGTTTAGGTAGTTTGGACTTTAAATGGGGCAAGTTTATTGATGGTGGAAAGTAACTAGTCTGGGAAGACAGGAGCTGATGTTATTCTTGATTATTATTTCCAGGTGTTTTCTTGACAGATAGGAATCACTTCCCCCTCTTTCTTCTCCTGCCTTATCTGCATGAGATGTTCATCAGAACTGAAAAGACATGGGCACTGTTTCAAGTGACAGCAGTGTCAGCCCAATTCTGAGTCTCTGAATCAGTATTTAAATAATCATCAGGATTTCTTGGTCTTAAAGTGTAAAGTTCAGTAGTCTATACCGATAAAACATTTAGTTCACTTTTTTGTCAAATTACAGCTAGGCCTAAGCATTTATAGCATTATGTGAGTCTGAATTCCCAAGGTCCCTGAAACTTACGGGATTTCAGGGTAGTCTGTTACTGCATTGTGTCTAGGGGGCACTGAGCAATTTATTTCATAGGACTCTATGCACTGGTAACATCAGCATTTGGAAGACCCAAATCTCTTGCACTAGAAAAGACTTACAAGAACAAAGAAAGGGTAGTAATCTTTTAAAGGTGCATGATGTCCTAATGGCAAGTCTTGCTTTAGAACAGCAGTCAAGTTATTAAGCAGGGAGGTAGTTCATAAAATGTGAAATGTAATTCATTTGAGGCATTTTAGAAAAGTAATTTAATTTAAAATGTGCTGGAATAGTTTTTTGTGACTTTTTCTTTCAGGACTAGTAACAATTCTACTTGTCTTTTTGGGCTTCTGTGCAGCCTGCACGCAGAAGGAGGGAATGAAATATGACAATGCAAAAATCAGCAAAAACTTATTGCTGGAAATGCTTACTGAAAGCTACATGTTAAAAAGATAGGAATAGAAATGTGAAGATTTTTGTGTTATAGTTTTATTAGATTCTGTTTCTTGATCCAATGTCCTGTGTTATTTTAAGGACTTGAGCTTGTGCAATTGATGAGCTGGGTTAGGCAAAAGGGAACTAAATACCCCTCCATTGTTATTCCATTATGCTGAGGACTTACTCCCTGGTTTTAGACAAATCTTTTTGTTTCCATGGTTCAGAATTCAATGGTGTGCCAAAAGTGTTATGTATCGCCTCGTCTGAATTTATGTTGACTGTGAATCTGATAATAGAGGGATTGGGATTGCCCAGGGTACTCAGAGCACTAAAGAATTTAGTAGTTTGTATTTTCTTCTCTGTAAAATGAGGTTGATACCTGCTTATTTCACAGAAGTGTCTGTGAGAATTAGTCTGTAAATCCATGGTATTATCTATTATTAACCTGAGGAAGTGGTGTGATGGATTAAGCAGGACATTGGGCTGCAGGCTGAGGACTTGAACTGCTTGATGCTTTCCCTGACCTGTATGCTCTCTGACAAACCTTTCTGGCCTTTTCTCTGCCTCAGTTTTTCTGTCATAAAAAAAGCATAGAGAATCACTCGATGAAAACCACTGTCATGTCAGTATCTTTACTATGAAAATAAAAGCCCTGTTCTGAATGAAGTTATTGTAGAAAATTAAATAGAAGCTTCAACTGAACTGCTTTAAGTTTTTAGCTATAATTTGCCAATTAGGCAAATAGTTTGTTAATAACTGAAATTTTCTCTTCCTAAGGGTATGTTTCCCATATGCTTGTTCATGCTGAGCTTATGCATTTGTACAATGTATTGAACAGTATCAGAAGTACATAAATATATTTATCAACCCCTAAACTTTATGGCTGGGCTAAACATAAATAGCTTTCTCACTAAGTTTTTGTATGTTCTTAATTTGAACTGTGAGTATAAAATAGTACACATGTATACACACATCTAACTACTTGCATTGAGGTAGAAGCCAATATTTGCTTTTCTTATATTTAGAGCTTGAAAACCTGCTGAAGATGTTGATGATTGTGAAGCAATCCAGTCAGTGCTAACATCACAAATGTGTATTTTTTGGAAACAATTAAAATAGTACCTGTACAGTATCTTTTATCTTCCTTATAACCTTAAGAAATAAATAGCAGCCTTATTTTAAGCATTCAGCTTTAAAGAGGAAAATTTATGCTCAAAAAATCACTTTTTCCTTTTCTTTAACAAGTAACAAATGAGGCGTTCTGTAAAATCCTTTTTAAAAAAATCTAGCATAAAATAGTGGATATTGAGGGAAGTAAAGCATAGGAATGCTACAAGGTTTGGATGAACAGACACTTCTGAGGAATTGATTTAATCCTTTTGTGTTTTTCAGATTTGCCATTTGTGATGGCAGAGCAGTATAAAACACTTGTGAGTTTGCCTGGTGCTTTCCCTTGGTGCTTCACTGAAGCAACTTAATGCATTTTTCCCTCTGGATCTTCAGGAGTGAAACGTGTGGTTTAAGTTCAGCCTCAGTGCCACTAATATAGCTGTATCATCCTGTCCTAATGCATTTCACTTGCTAATTATCATTTGAATTTTATGTAAGGTTTAGCTGGTTTTAGTCTTCAGTGACATTTAAATGCTCACAAATTGAAAGCAGTAAACAGCTTGTTTATTGCTCAAAAGGGAGTCAGGTGTCTCCATGGAAACCAGCTTTCCTAGAAATTCCATGAATACCACAGGGAAGTTTCTTTTACCATTTATTGGTAATTGAGAAGTAGAACCCCATGCTTTATGCAACTGCTACTGTTTGTTTTCTTCTCTCCCCCAAATAAATTAATTTATGGTTCAGAAGCGATGAAGTACTGAATAGGGATCTGCTTAGATTACATTATTCATTGGTAGAGTATGAAGGTACAGATGAACTGTTCCAAGATTCAAGGGAAAGGACAAATCACAAACTCTTTACAACCTTAAGTAACTTGAAACTTTACTTGCCTCATTGTCACTGGCCACTGCAGAAACTGTCAAATCATTAATATTATATAATCATTAATATTGTATAATTTTGTAATTGTAGAGGGAAAAGGGATGTTTGGCAGTGCAAATAGTTTTTTATAGTAGTGCAGCTTGGACAGGATTTCAGCTAGATGGCTTTGGGAATAAGCTATTGCTGTGGATTAGAAATTACAGGGTTGGAAGCCTGTCTGAAATTCAGGTAGGAAACACGTGTGTCTTCTGTAACCCAGACACTCACCAAGAGTTTCATTACTGGGTTTTGGCAGTCATCTGCTCAGATGTTATCAAGCAGTTTCACAGCAGAGCTTTTGTGGTGGTTGTAGTAGTTAATTTTCCTTTGTTTCTTTTGAGTTGTGGCATATGATATGGTCACTCTTTGGAATTTTCACTGGATGTTATTTAGAGTCATAAATGCAAGAGGTTGCATAACCAATAGATAACTGAGATTGTTTAACTTGGAGAAGAGAAGGCTCTGGGAAGACCTTATTGTGGCCTTCCAGTACTTGAAGGGAGCATATAAACAGCCATTCCCCTTCTTATTTATGAGGATGGATAGTGATAGGACAAGAGGGAATGATTTCAAACTGAGACGGAATAGTATGAGATAATAGGAGGAGGTTGTTCACACAGAGTGGTGACACACTGCTGCAACAGGTTGCCCAAGGAGGCTGTGGATGCCCCATCCCTGGAGGCATTCGAGGCCAGGCTGGATGTGGCTCTGGGCAGCCTGGTCTGGTGGTTGGCAACCCTGCACACAGCAGGGGGATTGAAACTGGATGAACATTGTGATCCTTTTCAACTGAGGCCATTCTATGATTCAGTAGCATTAGGGACACAAAGCCAGGTCAGGACTTCAGCTAAACAGTTGAGCAACTCCTCTTTGCCCCAGCTTGCCTTCCACTTGCATATGATGTGTGGTCTTGCTCAACTCATGAGATGCAATGGCTATAAGGCAAAAAGTGATACTCACAGCTTCATGATAAAATTATATGATGTGGCTCCATGTGAAATGTATAACTGTCCAGATTTATTTATTACAAGTTACTTTTTCCAACTATGTTCTGCAGTGCTAGTTTTACATGTTCTCATAAGGATGTATTTGATTCCTTTTTTCTTAAGCATATGATGGCTTGATGTTACCCTGTGAACAGTGTGCTGCTAGTTATTTTCCATGCATTTCTTTCTATCCTTGTAGGTTTATCCGGATGTGATTCTTATCCCAGGTTTGTCTCCTAATGCCTTTGATAGGAGCGTTAGTTTGTTCTTGAGAATAACTTGCTAAATTGTACAAGTGCTCATCAAGAGACATGCTTTATTAACCTGTTGGTTGGCATACTTGATCTGCGCTGTTTTGCATTCTTTTGGATTTGAAGTGATTTGCATCTTCCCTTGACAAACTAATAAAGCAACATTTGCTATTGCAAATGGCCTTGTGGTTATAGTTGCCTAAGGGCAGTTTTTGCATACATTAGCCTGTATGCTGATGGGGCAAGGTCACCAATTTCCAGATGGATTCCAGAATTCATGAACTACTTGAATTTTGAGTTCCAACTCCTTCTTTAAAAGTGGCGGTACTTGCTTGCATCAGTTCTGGAATATAATCAGTTGAAATATTTCAGTAATATTTTTGTCTTGTGCTACCAATACAAGCATAAGATAAATGAAAACTGCTATGGTGATTATAATTGCATGCATTGTTACGTCAGTGCTTTGTACCAGTAGCCCATTAGCGTGTATAGATAAATGCCTCTGCTGATGGCTGGTCCTGTTGGAACTCAGTAAATATCTGAGGATAGAATTTTGTGTGTGTTGCATCAATGCATGATGGTGATGGTTGAGATTGAGGTGATCACATTGAAAGGGATATCAGGAGTACTGGCCATTTAGAAGAAATGATCATGCACAGTAAGCTGATTGACTTCTTTATTCCTAAATGACAAATACATCTGACTCAGTCACTGTAGAACATGTAAGCATTGCTGATCCTATTGCAGTGAGTTCAGTTGCTCGTTGTATCCATTCAGCTCCTCTAAACTACTGTAAATGAGGAGGAGGTGCCTAGTGAGAAGAATGTATCTGGCCAACCTTGGACTCGATTTTTGCAGTGAATCTTGTGTAATATTAATGTATTGAGGAAAGCATTCAGTCCTGAAAAATTGCAAAATACATGGATCTGAAATTCAGATGGGGGAGGGAAAAGGTATTCTAGTTTTTCATGCCTGTAAATAAATCCTAACAGAATGTAACATTTGCATTCATCCTTAAAAAAAAAAATCTACTTTTATTTCTGCCATTTTAAAGCTGCTCTACGGTTGGAGAATGAAGAACAGCAAAAACTGACTGTAGATCACACATCTGGAAGAACAAGGGAGAAATTTTTCACCGGTGAAGAAGTTAAGTATTGCTCTCATTTAAAAGCTGCTCTGGAGTTGAGGGGTAAACGACAACAAAAACTGGCCATCATTCATCCATCTAGAGGAACAAGGAAAAATTATTCATTCACAAATGAAGAAGTTAGACGAATTGATCAGGAAAACCAAAGGCTGCTTCATGAACTGGCCCGGCTGTGTGCGACACCAGGAAGCAGAACTAACATGCTGAAGAAGTCGGCTTCTCCATCTCTTCAAGTGTACCACAGTGCCATCAACAGGCAAAAAGAGCAGCAGAGGATTGAAAAAGAAAACCTGGTGAGTTTTGAGAACTGCTTTGGATTGGTAAATTGAGGACTGTTTATTATTAACAAATGATTGCTAAATACTTAAAAACTGATTAGGCAGCACTTCAGGTTTCACTGCACTAAGTCCGCAATGAATTTTCACAACTATGCTGTTTGTATAATTGTAAACTATGCTTTATTTTCAGATGAAAATACATTTTACGTAGAGTGTGCCCTACTTTTTAGTGCTATTCAATTTAAGGGTAATTTTCATTTCCATAGTCACAATTTTGCATAGCAGTCAAATTCTGTTTGTCCTACTTCATGCCTTACAATTACTGATTTTTTTTCAGGAGCAAACTTGCAGAATATAAAGCAATGGATATGACAGCATCAAACCCATTGCATTTGAAACAGGATACAGTGTGAATGCCACTTTTTTCTGAATCATAACTATCCATCCATTGCTTTCCATATTTGTAGCTCTCTGCTTTTCTCCTGTACAGGTGCTCCTGTATGTACATACAGGAGGGCAGCTCATACTGGCTCTCACCAGTAGAGGACGCTGTTGATTGAGCAAACCGTTGTCTTTTCCAACGGTATGGTCAGTGCTCCTTTCCCATGGAAATGGATCGAAGTGTGACTGATGGGTTACTCTTCTCTCGTGTCTGCTTGGTCTCTCCATTGATATATGCTTATCTCAGTTTCTGCCAGTGAGAGTAAAACTGAGCTTCAGAGGCTGAAAACTATATGTCTTGTTTTGATCTTTTAGTGGTCTGTGCGGTGCACAATCTGAATAGTATATCAATGTAAATGTTTATAGGCCTTTTAAGGTCAGATTTTCAGCCACTACATCTGTATAATCAGCAAGTATACAGAGAAATTAGGCTAGTCTTTTGAGAGTGTATAGCTGGAAACATGATGACATTGGAGAGGGCTAATTGGAAATGAATGGAAAACCTTACCCATGTGCTGGGCTCACAGAAAGACTCCAAGAGGAGCGATCTGCAGGTAGAGAACCTTTCTAGTGGCAGTCAGCCCTTAAATGGGGTCTAGAAGAGGTGCAGCCAGGCTCCACCCCTTCCAGTCATTCAGGTGGATTGTCTTCACCTGTGCTCCAATGGCTGACTCATTGCTTGTCTCAGGTGATCAATCAGAGGTTCAGTCTGTGATTCAACAGTTTCCATACAACATCATTCCTCCATTCTTTTATCTAAACTTAGATGTGGGTAATTTGTATCTCTTTTTTTTTTTATTATTGTTGAATAGTTGGTTTGTTTTTCATACTAGAATTTAAGTGTGCTAGCAGGTTAGCTCGCTTAAGTCACCTATGTTCATCCAAGTTCTTTGTGGACAGGTGACCTATGGGGTTTCAGCTGGAAGCTGAGTGGAAAATCTTAGCAGGTCTGGGGCAACAGTTCCTAACCTTAGACCAAGAGCAATGAGGGTGTTCTCCTTTGCTGTGGTATTTGGCCTCTCCATGCATTCTTGTGAATTCTTCTGACCCATGCTGTTATACCTCACTGCACATAACAGTCAGTGTCATTCATTCCCTTGTGTTGTACTCTCCTGAAATGTACTCTGTCCCAGTGGATACAACTGATCCCAGCTCTAGTATAGTCAGCCTCCCACACCCATCAGAAAATTGGCTTACTATGTTTCCCTGTAGGGGCTGGCTTCCTTTTCCACATGCTTGGCTCAGCAGACCCCGATGCTGCAGATGTCACTGGAGCTTTTACATCCTACCTTGTCTGGGCATCGTGGCCTCTACCAGTGCAGAGATCCTCCAGCCAAACTACTTCCTTTTTCCTGCACCTTGAGCTGCTTTTGTCTTGCTGGCTAATCGGAGCTTCCTTGGAAGAGGGGAAAAAAGCACTTTGCAGCTGCCGTAATATGTGCATTTATCTCCAGTATCTCCAGTTGATTCAAGAGTGCTGATGGGTTGAGATATTCAGAGGGGAGAAGGGGGCAAGGGAGTGAGTGTCTCTGGCTATCACTGCATACAAAGAACATAGTTTAGCTTGGGCCACAGCCATTAGTCTTGTGCTGCACTGCAGCTCCTATGATGTCTACATCATGCTGCAGAGGATACCACTTCTTGGTGTGGAAACAAGACTAGGAAGACACGAGCACATTGTAGTTGTGCCCAGGCACTTCATGCTTTCTTCATGAATTCTGTGCTGCTTCTGCCTTCTTTCCATCCCTTCCCCAGGGACCATTCCCAAATTTGAGAGCACTACACCTCAGATGTCAAATACTTAATGTGATTGTAGGAAGAATATTGAGGTTGCTTTGCCTTACTGGTCTCTTTCTGGAAGAGCTGTAGGAAACCATCCTCTTAAGAGGTCAGAAATACTTGCACTGAGCTTGGAAGCTCCTTGGAAACTCAAGCATGCAGGGTTCTGTAAGATGTTGGCACTTAGTACATTCAAAGTCATATTATGCTAAGACTAATATGAAACAAAGGTAGTTCTCAGGATTAAGTACAATAAAAACAAACAAAAAATTGTTTCCATGGCCTTTTTTCAGGGGAAACTGTTCAGATGTGAGATTGGTATGCAGATGCTAACCTGGCTAAAATGGACTGCCGTAGACTGCACTACATGCAGTGCAACTCTGCCTAGTTGTGAGGCTGTAGGCTCTTCATGCTGATTCCTTACCCAGACCTGAGATAGAGGTCTGGGTAAGATAAAGACTCCCTAATTACCAGGTTGGTTTGGTTATTTAGCACACTGCTCAGTTTGGTGGGTTTTTTTTCCCATCTTATGCATTCTCCTGGCTTGCTTGCTTGCTTTCTGTGGATGCCAGCTACAGATCAACGTGGCATTTCAGTTAAAAGTACTTTTCTGTATGCTGAAAAACTTTCAGAGGTTTCTAATGTTAAAAGCTTGTGAAGTTATTGCTAAGAAATGTACCTGGCAGTTGGAGGAACTTAGAAACCCTCTTGTTAAGAACAAGAAGCTGTCCCTGAATGCACTGTTATATCTGCTTCACCCTCCCCCACCTGGGCTATGCATAGGGACAGTGTGTTTGCTAGTATGAGTGACATTAGAGGAGGCATAATATAAATAAATCTGAACAGCTGTCAAGGCACACTAGTCAGCTGGCTACAATTCAAAGGTGGTGAAAACTGAAGCCTTCGTATGTTTAAAAAGATAAGTAAAACAAGATAAAGTAGCATCTTTTACCTTGGAAGACTTTTCTCCAAGCTAGGAATTTGTCGATGACATTGTTACATCCCTTTCCATGACAGAGGAGAAAACAGTAGTGAAAATAGTTGACTTTCTGAATGGTACTGCGGTATTATTGAGCTTGAATCAGACTCTCTGAGCAGCTACTATTAAGAGCATATTCGGTTTTCTCTGTAAATCCCATCAGGAACATGTGTTTGTCTCTAAGCACCTGGATTACTTAGTGTAATTTGATTCTTTGCTCGTTAAGGTCAATGACTGTTTCTATTACTTCAGTAGTTCAGGATTAAGACTACAGAGATTTAGCACTTCAGAACAAGGGAAGTTCTTCAATCCATTTTTCAAAATGCTCTTGTAAGGAGAACAGAGTGGAAGAATTAGCAGGTTTAAATGGGTAATTGAAAAAGAACATTATTTGTGGGAGGTAGTTCCATGGTACACAAGACAATAGGCTTGTTAGTAGAAAAACATAAGAATTGGATTGGGTATGTAACAGAACTAACCAGATCAAGTCCAACAACTTGGTGTATTGATGAGTGCACACCTGTATGAAGAAGGCTGTGTCAAACTGCAGGATTCACAACTAGCATGTAAGTTTTATGTCCTTGGTACAGTGCTCAGCAGAGAGTAATGATACCACGAGAGCTATTTTCTAGCTCTTCAGAAGCTTTTCTTAAAACAGAGATGGAGTTACTTAAGCACTGCACAATCTGCTCTTTTTGTAAGTAAAGATTGTATGATGTCCAGTTTTAACCTCTTCAGAAAACAACCTTTTCATACTCGGAGTAGTCTGTCTTTGCTTTTAGTAATGTGGGCTGGATGCTTTTTAAAATACAGACCTAATAGTAAAAGCAGAATTGTATTTAAACTGGGATTAAGCAGGTGTATTCAAATGCGTGTGTTCAGAATCAAGCTTGAAATTATTGCAGTGTTAAGGTATGCAGATTCTGAGGCTATCAGGAGTGGAGTGCAGACTTGCAATGACTTTCACAGGGAAGAGAAAGTTGCTCCTACTATTTACCCATTTATGACAAAGCTGACTGTTTTGAGAGCTTCCATTTATAATATAGCAGATAAATGTTCTTTTCAAACCCATATGCATGTAGTTGTGTTAGAAGATGGTGGTGAACTTGTGTGTAAAACGTCAGATGTAACATTTAGAGAAGTCTACCATTTTATGTTCTGTAACAGGCTTTGGTGAAGAGCTATTTCTAGCTGGAGCCCTTCCTTTGACTTCTGCTTACTTAGGTATTTCCACTTGAGAGTGAACTGGCTGGCACTTGATGCAGGAACTTGTGACATATTATGCCTGAGCCAAAATGGCTTGTCCTTTCTCTCCTGCACACTGTGCAGGTTTCCTGTGTATAAACTCCTGGTACTTTGTACATTCCCATTACAGCTGGACAGTGGCAACTAACATCTCATGAATACCATGCACTTTCCCAAATCACTTTCTGTGATTTTTTTTTTTTTTTTTCTAAAACAACTAAAATACTGTTTGAATAAAACAAAAGTAAGCAAAGAAAAAAAAACCACCAACAGTAACAAAAACCTAAACAGAACCTGGGAATAGATGGTGGGTGGGGGGCAGTGGAAGGAGGTGATCACTTCATATAAAGTGCAGTTTAATGGCTGTGTGGGTTCTTGATGTCTACCACGTGAGTAAGCATTTAGATAATACATCCTTATTAATAGTGTTATCAGTTGTCCTTTGGAGAATTGTGCAATTGCAGTTTGCATTGTCTCTCCTATCACTAACAGCATGTTTTATAACTCTGACCAACGATGTTGTCACTGTCAAATATTTACAGGCCATCCATTCAAATTAAATTAGTTAGCAGAGAATGCATCATCTTTTAAAAGCAGGCATTGGAAGCGAAATATATTAAAAATGTGAACTTGTTAATTGGAAGTTGTGTGTAGCAGAGTCCTTCCGAATTTGTCATACTGTAAAGTTCTTTTCTTAGAAAGATGATGGAAAATGGGATGCATCGGTTTAAGAATTTCAAGCAAAAGTGATAATGAAGTTTGAGGAAAATGGGTATATCTTTAGAAATATTATGTACGTAGCTGTTCTGATGTAATGCTTGCTATATAATTGTCAGGGTTGATTTCAGTAAGAGGAAATAATGTCTATAAGAGATCATAGTTGAGATTATTGTTAAAAGTACGCTATGAGTAAGACATTCATAAAGGCCAAAGTGAAGAAAAAAATATAAAAAAAAAAACCAACATTGTGCTTTTCTTTTTAGTTTCACAGAAGTGAGGTCAGTAGTTCTCTTTAGGGATACTGCGGGGTGTAGGTGTCCAGCCTTGTGGCTTCCCTGAGCCTCGTTGAGTGAAGAGGGATTGTCTAGGGCTGCATCTATGAGGGTTGCTCTGAAAGTAACACCTATTTATTTCCACGGGAACAACAGCGGATACCAAGAGCCCAGTAAACTATTTAATAGAGCCTATTCTCAGCTACAGAACACTTTTGACACGGTCACCACCGCTTGCTCTGTATTTTCATCAGCAATGAACAAGAGCCTGCATGTTGCACTAACAGCAGTCTTAACCAGAAAAGGTACTGTTGCTGTTGAAATGCACCACCCACCCCCTTGCTGTGCTTACATCCACTCTCTGGTCTCTAGAAATGTTCAGCAAGTATCGATGAACGTCCCCAGATGCCGTGGTTTGTTTTTTTTCTGCATGGAGGAATTCAGTGACACACCTTTGCTTCATCCATACTTCCCTGATAGGAGACCATTCTGTCAGAGTGCCCCTCTGCTGCCATCTGTTTGGGATAGTATGGACTAGTCAGCAATAAAGATATTCCATGTTGAAAAATACTAAACATTGGTGGGTTTATTTTTTTTTCCATTTAAAATAGGTATAAGTCTCTGAATGCTTATTTTATAGTTTCTTATTCATTCTTTCTCTTTCTTAATATTTTTCTTTGATATTAAGGCTTTACTGAAGAGACTGACAGCAGTGAAACCAACACCTGGAATGAAGCGTTCGGAACAACTGTGGGACTATCAGCGCTATGTGAGCTATGCAAGTGCTTCACCATCTGCAAGAGAAGAAAGTTCTCTTTCCAGGCAGCGTGGCCTGTCTCGTGAGTACTCTGGAACTGCAGATTCTTGCGTTTCTTTACCACGTGTTTCTCTGTCATAATTCAGAGTGACAATTAATGAGAAAAGTAAATAAATTCCTTTCTGTCTTCCTTAGATGGGTTCATCACAGAGAGATCATTAAACTGATTTATTTAAGCACACCAAAAGTATGGTGAACCTCTGAATTGTCTATTTATCTTCCTAAATTTCTAATAAATGGTTTTGTTAAGAATCTTTGCCAAGAAGGTTAAAAAAAAAAAATCACTGTAAATAAATATTTCTCAATTTGTCAGTACTTCCTATAGAAAGGACTAAGCAGGGGGAAGAAGTTCAAACTCTTTTAGAAAGTGTAAATCTACTGGTGGTAGCTTTGTTTCTCTGGAAGTAGTGTGTGTGTAATATTTGGAAGTGGTTCACTTATCTCCAGTGATCCATATACAGAGAAGCACCACACTGTGGCATATACTCAGTATTTTTTGTTCTGTGTACAAATGACTCCCAGTGTTTTAGTTCTGTATTCAACTTAGAATGTTTGTGGGGATTTTTTATTATGTTTTGTTTGGGAAATTATGATAATGAATATAGTAATGTAATGTAACGTAGCATGAAGCTTTCTGACATACCCAGCATAAGCATTAATACTTTTTTGTGTATGTGTTAACAGGAGTCCCTTCGAGAGCATACACTGCATCAAGCACAATGAGGCAGAAGAAGGAAAAACCCATGTCAGTTTCACCTACTGGGGCATCAGAGAGACCTAAATCCACTAATGTTCATGCTGCTTGTTTGTAAGTGCATGCTTTGCTTCACAATCTGCAATGTTCTGTTGGGTTTCTACTTTCAGCACATGCATATGTGAAAATATTCTCTATTGTTAAATGATTTAAATGCATAGTAAACTAATTGCTTATTAAATGGTTCTAAGCATACGCTTTTGCATCAATCAGTGTTTTCTATGAGAGGGAGTATTTATGCAAGTGAAGCATTTAAATACGTAATAGAAATTGTTAATCATTATTTAATTGTCCAATAGTAAGTGGAATTTGTATCTGTGACGTGGGAGGACAGAATTGCTGTATTCTAGGATTAATTCCTAGTCTGATACTTCTTGTCCTGGCTTTAGGTAAGTCTTCTGAATGTTTAGGTCATGTTCAGATGTCTGAAAGAATCTTCCTTTCACAACAACATAAAGAGGTGAAAAGCTAGAATACTGATGTTGCAGAAGGTGTTACTCTCCCATGATTATAGGCGTCTCAAGGCGATGAGCATTCATTTTGTATGCAAGGCTGTTTCTCTTCGATATTTACAAGGATTTTAGAAGTTACACTGGGACCTTTGCATAGGAAAGAAGCATGTGATGCTCTTTCAACACAGAGACTGAAGTTTGAAGTGAACAACAGTTTTAGATTCTTCCCAGGCTAGGGAATAGAAAGCAAAGCAATCATTTCATGTCCATGCTTTTGTAGATCCTTACTTTTGTAACTGGGGAGATAAAGCTTGAGCTTATCATTTGCTTATGAGAGCAACTATTTACCAAGATTAAAAAGAGAAATTAAAAATAAAATCTTACGCTTCTTAGCCCATTTTTACAATGTTAGGTTCATACCAAATATTTGTAGTAGTGTCAAATAGATAGGTTTCAGTATTAGTGTCCATTCATAAGGGGAGCAAAATTTAATGTGGTTGTCAAAACTTAATGTAGTTGGCAAATGTAGTAGGTGTCATGCTTTATTTCTATCCATGAAGGCAAGCTGAATGCACTTGTTTTGTTGGGCTGTAGTCTTATGAAAAGTATATATTGTGATGCTGCTGTCTGTAGTTGGAACCCTGCTTGCTTTCCCAATGTCCTCCTGGGAGAGATACAGAAAATCTTATTGTGTAAGCAAAAAAGCTGTATTTGGTAGCGTTGTTTTAACTTTACAAAACAAAACAAAAAAAAGCAAGCTTATACTACTTTAGTCATGCTTGCACCAGGGTCTAGGCTTTCAAGTATTCTATGTTGTAACACTTTTTGCTGGGTCCTGTGTGGTAGTTTGGCCGAGCTTCTGCACCTTGTGACCTGCAGATCACATTTAGCTGTTTGGCAATATTTAAACTTTCACCTTGAAGCAGCATTGTGGGAAACAGTTTTTATTAAAATTATGTGTTGATAAGGAGTGTAAGGCTTTTTTTTTTCTTTTTTTTTTTTGCATAGTGATGCTCTGTTTATTTATAATGTTTTGCTAATTAAAGTTATTCACTAGTTGAAGACTTCTGTCCTTGAATGTGAATATCAAGGTCACAATTTAATACTTCTGAATGATAATTCTGAATGATAATTCTCTTCTGGAAAGGAATTTCCAAAATGGATTACTTTAAATCACTTCATTTTATTTAACTTTAACTTTTATTTAACTTTAATTATTTAATACTGTCAATTTTTTGTCATCTTTGTAAATTTCAAGAAAATCATTAACATGGAGTGTTTGCCAATACAGTGAATTTTCAGAATTCTGTATTTGATATTACATTGCAAAGGATGTAATTGGAGAAACGCTTCCACTTAGTTCTTAGCTTCCACTGCAGTAGAGGTTGTACTTGTTAGTGACATTGGTGTGTAGTGGATTTATTTGTTTTTGCTTTAAATAAGCCATATAGACAGGTCTTCATTAAGTTAGATAATTTAGTCAATTTTTATAACAATCAATTCTAATGGATTTGGGTTTTTTGTAAGCTGTCATTTCATGTTCTCTTCTGCCTTTTTTCCCCTCCCAATCTCTTCAAACAGAAAGTGTAAGCAGCGTCCTTAAATTTTAATTCCTGGGAACCTCAGAGACTCGAGCAAATTGGAAGAATCAGGCAAAGCCATTCTTCATACGGAGTTTATAGGATTTTCTCTGTACCAGAGCCCATCTTCTGCTAGACTGTTTGCAGCGTTTACTGAAGATCCTGAGGCATTTCAGCTGTTACCTCTCACTCAGATAAGCATTGACTAGCTACATTTGTCTTTTATGGTGGGTATTTTCCTAATTGTCAGCTAAACACTTTCAGGATAAATCCCTACAAATAGCTGATACTTTTTTTCTAACATGTCAGCCAATAAAGTTTCCTTGTGACTGCTCTTCCTTGTACGCTCCCTCCATCTGTGGTGTTTGCCTGCTCAATTTCAGGAGCAAAATAGTGGATGAACCTTGTCAGTCTCATCTGATGAATGAGAAATCCAGAGCTGCATCTGGAGCCATCTTCCAGGACAGATTATGGTTGAGATCAGCTTTGTATTCTGTATACTAGGAGGCATTGCTAGTGCTTGTAATGCGGATTTAGTTTGTCTTCTGGATGTTAGTTCTATTTCCTTGTTCAGGTAAACTTCCTGGTAAGTTTCCTCCTGGCCAGAATGAGACAGGATTTTCTAACAGTGATCTTTGCAGCTGTGTTATTTAAAGATCACTTGCTTCTCACTACAGAATCCTAAAATGACGTTGCTTTTGTTGCAAGCTCTGAGCATGTGCAAAAATTGTAATAATCTCCACTGAGTTATATGTGGTGAGAGCTTGGGACAAAAATCACAATTCTCAGTTCCGCTCACACACTATTTCTTAAGACTAGAACATACTAATGAGAGATTTTTCTTGTTTAAAGGGCCAGAATGGGAAAACAGGGCTGAGTAGGTCTCTTTTTAGGGTTTTTCTTCTGCTGTGCCTCTCAGTGTGCCTTAAATTATTCTGTTTTTTTATAAAAAGAACTGGTGGCTGCTGTTCCTTCCATAGCAAGCCTCGAGCTGAGGATACAGGTTTTCACCTGCAGAAAGGTAGGGAAAACTCTACCTGTGGACATAAATTCTTCCCCTCCCGCTCTCTGTAGTATGCTGTGTTCTTTAGAGAGTGAGATTTACCCTTCAGATTCACCCTGAAGGTCCTAACCTCCTCCTGATCCAAAAGATAAATGTCTCAGTGCCCTCCCTCAGTAGGTTGCTTTCTGGGTTAGTAGTACAGTTCATGCATGCTTGATGGTGGGTGGGCTTTTGTCTTTCTCTACTTCTAGAATCTCTTTTACCAGGCTATTCAAGATATTTTCCACTGTTTGAGCTATAAGGTAATAGGGATGTTTTCGGTGCTGGGTTCTGCTGAATAACTTTGAGGTGCAGATGGATTGAAGTGAGACTAGCGGAGGGCTTATTTCACTGTTGTAGCAAAGTATCTGCAAAACTTCCTGCTTTCCAGCTTTGCAGAGAACTGGATTTTATGTTGACGGAACATTGCTGCTTCTAGGAGAGTGGTTATTCAATTGATGGTTTTGAATTAATTAATGGTTTTGAATTCATACACCAAGTATCTTTGTGGAAAGCGCTGCCTGCTAAATGTCAAAGTGTGTGTGAGCATATAAGTAGAAATTAGGAGTTTTTAACTTGTATTTTATAATGTATTATTTCACCTACTGTCTCCAGAGGAATTTTCCTGCATTTATTTTTTTTTTTCCTTCTTAATAGCTTTCACTCATTTTAGATTTTGCCTTTTTTCTGAGATGTTTCAGAATATCTTTTTCTAGAATTAAATAAAATCCAGGATGTTTATTCTTATTTAGACCCCTCTTAAAATTCTTGTGCTCCCAGTTCTTTTAGTATTTTTCTACACATAAATTACCCCTAAAGTTTGTTACCTCTGACATTGTTCCATTATCTTCTCTAAGATATTCGAATACCACATGCACCCATACTGGTGAGGTGAAGAGTTAGTATGTTGACACTTTCTCTATGAAAGTGAAAAGGAAGTAGAAAAGAAAGAAAAGGCAAGCATGCAGATCACAGAAGGGCCAGGGTTGGAAGGGACCTCAAGGATCATGAATCTCCAACTTCCTTGCCACATGCAGGGCCAACAACCTCCCCATTTAATGCTAGACGAGGCTGCCCAGGGCCCCATCCAGTCTGGCCTTGAACACCTCCAAGGACAGGGCATCCACAGCCTCTCTGGGCAGCCTGTTCCAGTACCCCACCACTCTCTCTGTAAAGAATTTCCCCCTGACATCCAAACTAAATCTCCCCTCCCTCAACTTAAAACCTTTTCCCCTCATCCTGCAGTTATCTTCCCTTTCAAAGAGTTGATTCCCTTCCCCTCTGTAGGCTCCCTTTAGGTACTGAAATGCTGCAGTGAGGTCACCCTGCAGCCTTTTCTCCAGGCTGAACAAGCCCAGCTCCCTCAGCCTAGCTTCAGGTCATGATTTATAAGACTACTGCAGTAAACATGTTCATTTTCTTCACAACCTTATGCTTCAATAGGTTGCAGCCCTGGTTATTTGCCAGCAGGCAGAAAACAGACCTGATCAGACTTCTAGGTGACCATGTTTAAAGAGGCACTCTCTCTCATAGGACAGAAGAGGAGAAAGAGCAGAGAATAAGCCTAGAAGTGTTTAAGCAAAGGAGCTTCCTTTACTAGGGCAACCAGCAGTTAGCTGTGTACACCTTTAGGTAATTTGAAAATTTATTTTAGACCAGTTTTCCCTGAACGCTGCTATTCTTTGGGTGGATAAATGCCTCCAGGTATTACTTTAATACCTTGTTGCTGCTTTCACATAGAGCAGTCACACCCATAAGGACCATCATATTAAGTGACAGAGATCTGAGAAATTTGAAATACAGGAAAGGGATAACTAGATGCCAAGGCCCAGAATCTGGAGTCTCGTAGCTCTCCCTTTTCTCCTACACATAAAACAGGTAAATCTGTAGAGTTCTTAGCTGAATACTATAAAAATGTCAGTGAATAACCCTGAGAAGTTCTTAACAGTCTTGTCCAATATTAACCAAGATAGTATCTCCTAATACATTAATTCTGGTAGACCTGTTCCATTTACATTGAAAACAACAGGAAGAGTTCATGTATATATTAATTTATTTCATGAGTTCAGTTTTAGTTCAATTGAACATCAGAGCAGACAACTTTTTGCTTTGTGACAGTAGGGCATTTTTAACAATATTTCCACCTTCTACAAAGTACAATTGAAAACAGTCATTATGGTCTGGTTTTGACCACAACTGCCTAACTTGTCAGTGAAAAGGCAGCAGTTAGGAAGTCACAGCTCATTGTTGTATTATAGTTTGCAGTATTTACGCTTACATATCAGATTAAAAAAATAACAGCTTCAGAGAAGATGACATGGCTTACAAAATCATGTTTTATCATCATGGTGTTGGGTAGCTAGAGACATTACTTAGTATAAAAGGTATTTCTCACTTTGAGTTTACATTAGATTTTAAACTAGGTGTATACCACCTACATCTCATCTCTAGTCAAAATGCTTTCCCTGAAATTTGAAAGGGTGTAATATATACACAGCTTCCAATATAAGTGTTGGAGGAATTTCCATACAAAGTGCAACTGTGCTGTAGTGGACAGATTTTAAATAAATGCATCCCTCTCTCAACTGGATGTTACTCAAGTCTTATTCTGTTTCCCTAGGAAATATTTTGTTGTCCATTACATCACAATAGTTATTTTAAAAAGTTAATTGAGAACAACTGAACTACAATAAGATGTTAAGTTTTAGACATACTTCTTGATTTCATCATAAAGTACTAATACAAAAGCTCCACCCATGCCTCTCAACACATTTGACCAGGCACCTTTGAAGAACGCTTTGGATCCTTCATCTTTTGCTATCTTCTTCCAGCAATCAATTGTGCCCTTGTACATAATATCAGCTGTGGAAACAAATGAAGGTCATAAGGTTGAGATACACAGCAAGTTTGTGTCAACTTGTTTATATTTAGAAAAACAGGCAGGGATAAACAAAACATAACCAAGAATTTCAAGTGAAATAATCAGTTCATAAAGTCATTTTAATTCACCATATGAAAAGTAAAATGAACACTCAGTCTCATAGATGCACACACTGAGATAACCAGAAATTACTGCAGAGTGTACTAAGACATAACCAGAAGTTTCCTGTAAGGTTGTAGAAAACCAACAACCCTTTTATAGAAATCCTTCACAAAAGCCAAACACCACAACACCACTACCTTGCATCCTAATGAAATAATACTGCCAGAATCCACAGGAACAAACTTATTCTTACCTCCCTTTCGTCCAGACTGCATCATCATCCTACGTCGCACAGTATCAAAAGGGTACGAAACCAGCCCTGCTGCTGCAGTGACACTCTGGGCAATCATCCAGCTCACTATGATGTGCACATTCTTTGGATCAGGCAACATACCTGCCATCAAGAACAAATTATGAGTTAGTTCAGAGGGAAAGCATTACGAGAAAGATGGCTCTGGAAGGAGCAGTCACCCTCCAAACCCAGAAGTCACTCAGTCTAGTTGATAGGAACAGGCCCGCAACTTCTCACTTTGTATTTGACAATGAACAGCTGCTGAGTGAAAGTTTATAGGATTATGGTATTTTGTGATCTATAGCCCACCTGACATTCTCTGACCAGCAGCTCTCATGCACAGCCCTCTGTTGGCTTCAAGGAGGGACAAGCTCCCATATAAATGTTTTAAAAAAATAACAACAAACAACTGCAACTGCAAACCCACAGCTTCTGCCTGGAGCAGCAAGTTGAGGAAGACAGGAATGCATTTCAGAAACACGTGCACATACTCCAGCACCAGTTCCCCCAAAGCACTACTAAGCCCAGCCCTGCTCGTCCTTGTAGGGCAGGGTGCCCTAGCAGGCCTTTCCTGGTTGGATCTTCCCTCGCAGCCACCACTCCATCCGCTTCTTACCCTTGGCTGTGTCATAAACCCCAAAATAGGCTGCTCTGTAGATGATGATGCCCTGGACAGACACATTGAATCCCTGGTACAGGCCCCTCAGGCCATCGGACTTGAAGATCTTGACGATGCAGTCGCCCAGCCCCGTGAACTCCCTCTCAGATACTCCTTTGCCCACGTCAGCCGCCAGCCGGGTCCTGGCAAAATCCAGCGGGTAGACGAAGCAGAGCGAGGTGGCTCCGGCCGCGCCACCGGACGCCAGGTTGCCCGCGAAGTAGCGCCAGAACTGCTTGTGCCTGTCCACTCCCCCCAGGAAGATCTGCTTGTACTTGTCCTTGAAGGCGAAGTTGAGGGCCTGGGTGGGGAAGTACCGGATGACGTTGGCTAGATTGCCCCTCCAGAAGGAGATGATGCCTTGCTCCTTGGGGATGCGGACGACGCAGTCGATGATGCCCTTGTACTGCTTCTCCGCCGTGATCTGTTTGCTGGCGTGCTGGACCTGGAGAAGCAAGAGCAGGGTGGGAGGGGAGGGCACGGAGGACGCGGCAGGGTCACCCCGCCCGCCGGCCGGCTAAGGGCAGCGAGCGCCCGCCCGCCGCCTGGCTCAGCTCCCGCTCCCCGAGGAGCCCGGGCAGCTCCCGCGAAACCGGAGCCGGCCGAGCGCCTTCCCATATTTAGGCACGCCGGGTGGCGCCCGGCCCACCTGTGGCGCAGCTCCGTCGGGCTCCGCCGCTCGCAGCCCCCCCCGCGCCCCCCGCCTCCTCACCTGCAGCAGCAACTTCACTCTCTCAATGGGGGCGACGGCCGTCTTGGAGATGGCGGCAGCGACCCCGCCGGCCAAAAAGTCCTTGAGAAAGCTGAGCGCTTGGTCACCCATGCTGGGAGCCGGTCCGACACCCCCTACCCGGAGAGAGCCAACGAGCCGCGCACCTCCCCACCCAGCAGCCCCACGCCGCGCCCCGCCGGCCAAATGGCCCAGAGCCCCGTGCCGCCCCGCTTATAACCCGCGGCCTCTCGCGATAGGAGGAGGCGGCCCCCCGGGGCCCGCACATTGGCTGGGACCCCCCAGGGCCCGCCCCCGCTGGGGGGCGCGAGGCAGCGCCGCCATGTTCCCCCCCGGAGGGACGGCGAGGGCCGCCGGTCTCGGGACGTTTAAAGGGCAAATTAAAGTTATCTGGTGGCTGCGGGGAACGCGATGTCAGAGCATGTGCCTGCTGTATTAATAGCTCGCGGGAGGCACCCGAGGGGACCGAGAGAGCTTGCAGGAATACCTCGGGCGGCAATAGCTGCTTATAGGGGCTGGCGGCCGGCGCTAAGGGTGCCCGCAGTACAGGCGTTGTGTGCGTGGCCTCGAGTCTCTGCGGGGCGTGCTGCGGGAGGGCGTCGGGCTGCGGAGCCCCTGGGGAAGGTGATCATAGAACGTAGAACGGCCTGGGTTGAAATGGACTACAATGTTCATCTATTTTCAACCCCCTGCTATGTGCAGGGTCGCCAGCCACCGGACCGGGCTGCCCAGAGCCACATCCAGCCTGGCCTCGAATGCCTCCAGGGATGGGGCATCCACGAGCTCTCAGGGCAACCTGTTGCAGCAGTGTGGCAGTGTGCATGTGTGAGCATTTGGGGGAACTAGAAATGGGTGCGGCCTCTGCGAGGCAAGGATACGGAGCCTTCTCATGTCTGATGCAGCGTCAGCCTGCCAGCCAGGTCTTCAACATCCCGGCATGTTCCAGAGGTTGCCTTCCCATAGAGGAGGCAGTGTGCCCCCCTGCAGCGTGCCCTGGTTTCAACCCGGCAAGGTCAGACCCTCTGCAAACAGCGCAGTCAGTCACCCGTCCAGGAAGCACGTGCTTGGGAATGCTCAGCTTGCTTGACTCACACCATGTGTGAGAGATCAGTGGGGGTTGCAGCAAAACCTTAACTCTCTTCAGTGCGTATGGAAGCGCTTCAGTCTCAAATGCAGGTTATGTGGCCTTCTTCACCTGTTCCCAATGTCTGTACCAGCTTGTGATTCACTGTTGCATGGAGTAGTTATGTGAAAGCCAGTGCAACAAAATTGTAAGTGTATACCAAGGAATTTGCCTTAAAACAGTCATCATATGTGGTTCTAGGATGATACTGTACTGAGGAAAGCTGAGGTTAATGAGGTCAGCTTCAATTTGGTAATATAGTATCAATAATGGAAATAGAATTCATCTCAGTGTAGGTGCTAAAAGATTGGCTGTTCCATGAAGAGACATTCCCTCCAGGACAGCAAATCTCTTCTCACTGACGTCTGTGTTAGCACAAGGCAATGGGACTGTAAATTTGATCCCCAGCCTCTCTTGCTCTCTGCTGCTCTCTGAGGTAGAGGTCTTTTCTCATGAACCTCAGCAACAGCAGCTTTAACCCTGCACACCTAAGCCACCATGAGCAAGATGGAGTCTTTCCCCAGTTCTAAGAAATGGAAAGATAGGTCACCTGAAGAGACCTTTATCCCAACCAAGAACTGAATGCAGGTGCAAGCTGGAAGCACAGGGGATCCCTAAAGTTAGACTGTGAGTTGTGGGGTTCATTGTTTAACAGGTGTAGCTACTCTTGACCTTTACTTTTTCTTTCTCATGCTTAACTCACCAAGTGTGGTATCTCCTCTTTTCACAGGGAAGTAAATATCCCTTTGACATCTCAGGTCTTCTGCTGCTGGTTTCACACGACCCCACAGGATGGCAGTGTTTGCAGTGCTGCCCAGCTGGATGAGGTCTCCTCTGTGCACGCAGGCAGGTGTGTGCCAGTGCCCTGCTGACTGGGGTCAGTGAGTGGCAGCAGGGTGGCACTGGGAGAGAGGGGAGTAGGGCCTGGAGTGGGACCGTGGTGGGGAGGTCTAGCCCAAAAGGGTCTTTCACCTGCAGTGGGCTAGATCAGGACATATGTCTGCTGCTCTGGGTGATGTTTTTTGATTTATTTTTGCTCTAAATGCCTATTTAGATTTTTTGTGTATATGACAATCCAGCCTTTTTATTCCACTTGTAGGAGATCAAATGCACTCTGTTAAGGACCTTTCACTAACTCTATCAGCGCCACAAAACAAGGATAGGGATTTCCAGTAGCTGGAAATGTCATTAAAGAAAAAGTGAAGGGAGCTTGGCTTTTCATGGAATTCGTTGGTGCTTAGTGTTCTGCATTTTCTTGAAACACTACACGTGATGAAACCTTTACCAGCTGTTGTGTACTCTTCCTTCTCTGCATTGCTAAACCCTAGGAAACTAGTGCTGAGGCTTGGCCAGACACAAGAAACGCCTTTTCTCAAAAGTCAGCAGTCTCCGTCCGACAGCAGACACAAGGGGGAGCACAAGCAGTCTGTAGGACTGTGCTGACCCCCCCAGCACAGACAAGCTGTGGGTAGACAATGCAGTGGCAAGACACTAAGAAGAAATGTATTTTCTTTTGTTCTGTTTTCAGAAAAGATTTGTGGGGTTGTAGTAAATTCTCCATGTAAAAGGTTGGTTTGTGTTTGTAGTGAGTTCCTCCTATGTAGGTAGAAAAGCCTGGGAGGAGGCACAAAATGGCAGTCTGAAAATGTAACCAATACAAATTGAAGCCTAATCTCGTGGTCTGACCCGTCTGGCTGGAAACAGGAGCCAACATTTTCACGATGAGCTGTGGTGGGCTGTAAGGATACAAAGAGTAACTCACATCATGTGTTGGAGAACTGTGAGCTAGTGGAAGGATGCAAAGACAGGGATAGTACAGTAAAGATGGTGGGTTGCGTCTATGCAGTATGTTCTAGGTGTTTAGTAGGATTTTGAGACTGTGTTTGTCAGACCAGACAGAAATAAATGTTGTAACTAGCCCTAACCCTGATGAGACCTTGAATCGGTGCACTGTCTGTGTGGATGCATGGGGAAAAACGCATCTCAGCCTTAGTATGTAGGAATGGAACACCAAGATTTGCAGCTGATACATGCAACTGTAGGAACAAGATGAAAGTCAGAGATAGACACTCAGTGGCCAGCTTAGAGAGTGATCCATAGTGATGAATAATGAAGGCATCGGGAAGAATGGAGGGTCTAAAAAGATTAAATTTTTTTGGTTTTATTCACTTATTTGCTTTGTCTCTCTCTTTCTCTTTTTTCTTTTTCCAGCTGAAATCCCTGAGTATGGGTATGAGAGGGGAAAAAATGATGGGAATGGAAGCAGAAGTCAGGAAATAGATGATGTGGCATGCTGCCTCAGCATGATAAAAACATAATCTGTGTTTCAGCCATTGCTTGGGTAGTGCTTTTTGGGAATATGTCTAGTGCAGAAGCACAAGAAAACTATCTACCTCTGATTCAAAGGGAAAAAAAAAGAAAGACTTTTTGTTGTTTGCTTATAAGTCATGAGAAATAAATACTGATTACACTAACATTTATATTGTTTGGAATTCATATGTCTAGCATGTACAGTTGTATTATAAGTAGGTATGAATGAATATATGCTATATAAAAGTGTTCTAAGCAGATTTCTCTTTACATTCTTGCCTTTCTCCTCCACTTCTACAGCACCCTCATTTCCAGCGAGCAGAAGAGATCTTGGCACAGCTTAGGGGAAAACTAACCTAAAGCTGTGCACTTTCTCCTACTGGGCACTGCTCAGCAGGGGAGGCTGTTCTCAGCTTCAGCCAGTAGTAACGGGGGTGGCAGGAGGTCTCTTACAGCAGGAGATGTGAAGCGTGTATTTGCATAGGCTGCCTTTCCTTGCCTCCCCTCTGCTCTCCAGCTAGCATGGGTTTATTTTAGCTTCGGCCTTCTGAAGCAGGATTGTTTTTCCCCTGAATAGGTCAGGCTGGGATAGAGCCAGGATATATGGCCTTCCATAGCTGGGGTGACTCGGGAAGCCGGAGATACCTCCTAAGTAGACAGTGCCTCTAACTGCTGGGCCTGTGCCCAGTGTCAGGGGAGTATCCTAAATTAACCTTTGTGATAAACAGCAAAGACAGCACTAGGCAAAAGGACTTATTTCTGAGTCTGGTGTCAGGCTGAAACAGGTTATAGTGCTGCCCTCTGTTGTTGGAATTCAAAAAAGCTCATACAAGGTAATGCTGAAATTCAGCCGAATGTTAGTAAAATGTGAGTAGAAAAGCCACATGTGAATAAGCAAAGTGTTTCATACACTTGTTTCATATTGTTCAGCCCATTGGTATGTGCCTGCATCTCTTCACTAGCAGTTCAGTCTGTAGGAACAGAATACGGCTAATAATAGTCCTTTTTTTAGCAGATTGAGTCCTCGTGTCTGATCTTGTGTCCCAGAAGTCATACACTGTGGGATGCTTGCTTGTATTTTAGTGCACGGGGGAAATACAGAGGAAGAATTTTCTATATTTTCTATTTCTATAGGTTCTTG
>JAPSGF010000002.1:46586790-46599290 GCA_035772895.1 Perdix hodgsoniae
AATACAGAGGAAGAATTTTCTATATTTTCTATTTCTATAGGTTCTTGTATCTGCTATTTTTCTTATTTTTACATGGAATTATTGAATTTCTCACAAGCGCTTGAGATAAAGTTGTATAAAAAGCTAGAATCATTCAAGGTCACTCTTCTTTGAGTAGAGGCTGCAGAGAATTGTCTAGATCTTTTTTCCCATAGCTAATCTGTGAACCAGTGTGAAAGCAAAATAAAAGTAGTCTGATATTTCCATTTGATCTGGAGGGAAATCCCATCAAGGAGCATTTCCTAGTCTTAGTGTAGTGCAGCCTTGCCAGACCTGACACATAGGTGGCTCCAAACCCTTGCACAAATGCAGATATGCCTGGTAGCTATTGAAAGCAGACATACTGTCCAGACTGTTGGTGGTAGTGTTTTTTTTTCTTAGCTAAAGAAGCTCAATTCTTAGCATTGCTTGGGGAACACAAGTGATGGCCCTCTTTCAAAGAAAAAAAAACTTCTCACTTTCTGACTGGTACCCAAACATAGAAAATTGTGGCTGTATTCTGCATTCTGTCCCTGATGGTAAAAGCACTAAATAAAAGCAGAACTGATCCATAACTGTGACGCAGCTGGTGTTTTACAGTGATAAGTAACATTGATCCTGTCAGCAACTTGACAGATTGTTTTACAGTGTGTGGAGGTTGGTGGTTACCTGTTTGTGCAGCCAGGCCATGAATATTGAAATGAATCAAATCTTCTGTCAAGATATGTGAGAATTAATGACTTTTAGAAGTGGAAGTGGTTGTTACAATGAGCATGCAAGGTTGTTTCACTCTGATTTCATTCCACTTGGCCACATTCTGGTATCTGTCTAATCACATTTATTGTGTTTAATCTGTGAACCATTTGTGAATGCAAACAGTTGGTGAAACTCAAAACAAAGGAAATTCACCTATGATAGAAGAAAGAGATCCTTTTCCAAAGGTAATACTCTTTCACTTTCCCTTTCTTTTTTGTTTGTTTTTGTTTTGTTACTGTGAGTTGCTCTACAGATCATCATCCATTAGTGTGCATTGAGAGCACACGGGGCAGACAAACCTTACAGGAACAGACAAACAACAAGCATAGTGGTCAGTGGAGAAATCCTCAGTCCCTGTATATCACCAACACGCATAAAGCTGACGGATCACTGACTTGAAGAGTCAGGTGGTAACATCCTTGAGGAAGACACTCCGTGGCAACTTGGAAACCTTGGCATCTGGCTAACCTTCAGCTGGTGGGTGTCTGGCATTTCCCATACACTGCCTAATTCTGCCCCCAAGACCAAGAAACAATGGACACCATGGGTCACGGAGCCACTGGACCCCAGGATGGTGTCTGTTCTCTTTGCAAACTTCTGTGACTGCCTTGCAGTTGTGATTTGGCACCACAAGCAAAAAAAAATGTGTGAATATGATGCTACATGCTTATCGATGATAACTGTGATCTGGAGACTGAGCACTTTCACAATGCAATAGTCTTTATTCTGGAGGAGTTCAAGTCGCAGAGAACCGGTTCATAAGCAAATGTTTAGTTTGAAATATGTCTGTGAAGCATCCTAAGTGATTTGTTGCTATGCTGGGTTATATGAGAGATCTCCAATGTCTTGTTTATATAAAGTGATATTTTTGTAAACTCCATTAAGTCTTATGCTGTTTTTGTGCAGTGCAATCAGACGATTCTATGGGCTGGAACTGTGTACTGGGAAGGGGAATGGAGACAATTTTCCCTTTACCATGTAGGGTAGGCAGGATATTTGAAATAAAGCTGGGCCTTTTTGCCAAGTGATTCTATTCTGGTTTAATGTAGGTCAATCCTTCTACTAACTTAGGGCTTATTTGTTTTCAATGAGTATGAAATTGTGCTTTCTTAGTATTGGTTTGTCTTTTTTACCTTTATCTCAGAAAAATCTTTTCTCCTTTGTTGAAAAGAAGGTGTTTAGTCATCAGGAATTTCAGATAGTGAATGAGTGCAGGTAGGAATTATTTTCTTTATTTAGAACCACCTGTCAGTGGGGGAGGAGAACTTTTATCTTCAAAAGCAAAACACACAGTCACTCACTTCTCACTATGTTGGACAGGGTAGAGAGTAGGAAGAGCAAAAGCGAGAAAACCCATGGGTCAAGATAAAGAGTTTAATAAGGGAAGGAAAGAGAAAATATGCAAAGCAATGTAAAGCAATCACTCAGCACCTCCCACGTTGTCTAGCCAGTCCCTTGAGTAACTGCTACAGTGGCTACTTTGAAAGATGCTGCACCACCTGTTAGTGCTGAGAATGACATCACATGGTATGGGAAATCTCTTCTGCCAGTTAGTCAGCTGTCCTGTGTCCTTTCCCAGCTTCTTGTCCCACCAAGCCTACTTGCTAGTGTGGGGCAGGGTGAGAAAAACTCTTGATGCTGTACAAGTACTATTCAGCCAGGTCCAGTACAACAGAGCTGCTTGACATTAATGCTTAGTAGATCAGAAACTGAGGATACAGTTTCCCAGTTAGCATAAAGATCCTGGTGACTCAATTGCAGCTTAGTTCCCTTTCCTTTCCAGTCACGTGTTTCCCATCTCCCCTCAGGTCAGCACTAGCAATCACACAACCCTGCAAAATGCAAGTTTCCTGCATGTCCCCTGTAGTGAGTTAAGGCTGTTCTGCAGGCACGAGCATGAAAATGTCTGACTGGGGTGAGGGAAAATGACAGAAGTGGCGTTACTGGAATAGACATGTCAATTTGTGACACAGCTGGGTAGTTCTTATGCTGTGGCTGTATTTCATTCTTATGTATCCTTCATTAATCTCTTCTACCTCCTCATATTTCTTTTTGAATAACTGCTATCACCGTGTGGTCTGAAAGTCTTTAGCTTTAGAGCAACTAGGTAGAGAAAACTGTATATGGAAAAAGAATGCAGTGGTTTGGTTCTCTGGAGCTACAATGTGTGAATTTCTCATTAACAGTTAACAAGAAAAAGGGACTTAACATTTTGCAAAACTACACGTAGAAGTTGCTCATGGATGGAGCATCTCAGCATAATATGGATTAGGCAGGTTCAGTTTTTACTTTGTGATATTTTTCAACTGATTAGTAGTTAAATCTGAAGCATGTACGTTAGGAAGTGGAAAGCTATCCATACAAGGTTTGCCTTCTGAGAAAAACAAGATGGTATTTTTGGAATGTCCTTGCCACTAGATGGCGGGGCACACTTTGAATAAAGGAAGCAGCGAACAGGCTGTATTCAGAACTGATTTATTCTCAGTCTAGAAAATCCCTCATTGAGCTTATCAAAAGCTTGGTCGGAGTGAGGAGTGGCTGGAGTGTTGGATAGAACTGTAATTGTATCATGACCCTTTGACAGCGCTGGCATGCAGTTTTATCTCTTTCTGCAGTACAATAGATATCTTAATTGAATTCCTCAAAGCTCAGCTTAATAAGATAATAAGGAAAAGCTGTGCATTAACGGCAATTAAATTATAAGCCAATGCTGGTGAATTTGTTAAAGAAATCTCTGCCTCTCATACACGTGCCACACTTGCTGTGCCAAATTCTCAGCTACTCAGTCAGTCCTTGAAGTAAATTGCAAAGAGAAGACTAGCTCAAGTGCTGACCTTTGAATCTGGCTTAAATTAGTTTGGACGGGCAGTTTGCTGCAGGTGTCAGATTCAGAGAGCATTTATAAGAGTTAAGGTGTCTAATTTCCACTCTTTCACATCAGTTTCATTTTACAGTAACCCTAATAATTTCAAGTGAATGAAACTTGTATAGTGGTACTGAGAAGCAGGGTGTTCATGTTGTTCAGCTGGAGTTGTTATAGTCTTCAGAATATGAAGGTGAAAAGTTATGTGTGTTTACTGGTGCAAAATATATAGGTGTGTTTGGGTAAATTAGGTGTAACCCTCTATTTTCATGTGAAACATTACACGCTGGCAAAAAGAAATGAGCACACTGAGGTCTGTATGTTTTAAAAATCATAGAATCAAAGAGCAAACCCAGCTCCCTCAGCGTGTCTTTGTAGCAGAGGTGCTCCAGCCCTCTGAGCATCTTAGTGACCCTCCTCTGGACCCGCTCCAGCAGCTCCACATCCTTCCTGTACTGGGGGCCCCAGACCTGGATGCAGTACTCCAGATGAGGCCTCACAAGGGCAGAGCAGTGAGGGACAATCCCTTCCCTCTTCCTGCTGGCTGCTGCTTTTTTGATGCAGCCCAGGACTACAAGTCCTTCCGGGCTGCAAGTGCACACTGCCAGCTTGTGTTGAGTGTTTCATCAATCAGCCCTCTCAAATCCATCAACATTGCAGGCTCCCACTCAGATGTACTGACAGTGCACCTCACAAGAGCCTGTTCTTTCTCAGGAATTGCATATACCTTGCCTTGTTTTGTTCCCTGAGCAGATCTGAGGTCACACTGCTGGAATAATTGCCTTATTTTTCTAGCTATATCATAACCTGTTGGAAAATCCCTCCTTCTTATTTCTGTGTACAGCTGGATCATTACAAATATCTCTTGATTCAAATGTCCAGCACAGTTTTAGGCTCGCCTATCCCTCTGACCTGGTCTACTATCTTATTTGTCTTGCCATCTCTTCTTCAGTGTGCTAGTCTTGATGCTAAGCAAGCTCTTCCTCGCTGCTTCCTATGCTTCTTCCCAATTGCCTGCTTACTGAGGTTGTGCTGTGTGTGTCTCTTCTATCTTTTCCTGTTGACCTCTCAAAAACTCGCTCTTAGCTTGGTACCCAGGAGTGGTGTTTTTATAGATGATTAAAAGATACTTTCATAACTCGCTGAAACACTGGTTGAATTTCCCAGCGTGGCTTATCTACCTCTCTGTTCCTTTGATTTAAGGTGTGAGATGCCTTTATTTGAGGATACTGCAGATGTTAAACATATGATAAAATGGAAATAAGAGTTTCCCAGTCTGTATGTGCAAATGTAGGTATTGGTACAACAAACCACATGTGGCTTTTTTTGCAGGTGCTCCCTTTACCAGGATTCTGGGCTTCTTGCCAAAGCATTTTCTCTCAACCTCACTGTTAACCAGTCCCTTGCATTTTGCATCAGCTTCTGTCTAAATAGGCTTAGCCCTTCAGTTAATAGATATCTTTTTCTCAAGTCCTGCCCATTGCACCTGCCTTTGAAATGTGCTCTGGAGAACTCAGTGATTTGTCTGGTGTGTGCTGTTGCTGTTCGGTTAAATCATTGCTTAGTTTCAGGTGGCTGCATTTGCATCCTGGAGCACTTGATCCTCCTGTTTACTACTTTTGTCTATCTTGGATATGTTTGTAAAGCTTGAAGGGAAGTTCAGAATGAAAAGTATAATATCAGTGTTTGGGATAACAAATGGTATAGGCCATACACTCTCTTCATTCAATGCTTTTTCTGTTTCCACATCAGTGAGCACGTTGGATGTAATGTTGTCACAGCATGCTACCAGAAATCCTGAGATCAGTAATGTAAAATAGGTCTTTGGAATTTTAATAATGGAGAAAATGTCAGTATGCAAAGTTGGTGCAGGGTTGTTCCTCCCTTCCCCCCGTTTTACTCCTTTAGATCAGTCAGTGTATTTTCTGACTTTGTGGATACAAGAAGTGGGAATGAGGCATCCTCTGGAACCCTGTAGTGATCCCCACTCTGTTCCAGTAGGATTCACCACTCCACAAATAGTTGTACACAGGCATACTTTTAGACCAGTGTTTCAGGATCAGCTCCCTGGATGTGTCTGAGGAACTTGGAGTCCTTCAACATTGACATGGCTTTGACATCTCCTAAGAGAGACTGTGGCATCCAGAGATCACTGAGTTCTTTCCAGACAGCTGTTTTTCCCCAGCTAGGTTCAAGGAGTTGTGTGCGACTAGCAGTGCTGCAATCAGAACAGTTTGAAGGTTGTTAAGTAATACCAAAGATAAGCAGCAAAGCATTCAAGAGAGCATGGTTCAGGCCCATCTTCTTGGTAGAAATGACATTATTATTTAGTTCATTAAATTAGATTGGTATTTTTCTCATAAAATATATTTGTACACTGTTGGTAGTACACCTGGTGTTTATGCAGTGGCTCCATGTGCGTAAAAGAGTCCATCTTGGCAGTTGACAGTTCAATAGTTTTCTTGAACATTAAACTTAGCCAAGCCTTTTTTGCAGTAGTCTCTATGTATATCTTGATATGGAGAACATGTTGAGACATCCTTACGAAAGAAATGATTAGAAGTTTTCACTGCAATAGGCACAGTGGTGTGGTTTGTTCCACATTATTGAAATGCTTATCTAGCTCAGGCTATCAGCCTCTCCAAGTGAAATTAAATGAGCAGTTGTCGAGAGTTCTACTGAGCCCACAGAACTGAGAAATATCCTCAATAATAAGTCATGACAAAATTGTGTTCGGTACCAAGAAAATCACTACTCATTTTCCTTCCAAGTTGTTTATTTTAATTAGATTACCAGAAGAAATGACAAAAAAAACATTATAAGCCAGAATCCAGAAAGAGGTCTTCCTAACTAGTTGTTGAGAGGTTATTCATTTGCAGCTAAAGGTACTAGAGTGATCTGTGTGTGAATTTCTGTCTCTAGGATTTACAAAAGCTCTTGTACAAGGCATGAAGTTGCCAGAAGTGGGGCCTTTCTTTGATAGTTTTACTCTAACTGAGGACAAAGTGGATAAGACCCATTTCTCAGATCTTTTTAATTGCTTTTTAGATCCCAGCAGTTCTTGTTTTTAATTCCAGAAGGTTACAGTGTTCAAAAAACTTAGTTTTTCTTTTTGAACAGGTAGTGAATTTGCTGCTATCTTGCCTCACATGGAAGATACTCACATGGAATATAAAAAATCCACTTTCTTCCCCCAGACATATTCTTGCACTGTACAAAACCACAAATTTTGTTCTAAGTGCTATTCTTTTTTTTCCTTGGATCTCATGTGTTATTTTATATGGATCCTGCCTACATTTTTTTGTGAATATGATTTTACACGGAGAAGTGATGAAGTAGTGGACAGTGGTCAATCTATCTATTTTAGTTGCAGACCTGGAAGGTGGCCAGTTTACATACTGGTTCTCAGCATAGCTTCTCAACTGCTTATACCTAATATATGGCCCTTAATCCTTTCTGGCATGTCATCCCTTGAAGCAAATGATAGAGACACAGATTAGGAGATAGCAACAGACAGGAGAGATTTTGTCCATCGATTACACGTGCAAATAGCTAGTCTTCAGTGCCCACGTGCAATGTTCTTTAACCCCAGAACAAGATATATATATAATCTGAAGTTGTTTTGGGGTTCCTGAGAATCCATTCTTACTGAAACTCCCCAGCAAAATTGGATTTTCTATTCTTCGTAGGGAAAAAAAATGCTGCAGGCTTACTTCAGTCATGTGTGTTTTTATTGGCAGAACACAAGCTTCCGTAAACGCACGTGTGTAAATGAAAAGTGAATGTAGATAAGCAAAGTTGAAAGGCAGTAAAATAAGTACTGTCAGCTGAGGGCAGCCGCAAAAGCAGCTCTGTCTGCCCTCCTCAGCAGACTTTCTACAGCCTAAAGCAGGATAAATGAGCCATTTGCTGTGCTCCAAACCTGGGAGTCAGAAAGCCCCATAAGTAGCTGCCATGGCACTCTAAGGAAAGGATTTCTTGAGTTACGCAAAGTGGGAAAGCAAGGTGATGAAACCGAAACAACAAATAAATACTATGTTTTGTGTACCCTTTCAATGCCTTGCCAAAACCAAAATGTATCTCCCCATAAGTCAGCTGACTTTTATCGGCTTTGCAAAATGATGAATGCCTTGGCTCTTTCTTATTGCTTAAGTCATTCCTGTTTATGCCAGTATTTCAAGGATTATGTTTTGATTGTTCTGGAGAGGTGAAAACACTTTCTTGCTGATGAATAAACACTGACACTTTTAAATATTTGTATGCAAAATGTCTTTAAAGCCATTATGAAATGCTTTCCAAAAGCACTAAGAAGCTGTTTCCCGAAAAGACAGTTTTTCTCTCCATTTTCTTTCATGCTAAACAGTCCAAATGAAAAGCCTTTCAGAGTTAACTAGTTTAAGCAATACCAGTGTTTTAGTGTAATGAATAACTTTTTATAGAGGACAATTGCACACAGTTCAATATGCTAGTATTTCTATTTCTGTGCCTCACCAATGCCGGGACTCTCGGGTAGAATTTCTTTCTTTGAGAAAGCTGAGGCGATCAAAACCCTGATTAACCTCTGATATTCACGTGGTGCTCTTGATCTTGAGGACCGAAGCAGTAACAAAGAGTTAATGGCAGCCATATGCTCAGGGTATTGTGGGTACTGTTGACCCAAATGTGAACTCCGCCAGCTAGTGCTGCTAACTGCTGTTTGTTTCAGGTTTGGCGTGGAGATTACTGATGAAGAGTTTGAGCTGCTACTTGACAGAATCCCCCTTGATGAAGATGGAAATGTCAGATACCCCCAGTTCATGGCCAGGTTTGATTCCTGGTATGCAGCGTATGCATTTTATTTCTCATTTGTGTGTAGAATTATTTTTAATCTAAGAGGCTCACCTAACATTTGCAAACTGATCCTCATTTCTTAAGTATGCTTCTTTATGACATATTTCCTGCATGGAGAATGCTGTTTGCATTTAAAATTAGCCAATGTTATGGGAATGTATTGTTTATAATCTAGTTTGTCTTTAAACACCTGTTACATGTTTTGGAGGACTTCAGAGTCATGTAACATATCCTCATGCTTTCTGTAGGCTGGGAAATATGACAGACTTCTAAGTAAAAGCTAATCGCTTCCCCAAAAAATGGTAATACATGTACTTGATGCAGTTCTAAGAACTTGAAGCATTTTCAGATCGTATATATAATCTGAAGTTGTTTTGAAATAGTGATATTGCTTAGTAGAAGCTCTACTCAGACTCCAAGGCCTAGTTACACATGAAAGTTTAATTAAAATAAAGAAGCAATGGGCTAAATAGAAATACTTTATCATTGTCCAAAAATGAAGACTCTGTTCCCCAAACAGCTGTGCTAATAGCAGAGTAGATGCCGGTGATGTTGCTGAGTGCAAGTCTCATGTAGAATCTGGGACTGGAGAAATGCATCCCACCCACTTACATGCATACATAGATTTTAGACTGCTTAAAGGCAATGCAAATGTTTTTGAATTGTGGGGCAGGTAAGGGCATATCTTCTGTATAGTCTGCATACATGCATGAGGGATAGGTAGAAGTCTGAGTTCACTGTACTGAAATGACATTAGGTAGTTCCTGCAGGTAACAACTGCACATTGCAAAGTTGATAAAAGTGCTTCCATCTTCCCATTCCACTAACTGCGTTTCTGGTCTTTCTCTCTCATTGTCCTTATCATCCTTCAGGAAGTTTTGAGGTTAAATTCAGTTGTCCGCATGTTTTAACACAGAGCTGGATACAGGATTCGTGAGATGCATATGTCCTTCTGGAATGATATCCTCTAGGTAATCTCTAAGAGTATCTCAAATTACCCTTGAATGTCCTTGGGTGGCCTCCTGTTTTTCTCATGCTTTTACTGACAAGGCCTCCTCTCCAGTTCTTTCTTTTATAGTCTTCTGAATAGGTTGCAACTATCCTAGATTTGGTTGTGCTTGAATTTCTGTGAAGTGTTTCAGCTCCAGGAATATAGGCTGTTTCTCTTGCATGAGGATGTAAATAGATGACAGAGGATAAACATCCTCTAGCAAAACTGACCAAATTTTGAGAAATCAAGAGCTTCAAAAATGAGATTCAGAGAGGCACAACACTGGACCTTCTTCCTCTCACTGTGCACTCCGCTGTAGCAACCCTTTTTCTGAGCTTTCTGCTTTTTTTTCTAACACACAGATTACTTCAGCTGTCATGTCCAAGTAAATTCTGAAATCGAGAGAAGCCAGCTTCCCTAAAAGAAGCAACATTCATCTCAGCAACTGTATTTGCTTCATACATCAGATTGGAAACCACATTTATTTCAGTTTTTAATAACTATTTTCTTGTATTTACTTACAGTTAAAGTAACACATTTTCACCACAAAGGAGCTGCATTAGCACAAGATGTACCACTGGCTGTCACTTGCCTTGGAGTGCATCTGTAAGAACACACAGCTATTTATAGCCCTTTAAGAGACCTATGACTAAACCCACGTTTCAATGGTAAGAAGCTGTGCTATACAGTATTGACCAGTAGTTAACATTCAGGGTTGTATCTAGTATTCTTTTCAACCATGGGGTAAATGACGCTGTGATCTGTAGAGATGTGAGAATCCTAATTTATACTAACCTAATCTGCCAGCTTCAAGCCCTTTGCGGTGTTGGCTGAGTTGGGAACACGCTGTATTACATCTACCATAGAACTGTAGACACTATCCAGAGCTTTGCTGCTGAATTAATTAAAGCACTTGATCCTTCTACATTAAACAGTGAAGGAAGGAATGTGCAGTAACTGGAAGTTTAAAGCTGCCTGTTATAAATGCGAGTGTACTAGGCAGAGACCTTGGATGCACAGCTTACATTTGCAATGGAAAGTGCAGAAAAAGCTTCTAGGGCTTTTTGAAAGCTCTTTTTCCCCTGGACATGACCAGACTGATATCTTCCAGAAAAAAATGATAGGACCTGAGAAGCTGAGCTACTACCTGTTGCTGTCTCTTGCCATATCTCATACAAAGAGATCTCTGCTTTTCAGAATCTCTGTAAATCTGAATGATTGACTACAGATTTTGAGTTTTGTACAGGTCAAGTCTCATATGGCTCCCGCACTATCAGATGCCACCAAAAATGGCATCTGGTTAAATATAACCAGAAACTGCTAGCCTCTATACCTGAAGACTCTCAGGCATACAAACATTGTCAGGCCCAAAGGTGCACTGTATAGAAGAAAAAGAGAATGAGTACTGTAAGGAGAAGTGGTCTATCTTGGTTGCAGCTAAAAGAGCAGTTAGATTAGAAACCCAGAATAAGATGGGACACAGAGGGTCTAGAAGTACTGTGGCTTTTGTTACGGTAGAGGGAATAACACCTGATCATGCAGCAATTAAGTGCTTTCTCTGCAGTCAATTTTTGAACTTAATCAGTTCCGTTTCCAAGTCACTCAATCGAGCAATTTCAAAGATTATTATCTTGCCTGCACTTGTTGCTTAGAAATAATTACTGTTTATACAGAAATCATTGTATCTTCCATGGCACAATTCTGCATTTGAACACGATCCAAGCAAATAATTATATATGTTCATTGGGAATATTGTTGCTCAAGTTGAGCGGGAGAGAGTGCACAGCATAGCTTAGGTAAGAGGTCTTTATTTGCATCACATCAAGAACTAGGGACCAGATAGTTTTCTCAGATTGCTTTGATGTTAATATGGGGTAACTTCATTTACTCCAGTGCAAAACTAGAGTGTGAGTGGGATCGGACTGTAAGACTGAGACATGGTAACTTTCACTTTCATCACCTACCCCCCAGTGTCTTTCCTCCTATTAAAACAAATGTTTCTTGCAGGTTTAGTCTCAGATTCTCTACTGTATGCAGTGGGCTGGCCCCAGTCAGCAGCCAGACTCTTACCCAGCTGCTCATTAAAATGACAGTGAAGATGTTTTATTTACTAAAATAACATTTTAATTGGAAATTTGGTTTTCTATAACCTATATGTATTATTTATCTTCAAATAAGGTATGACTTTAGTTGGAAAGTAACACTGTTGAAGAACTAAGTTTGGTTAAAAAATGGCTGTGTATTGACTTGAGATGGCTTCCCCTTGCATACAGTCAACTATTTCCTCCATCCCTCCCTTGTTATCCACTCAGGTAGGCCTAATACAAACCATAAAGATACAGAGTGAGTTACAGGAGACTCAGCATTTCCCAATCTCATAGATATTAACAGAAGAGCTTAAAGATTTGCCCTGAGTGGAAGAAAAAGTTTCTGATCCTAAAGGAATATAATCAGTGAGGATAATGTGGAAACCTTTGCCCACAATCATAGATAGACAGTACAGAATTTAGTGTAAGAATGGCAAAATGTATCTTCTCTATAATCACATTTTATGCTAGTGGTGATGATAAATGGATTAACAAAGACAGAAGTTATTCAGAATCTGCTACGGGTGCATTAGACTTGAGACAAATTTTAAAACAAAAAGTAGTATTTTATATATTACTGTTGAAAGATTAGAAAGGGATTATGCACTCAATGTTGATTTGTTTCATCCTACTGTTTAGTTGACCTAATCCAAGATATCTGTAGACCATATCGCTGTTACCCAAATGCTGTAATATGTGTACATTTGATGCTCACGGTGCATATTGTAGTTAATTAGCCACGTGTAGTGGTGTCTACTGCTCATGCACCCCAAGAGAAGGATCTACCCTAGAAATCAAGTACATCAGTAGCTTGGCTCTTGCTGCCCATTATCCAAATATTTACTGTAGTGGCATGCACAAGATAGAAGGGAGATGTAACAGAAGAATCAAGGCACCATTCTTTTCTCTCATAGTGTGTTCACAGAACTAGGATAAGGTTTGAGAAGTGTTCAGC
>JAPSGF010000002.1:46604290-46622857 GCA_035772895.1 Perdix hodgsoniae
TAAGTCTATGCATAAAACAATCACCAGTGTCATTTTGCTGCTGGATTAAGGCCTACATTCCCCAGAAGCTAAAGAAAATCTTTCCTTCAAATTAAATAGAAATTGATCTGGGCAGGAAGTGGCATCAGATTCCTTCTGTAATCATTGGCAAACCTTTGTGCCAGGTTTAATTTCCATGCAGTACTTCCTTTGTATAAAGTATGTCATCTGTATTAAATGTATTACCCAGTAATGACTTGTGTGACCAAATAGCTTTGCAAAAGTTGTGGTGTTCAGCTTTTGCAGACAAAGTCTTGGACCAGGACAGATTTTGTGTAACAAGATGCTTCCCAAATCCAGCTCAGACCCAGATGTTAGCAGGCAATACAGTATTCATTCAGTGGCCATCAGGGATTTTCAAGGCATATAACAAATTAATCTTCTGCTATATAAACTGAACATGTGAAGAAAAAGAAAGTTTTTGTCAACACCCTCAGTTGTTTAAAACAACTGCCAGATATGCTGTCATACTCATAATTAGTCCTTTTTTTGAGGGTTTTATGTGATTTGTTGGGATGTTTATTGCCATTACATTAATATCTTGGGTGTAATTCTGCCCCTTTTGGCACTGTTTGGTATCATTTATGAAGAAAAGCATTATGCAAAGAAGGAATGGCAAAATCTGAAGGTACTGTGAGACAAATGGTGCCTTAAAGGAAGATGTTGATGGAGTGGTATCAGGAAACAGCGATGGCACAGCCCAAGGGCTCCTTTTAACAGGAAATCTCTCTTACTGAACTGGAATGTGTGAGAAGACCTGTAGTTTAAATACTTTATCACTCAAAGTTTCTCTGCATAGTTTACATAAGAACCAAGGGGAAAGCCTGTTCCTATGTCCTGTAGCTCATGAAGCAGCGCTAAACCTTGGCAAAGAAAATCACATATTGCTCACTGGAGGGGAAAGGGTTTGCAGACCAAAAGGAGAAAAAAAAAAATCAGAACATAATTCCACAGGAAACCCAAATACTGCTCTGGGACTTCTCTTCTGGGCTGCTCCTTTGCTTTCCCTCCACCTCTGGCAGCACTTTGATAGCTGCCATTGGCTCCTTTATGTTGCCAGGTTGTCACGACTTCAAAAGAATGAGCATGAAGCTGAGGTGAGCTAAGAGAGGAGCCGTATCCTTCTGCATAGCTAGGAGGTTGGACTGTGCAGTGAGGAAAAGTGCCCAGTGATGTGGTTGTATTTCAGTGCAATAGTATTTCCCCAGTGACGCTGTGGCGGCTGAATTCGCTGTGCGATTTGGCAGCTTTTGGTGTTTTCATTAAGTACTTATCAACAAGCCCAGTCTGAAGTTGTTTTTTTTTTCCTTTTTACCCTCAATTTTCCCCATCTTAAACAGTAGGTTCTTAGCTTACTTCACAACCATGTTTTTATAGAGCATTCTAGGAGTAAAGAGTTGGATGTAGTGCACAGCAAAACAACTGTTTTGAGCACACTTCCTTTTCACTACAAAAAGGCACTGAAAGCAATGGCAGGAGGATGCTGGCAAGCCAGAAGGTTGTGGGCAGGTTATTTTGTGCCCCCTGCCCTTTGAGCTCACCAGCCTGTGCTCAGCCAGTGCATCTCAGCCCCTTTGGCTGAAGGAAAAAAGTGAAATTCTTTGCTGTCTCAGAATGGCTGCAAAACTGAGCGGGGATCCCCTGCTAAAGGAAACCTGTTCGGGGTGTGGGTTTTTCATGCCAGATCCCGGTTTGCCATTATTGAAACTCCACAACGAGACGTTTACTAGCTTTGTCCCTATATTTACAATACCTTTTGACTGAGATGTCTAAGAGCTTTAAACATACGCTTTGAGCGGCAGACAGTTGGGGCTGACATTTGTTACAAATCTTTTTCAGAGGGCCGTGTGGAATCGTCCTAATCCGGGAAGAGCCACTGCCTCCCTGTGTGATCTGACAGACTGACATATCACTTGACCTCGGTCACGGCAGCTGTACAACGAGGTGGAAAAGGCGGCTGAGGGACAACCAGGGGATGCCTTTCAGCACAGCTTCCTCAGTGTAAACCGCCGGCAAACGCATGGCTTGGCTTCTTTCTTAGTCATCCATGAGTTTTAGCTCAAACTCAGGTTTTGCATAGCTTATCTTGGAATTCTTATTTTATTTTATTTTATTTTTTCTTTAATACAGTGGAAACGAGGGTGACGCAGTAAGCTGCCGCTGGTTCCCCGCGGCAGAGCGGCAGCCAGAAGGCCGGCTGTTGCAGGCAGCCGCTCGCTGTCCCGGGACTGGAGGCCTCCCTCCCCGCCGTGGCGCTGCCGGGTCTGCAGGGGGCGCGGCGGCTCCGCTGCAGCTGCAGCCGCGTGGCCAACCCGGCCCCCTGCCGGCGTCCTCACGTCCCCGTCCGATGCCCTGAGACCCTCTTCGCTGCCTCGGAGGAGCGTGCGGGCACGCGAGGTGCTGTGTCCCCGACCTGAACTGAGGGCATGTCCAACACAGGGCGGTTGTACCAACTGGTAGCATTTAGAAGCTCGCCTTTAGGCGTCGCAGTAGTTTCTCGGCAATTGTTAGCCGTTAAGTTATTGCAGCTGGGCAGATTTTTAATTAAATCGATACTCTTAGTGTTTTGTTCGTTTGTTTTCCTGGCAGATTCTAATCAATACAAACTATAGGCCGAGGGCATCCTGGCTTGTATCAGGAATGGCATGGCGAGCAGGACTAGGCAAGTCACCCTGCCCCTGTACTCGGCATTGGTGAGGCCCCACCTCGAGTACTGTGTTGAGTTTGGGGCACCTCAGAACAGAAGGGACATGGAGGTGCTGGAGCAGGTCTAAAGAAGGGTAGCAAGGCTTGTGAAGGGCTTGGGGAATATGGCCTATGAGGAGAGACTGAAGGAACTGGGGCTGTTCAGTCTGGGAAAAAGGAGGCTGAGGGGAGACCTTATCGCTCTCTTCCAACATCTGAAAGGTGCTTACAGTGAGAGCGGGGCTGGTCTCTTCTCACTGGTGACAGGACGAGAGGAAATGGCCTCAAGTTGTGCCAGGGTAAGGTTAGGTTGGATATCAGGGAAAACTTCTTTACAGAAAGGGTTGTTAAGCACTGGAATAGGATCCCCAGGGAGGTGGTTGAGTCACCATCCCTGAATGTCTTTAAAAACCATTGGATGTGGTGCTCAGGGATGTGATTTAGTGGAGGGTTGTTAGAGTTAGGGTAGTTTGATTAGGTTGTGGTTGGACTTGATGATCTTTAAGGTCTTTTCCAACCTGAGCAATTCTATGATTCTATATTTTCACATCATTATCTCACATACAAGTATAAAACAGATTATGCCTGTTGTCTCCAGAAGGGGCAGAGTGTCTGTATTATGATCTTCCGTAAGCTTCTTGAGAGGCTTCTGCTGTATCCAGCACAATTATTCCCAACTCTTTGCCTTCTTTTCCTGTATGTCTTCTCTTCATAGCAAACTGAACCGTATCCTGCAGGACCACTAGAAAATCTCTGGAGACAAAGACTGAGTGCCAAACATCTTTCTGATTCACACTTTCATTCCCTGATGACACCCAAGTAGAACTGGGCTGCTGGGTAATGGAAGCTCTCCCTGCACTATTTTATCCATTAGCTCAGACACAGTTGAGAAGAATTTATACTATATGAAAGAACACATACAAGTTGTGAGCAACCACACGGTCTGAATGTTAAGGATTCATCCTTCCTCCTGCACAAGGTATTTAAGATCATGTTTTAATATTTGAAAAACGACTCATGGTCCTGAAATGTTATATTTTTTAGGACTAGATGTGAACAGGGCTGTAAGGAATAGATGTGCTGCTAGTTGAAGATGCTGAAGCAGCTCTGACCCTCCAAATTTTGAAGCTGGGGACTAAATCAGTTTTTCACTGAGCAGCACTTGCACATTTTGAGTGCTAAGGAAAATACAAAGTATATCTGAAAACGCATGATAACACAGAATCCTTGCAGTTGGAAGGAACATCTGGGGATCATCAAGTCCAGCTCTCCTGCTAAAGCTGGTTCCCCACGGGAGGCTGCAATTGTTGTCATGGAACAGACCCAAAAGAGCAGATCTTCACTGTAGTTAGTGCTGTGATGTTTGCCTTGCTGAGTGATCAGCCAAGCCAAACTTCCTCTTCTTAAGGGTCTTTGGATCAGTTATTGATACATTTATTAGTGTTTGACAATTAATTGACAAATAATTGACAATTATTTGACAGGAATTTTAAAGTAATGTCTTTCTTCACAGTGTCTTGCTTTTGCATGTCTCTCTTTACAGTCTTCTGTATTTTGTCCCTTTGCCCTTAGCCTTAAGGCTGATGACTGTTCTAACAGTCACCATCTAAGAGTCACCACCCACTCAAATACACTTCATCTGTTTTTCTTTCCTGTTAAAAAGGCATCTTTACTTTAATGAAGTCTCTAGGTCTGTTAGGAAAGGTCTTTTATCAAAAAGGCAAAAATTTGACACTTAAGAGAGCATGATTTTCTTTGTTGGCTCATTTTATCACTTTGTCTACCTTTTAATCATTGAGGAGCTGTAAAAAATCCAGGCACCCAGCTGAACATAAAAACACCACACCAGTTTTGCATTGGCTTCACTCCTATCCGTATACAGAATGCCTTTACATGGAAAAGGCGAACATCCCAGGAGTCTGTAAGAAGTAGGCTGCAGATGTTGCAGCTTGAATTCATGAGAGGACTTCCCTGGAGCCTGAACCACCTCTCTCCAGCTCAAAGGAGAGCCCAGCCCTCCCTCTTTCTTGGAGGTTTGTACAATATCTAGTTAAGCTCCTTTACCTTCTGTGTTCTAAAAATGCCTGGATGCTGAGAAGCTCTGGGCAGAATGGCTCTGTACATCCAAATCATAAACTAATGATAGAATTAAAGAAAACAATGTTAAGCCACGATACATCTTAAAAAAACCCAAATAGGTGCTTGGGTGTCTGACCTGCATGCATGAAAGTAGAGGCAGAAACAACGCATAAACTCATGCCTTGTCCCTTGGCAAGGATGAGACTGTAGCATAGTCTTTTGAACTTAGTGAGTTTTGAGCTTAGTGTCCTGCAGACTGGTCCATATGGTTTCTGGATTTAAAATATGTGGGATTCTTGTTTGTTTGTTTTTAACAAGAGAGCACTGAAATAAACCCAGAACGTTAGAGAAGTGTGATTTTAATAATGATCAGCAGCATGAGATCTCTACTTTCCACTCGATCCTGTTATCCATCTGAAAAACTTTTCCACGGGAGGAGCTCTCAGAAACCTTTGGTAATTTTATATCCTGTATTGACTTAACAATGAGGGCACTTGCTCACAAGATTCCCTTCAAGACTAAGTGTTGAATTCTTGTCATTCCCAGAAGACTTATGTTGAATTGTATGAATTTAGCTCTGCATACGTAACTATGGAAAGCTCTGGATGTGCCAGGGTCTCCCTGCTCTAGTTTGTCGATATTCTGTTGCTTAGATCTGCCTACATAGTGTCTTTGTAATCTCCTTACTACAGCTTCATGAATCAGCCTGGGCCATAGGTGCTAGAAATAGTTAATGAGTGGTGTGCAGTCAGGGGGCAATTGCATATGTGTAGAGCAAAGGGGAACGTCTTGGGCATCCTTTGGCCAAGAGTGCTGATGAAACAAGACAGTTTAAGGCAGAGACAATGCAGGCAAATTGGATCGTCTTTGGAAATTCAGTACTATATTGTGCCTTTATTACTACTAGTAAGTATTTCTCTTGTGAGCTGGGGCTCTCTCTGTATGAAATAATGAGCAGGAAGATGGCTGGGTTGTGCAGCTTGTGCTTGAGACTGCAGCTTGTGGCTGAGCTTTCAGTGCAACGTGGCTCTGAAAAAGGCAGGTGTGGCTTTTGGCTCATGCCATTTTCAAAGGCACTGAAGAGAAGCAACATGGAATACTGTGTACAAATATGAGCATAGCATTCCTGACAAAGTACAAAGGTACTCCCCAGTACCTTTTACAGTGGTATGAAAGTGGTTCTCACTAAAGATATCTCAGCTGCTATGAGTAAGAACTAGATATGCCTTTTTCAAAAATGGTCTGAAACTGGAGAAAATGCTGAGATTTTATGCCCACGTGACCAAGGGAAAGGAGAGAGAAAAATATGGGGAGGAATTAGAAGGCTTAGTTTCTTTAAATTGGCGAAATTGGTAATGAGAGAGGTTATGGTGGTTGTCTGTACGTGCAAAAGCTTTTAAAAACTGGGGACTATAAGATTTTGTCTTAGCAGATTGGCAGACTAGATTTTTAATAGAGCAGAAGGGATTCATCTGATCTATATCAAATTGAATGAAACAGTTTCATCTGACTCAACTTGAGCAGGTATGTTTGTATTCTCTTTTTAGCAAGGCATCCTGGCAGCCTGTGTAGTAAGACCACAGCTCAGCAAGCTCCTGATTGCAGCGTGTCCCAGCAGGCTGCAGAAGGTAAGTGATAGCTTGTTTGTGATGTGCTGGTGTTCATATCAAGCAAATTCATCCTTACTCATTAGCATTCAAGGGAGAAAGGAAAGCTGTTTGTAGGCTGACTTTCTGCATAACCTGTGTTTTTGGCTTAATTTCAGAAATTCTTTCCCTGACCTTTTAATTGGAGGCAGTATTTCAGATTTAGTATTATTAAAGGTGTTTGCTCCTTAGAATACCTTTTATTTTTCTTGTTATTACCCCTTACTCCCAAGTGGCATAAAGAGTGCTGTGTTTTGAGAAGAGGACCCACCGATGGCCCAGACAACAGAAATAAGAGCAAAGCTGAAGTATGTAAGGCAGCATTCTACACGAACCTGCCTGTCTTGTTTCAAGATGCGTAGATTTCTGTCCATCTTGTCGAGCAGTTCTGTTATCCCCAGTGTAGCTCCTGATGATTGTCCTGAGGAAAGATAATCTGTCATGATCTGTCCTGCCAAAATACCTGTAACCCATTTCTGGATTTAGGGAAAAATCTTCCTCACCAGTTGGAGTCAACCTTCAAGTCTGTCTCTGCAGAAGGACCTAAAACCCAGCAGGACTCCCTTATCACATGGTATTAACTGATGTGGTGCTGTCATTTTCGATACATTTGACTTCTTGCCTCCAACCCCCATGCTGAGATCTCATGTTCTTTTTTTCCCCAGGGTCATGTCTTACACAGAGTTCCCACTGTGGCTTTGCTCTGCTGGGTCAAGGGAAACATGAGATGACAATTTTTGCCCTTTCCTGTTGAAGGTTAAAAATTATAGAAGGGGTAAGAAGAGGTCTGTGTATCTTTAAGATTGATTTTATAATGACAGGGGAACATGGAAAGACGAACCCATTCCAAGGCTTTTGGCTTCCCACACCTTTCAGAAAGGGACAGCAGGATGACACCTGAGAGGCTCTGTATCTGTCCCAGGTTGTGACTGTTTTCTTGTGAAGAGCAAATGTGTGATTCAAAGAGTGCCTGGCAAAAGCTTCTTCTCGTTCTGTAGTAGCAGCACAGGAAATATTTCATGCATGTAGAAGATAGAGCATCCCTGTAAGACAGTTGTTTTCTGCAACCTTTTGTAAGTTTGGGGAAAAGTTATTAAGTACTGTTTCTCTTTCTTTCTTAAAAAAAAAAAAGACAGAGAGAAAGCCTGTATTTTCTGCCATTTCCCAAGAGGCTTTTTATCTGTTTAAACCAACTAGGGATTTTTCACATATTGACATAAGCATTCATTTGCTAATTTGCTGGACATTAAACTGCACAGCATTCTTGAATGAGGCTGGAATACTTGGGTACTTAGTGCTGCTCAGACCCCGCATCATTCCCAGTACACATATGGTTTTCCTCCTCTATCTCCTAGATAAAAGTCACTGTTTGATCGCCTTAAGGGAAAGAATGAGTTAAATGGACCAATATTTTAGCCTTGGCTCTAAAACTGGGCCTTTTCAGAAACTCCTCAGCACCTGCAGCAGCTAGGTCATTTGCACATACATAAATAAATAAATTAACAATGAATAAATAATTTAATCCCGCCACACAATGCCACCTTGCAGATCTGATCCTTTGCTCCCAGTGAATTTGTCCATTCCTAATTCTTTTTGATAAAGTCCTCAGATACTTGCTGACTGTCAGTCTAATTTTCTTATTGTTTTCGCTTGATTAGTTCTGTATGACCTAAGGTCGCCCTTAAAATCCACATCTCTCGTGAAGACTCCGAAAGGCCTTCTTTTTTTTCAAAGGGATGGAAAGTGCCTGCCATTTCTCCGGACAAAAGCCTGGAAGGTTTTCAGTTATTAGCCTCCTGAAGCAGCCCTTTCGCTCACCCAAGCGCAAAAAAAACTCATTAGGGGGCACCTTTCTTTCTGCCTTCTTCATCTGATGCATGTAGGGTTTACGTGTTTCAAGATTTTCAGGTCTCGGATGGATTTGGCCAGCTTCCCTTTTAACCCTGCCGGACTGTGGTTACGCCCTGGGCAGAGATTGGTTGTATCTCTGTGCACTGAACCACCTGGAGACGCTTCATCCTTTCAGCAGCTGTTTTACACCCCACTGGTCTGCTGTTCTGTTGAGCACTTCTGCCTGACATACAGCACTGCCATACCTGTGCCTGCCTTTTAAGAAGAAAAGCATCCCGAAAGTATACTGGCAGGTATTACAGTGATGGATAGTTCTTGCTTATCTGTGATGTTTACTGAGGGTATAATTGACACAGTTGTCCACAAAAGAGATTGTAATTGTAACGAGAAGTCATATCAAACCGGTAAGTGTTTTCTCTTCCAGAAAGGTGCTGCCTGGTCACTGATGAGAGATCTCTACTTTGCCTGGGATTTGAGCCTAAAGAGAAGAAATATACAGGAGCAGAAGGAAGATGAACAAGGCCAGAAAGGGAGCAGCACCAGTGGAATTTTTGTGGACAAATACTTTGTGTCTTGCACCTGCAACACTATTTCTCCTTGTCCTGTCCTGAACAGCAGTTGCTCTTCCACTCCCCTGGGTTAAAACCTGTTTTGAAAAGCTCAGGGCTGTAGCTAAGGTCTCAGTTCCAAGCATGTGGATGACAGTTTTGTAGCCATTAGTCTTGCTACTGGCTGTTTTCAAGGCCAAGAGAAATTCTCTTTCTTAGTTTGGAAGAACACACTGTTGCAACCGCTGTTTATTTATTTATTGACAGTTCCTCTGAAATCCCCATGATACAGACAATTTACTTCCACCTCTTTTTTACCAGTTCCTCTGAAACCTGAGGGAGATCAGCCCTCCATAAAATCAAGCCAGCCAGGTGCATAAAGCTGGATCTGTGTACAAATGCTTGCAAGTTCTGTACCACCAACTGCGTTACTCTTTCTGTTGGCATAAATTCTGACCAGCTGTTAGCTTGAGTTTAGTGTAAAATAGTGTGGAAGCTATGTGACAAGGAGAAATTGTGTCAGCATGATACCAGGCAGTCTTGTTTATAACTGTTTTGCATCGGTGTCCTTTCCACCCAAACCATTTAGGGGTGTTCAAACTTTCTGAATAAACTTGACCCATTAGTTAAATGAGAAGCTTGAAGCTTTAGATGAAATTAACTCCTAGTGTCTCATTCAGAACACTGTGTACATTCTGTTGAAGAAATCCTACTAAAAATAAGCTAAAACCATGCTGGGTGATGCTGTGCCCGGAGCTCCACTCAATGTCCCACACAGAGAGAAGAATATTGGCTTCCATTGAAACCAAAGGCAAATTTCTCCTCTACTATGTACGTACTTTAAATTAAGGATTTTCTGATTTTGTGTGCAGGTTGTTCACACATGGAGTTCCTGAAGCCCTTTGCTTCTTTTTGACCATGTGTAAGAATAGGAGGGGAGTACCATAGCTGTTGTCATGCAGGCATCTCGAAGGTAAACCAGTGCCACAGGAGCTTCTGAGTATGGTATTTTGACAACCAGACTGTGGAGAAAGGTACACTGGCTTTCACTGAGTGGCTGATGGCTTTGTTTGAAATAGTGCTTGCTGGAGGAAAATAATAAAAACACATTACTTCCCCCCCCCCCCCCCCGAAATTCTTCCCACCTTTTCCACCTCTTCTAGCAATACAGGCAACAAGTACAATAGAAACATCTGTCGTAGGATAAACAGCCTCTGGCGTAGCCTTAAACATTCGTGAGCTGTTTCAGTTCATCAGATTTACTTGCTACACCTTCAGTCTGCATAGCAGACACACAAGAAGAGAGACTTTTTTTTTTTTTTTTTTTTTAATGAGCAACAAGTCTTGCAGGTGAGATAGAAAAAGATTTTAGTTGGCAAAGTTGCTGTAGACTGAAATGAACTTCTCATGATGAAACATGGAGAAGTATAGCCCCTCTGAAATACCTGTGCAGATAAGTAAGATTACGTGGCAGGCAGCAGTGAGGTGGGATTCAGCTGCCCTAATTTTTCCCCTGCCTATATATGTGAATATGACCTATTGATCCTGCATTCCCTCCTGATTCAAAGGAAGGAAAGAGACATGTTCCAAGGCAAATCAGCTCATTTTAAGGGAAAGTCTGAAATCAGTCTGGTCAATCACTCGCTGCAAAGGCCTGGTTTTTCCCTCTGGACTAGAAAAAGAGCTTAGAGTGATTCATTCACTCTTGCACCTCTACCTTTAAGACATTTCATGCTTGATTAAAGTCAGCTGCTCATGAGTTTTAGCACATCCTTCCATTAGCAAACCACTGAAAGGTTTTTCCTTTATGTTGTGACTTTGCCTTATGACAAAATAAGTTTTCAAAGAACTTGAATGAAAAAATCCCATTGGTCTTATCCCATTCTTGGTTGTAGTTTTTGGGTTTTTTTTTTATCTGATAAAGAATTAAACTTGACAGCATCCTATCTGTGTATTGGTGGACCTACAGGCATGCTATATCCTTACCTTACAATAAGGCAATTCTGATGAGGTGCTAAATGGGGCTCTGTGCTCTAGAATATAATTGTCATTTTCCCAAAATAATTTATCTTGTTTTTTTCATTTTCTGTTTGTAGTTATGGTGACTGGAAGACTCCCTGAAGAGCCTTCAAGAAGCCACATGTTGGCAGCTGAATTTCAATCCATCCCAAATCTCCACAGCTTCCTGTTAGAAGAGGATGAAATTGACCATGTGCTCTCAAAATTCATCTCAGTCTGAAAAGGCAAGTTAATTGCAAATCCATTTTGGAAAAAAAAATTATAACAAATGAAGAAAAAGTAAAAAAATAATTTTCAAAACTGCTACAAATGAGAATATTCCTTTGAGAAGAATAACAGCCTTTATATTCTCCCAGTTGCCTATGCTTCTAGCTACATCATATATTTATTTCTCTTATTTATATCCCCTGTCTATTGATTGTGGGTCATATTCAATACTGTGTGTTGTTTTGTGGAGAGGTGGTAGAAGCTCTTTCTGAGAGCTAAAAGCAAAGCTGAAAATAAGACAATTACTAGCTGTATATAACATATATTATGTGACTAAGAAAACGTGCTCTCTGGGAAGGAGAGGCTAAGTTGCTCTGTGGAGCAGCAGACTGATTTGAGAAGGTGAAATATTCAAGCTGCTTTGCTGCTGGGAGCCTCCTCACAACAGAAGAGTGTTCCTTTGGGCTCACAGAGTTAGTTTGAAACCTGCACGTGCGTGTAAGAGAGTAGACTATTTTGCCTAGCTGTGTCATCTTTTCTTCTTGGGGGAACAGTTCATGTCTTCAGTATAGCAGGCAGTATGGGCTGCTCTGCAGTTGTTCTGCACGACTTCACTTTCACCATCAGAGTAACTGAGTGTTTGGGACCAAGGTAGGTTACTTATTTTCCGTACATCTTTGCAAACACAGGGCTTTGTGGCTCAATTAGCAAATTGAGCACTGGGAGCCACTGAAATATGGATCACTTACCTGTTTGGTAAGGTCTCTGCTGAGGCAGCTCCATCATGCCTCCTCCTCATATAAACAGCTCTAGCTTCAGGGCTCCCCAGAGAGCTTTGTCTACTTGCAGGAGCTAAGGAATTGGTCCAGAATATACACAAGTAGCTGTTTGTTTGTTTGCTTTAATATACCGACTTTCCTGCAGACAGTAATTTGTAAACAGCTTAAGCACTGGTATCCTTAAGCAACATTTAATTGGTTTTCATGCATCTTAGTCATCTAACGGGTTTTATTTGGCTTCCCACAACAAAAAAGTACTCTGATTTTGTTCTTTTCCCAAATACTTTCCCTCCTTCTCCAGGCACCAAACAGGATTTACAAAACTTTCAGTAATAAAAATCCAATAAAAGGTGGGTATTTTGTTGGTTGGTTTGTGTTTTTTTTTTTAGTCTCTCTCTTATTAAAACAAAACGAGAAGGTAATATATGAATAAAGTGTGTGATGTAAGCAAATTATTACTACATCCTTCTACAAAAAGAGGTTTTATAGTGGAACATGCAGGACTGGTTGATTTCCTTAACTTTAATAACTTTCCAGTATACATTTGTGTTGTTTGTAATGTATGTTGTTTTAGGTTCTCCAAAGGCTTGTAAAAATGTGTAGTCTGTGCTTGATGAATCTCATTGATCCCTGTTAGATTTTCTCTTTTTGAAAGTGAAGTCATGTGAGGTTTGTTCTGTAGGTTTTACAGTTGTTGTTCTTTCTACAGATCTCAGTCCTGAAAACCCAGCAGTGGATTTAGAAGTAAAGGTGAATTGTTTGTGTCCTATATCCTTTGACAGCAAAATTCTGCACCCTAACATTCACTCACAGCTATGGTGATGTCGCTGTTCTAAGTCAGTAAGGTTGTACACGTGGACATTTTAGTTTGGGGGAAAAATTAACAAAAAGATCTATCCTGTATCTTAGCCATAAAATACCAACCCTTGCAGGCTGATTTCTGTGAATTCATCCTCTGGAATGGCACTAATGCAGCATACGTGGGAAGTTATGAGGCTTCAGCAAAGCCACATTTAAGCAAAGAATCAGCACGCTCTACTAGGAAATGCTGAGAAAAACAAAACTGAATCCAACCAAATGGTGACAGAGATCCTATATAGGCTTGATGTGTACACAGGGCCTCCTTGTAGTATCTAAAGGAGCTGTAAGAAGGAAGGGGACAGACTCTTTAGCAGGGTCTGCTGTGACAGGACAGGGGAAATGGTTTCACACTAAAAGAGAGGAGATTTAGATTGGATATGAGGAGGGAGTGTTTTACACTAAGAGTGGTGAGGCACTGGCACAGGCTGCCCTGAGAGGCAGTGGATGCCCCATCTGTGGAGACAGCCAGGGTCAGGCTGGAGGGGCTCTGAGCACCTGATGGAGCTGCAGGTGTCCCTGTTCAGTGCAGGGCAGCTGGACCTGATGGCTTCAAAGGTTCCTTAAACTCAAATGATTCTATGATTCTGTGGTACTACTATTCATTTGCACGGTACCCAAAGCACAAGCATGTCCAGGGGAGGGGTATGCTGGTGTGAGGGCAGTAGTCCTCCCTCCCTCTTCCCTGGATGGAGAAAGGACCCTGACCCTGTCACTGTCTGGAGCTCAACTTCACGCTTGCAGTTCAAAGTTGGAAGTCTCCTATTTGATGTCCTGAGCCCAAGCCTTAGTCACCTTATGCCTTTCAGAGAGCTAACCAGGGTACACTGTTTCCTTTAAATTCAACAGAAGTGGCTTCATAGGGACAGAGTGATGATAAACATGCTCCCCCAAAGAAGAGGACCCAGGTTTTAGCCTCAAAGACTACAAGCCTGAGACTTCAGCTTCCTAGAAGAATGCCTAGGGCTAGGGAGAAGGAGGAACAGGCTGCTGAGCCACTGAAGGCACTTTCTGCCACAAGGTTGGCTGGGAGGGCTTGGGTTGAGCTGCGTCCTCCTCTAAATGCCTGCACCTTTCAAGGGCTGACCGTGTGGGTGTGTGTTGAGGCTCATAGCTGAGACTGAGAGTCTCCAAATACAGGATTGCAGTGTGAGTGCATGTAACTCCTCCCACAGGCTCTGGGTTCAGCCCTCAACCTCCACAATGTTCACCAAACATATAATGGCTGAGTTGTGGATCCCATCATGTGTTCCCTGTTCCCTTGCAAGATGCCCTCAGTAAAGAAGGCTTTTATTATTACTATTACACTCTCATTTCGTAGAAGAGGACTGCACTTTTAAGTATGTATTAGTTATTAAAAATTAAATTGCCTTTAAACTTTTATAGCATATCTCTGAAACTTCAAAATTTTTCTAGAAAGAGTATTTATTTCAGCCCAACTAACTGCATTACTGCTGCTGAGATATACTGCATATTTCCATCACTGTAGTGTAAAGATGAATGTTGAAAATGTTTCATGCATTCAATTGGATTTGGTGCTCTGAGTTGAAACCTCCTGAGTTACTCCTCTTTCCTCACATTTGATGTACGTGATGTTGCTGTCTCTCACCTTTTTTATGAGTTTTGGTTTAATGTGCCACTGTGTGGCATGTGGGTAGGTATCAGAGCTTTAACCTGTGTATGTATTAAAATGCAGTTCTTTTTGCTAGAAGTGAAGGTGATGATGTCAGAGGGGATGGACACAGTAGGCACATCTGTGAGCTCCACTTCTTGCAGCTCCTGCTCAGCAAACACACACCGGTCAACTGGGAGGTCTCCTTCCCACAGACCCTCTTCACAAAGGAGTTGCTGGTAAGTGCACAGCTGCTCCAGCACTAATGAGCTGTCTCCAAATAAGGCAGCAGGGAAAGAAGCTGCTGTGGGTAGGGAGGGCTTTGCACCCAGGTGCCACAGACCATGAGCTCTCCTGGGGTGAGCAGTGTGACCCTGGTGGAATCACAGAGCCACAGAATGGCAGGAAGGTTGGAAGGGACCGCAAGCGATTGTTGGGTCCAACCGCCCCTGCTAAAGCAGTTCCCCACAGTAGGTGGCACAGGTAGGTGTCCTCTGTGCTTTAGGGGACCAGGAGTGTGGTGGCATCCCATGGAGCAGGGATGCCAAGAGTCGCAGACCGACTGGAGCTCTGCTGCTGTGGGACAAGGGGTCATAGCGGTACCCAAAGTCAAATAAAGGGAACCTTGTCATCAGCTGACAAGTTATCCTGAAATTACTCTGCTTGCTTCAATTTCGGGGCTGTGCTCTGTGGCACGGGCTCTGTGTCCGAGGGTGGGAAGCACACGGCGTGGCACTGCAGCCATGGCTGTGCACGAGGGCTGCTGCAGAACCATGGGAAGGAGGAAGCACTCTGCTCTGTGCTATGGGCATGTTCAGCTCGCAAACCTGCTTCACAGTGGAATAAGCACGGCATGATAATGTTCCTGCTGGTTGTGGGCCTGTTCAGAATGTACACTCTGAATGTCAAGCGGATGGATGCAAGCTGCTTGTGAGTCTCTGTGACCTAACCGGTGATGGTTCATTCCCACAATAGCTCAAATAAATCCTTGCGATAAATCAGTGAGTCGGAGACGTTTTCAGTAACGCAACGTTGCAGAGATGAGCGTAACCTCAGCTACTGCCCAGGTGAGTGACAGCTGTGCCAGTGTGAGGTGCCGAGCAGCCGGGGCTGCGGGAGGGGGTGAGCCCAGGGGCGGTGTGGGGCCGAGGGGCGCGTGTGCGGGGCTGCGGGAGGCTTATCGCCGGGTCATTGTGCAGCCGGAGGGGTTTATCCTCCGCGGCCAAATGAAAACGGAGAGGACAAAAAAAAACATCCCGGATAGCAACTTTCGAGATACAAAGACTGTCACGGGCCAGTGCGAGTTGGCAAAATTGTATGTAAATGTCGGCAGTTTTGTCCGTGGTGGCCCTCTGCTAATCCCAGAGAGAAAATCTACTTAGCCGGGGAAGTTCTGTCTGATTTGGTTAACAGTGCCCGAAATGAATCTATTAATAATTTATACGTCCAGGGAAACACTGTATCTTTAATGCTACAATGCCGAAGGGGAAGAAGGGGTCACACACCCGCTCAGCGCTCGGAGCCCAACTCGCGCGGGGTCCCGTTAGCACGACGAGGGCGCCCGGGGCCGCGGGCCGGAGCTGTTCCCGCACGGCCCATCCCCGCTCCTCTGCGGAGGCACTTCGGACGGGAGGCACGCGCTTCGCACGGCGCGTTGCGGCGGCGAACTGTCCGTCCGTCCGTCCGTCAATCGGCCTGTTTGCCTGCGCGCAGAGGCGCGGACGGTCCACGGACTGCGGTCATCCCGAGGCGCGTCCGGCTCGCAGCCCCTCACCGGGACGCGGGGGGGGGCCCGCGGGTGGTCGGTTCTGCACCTCCTCGGCCCGCCCCGCTCCGGGCAGAGCGCCGTGTCCCCCGCCGCCTCGGGCCCCGCACCGGGCGGTGCGTGCCCAATGCGGGGCGAGGCGCCGCGCCCCGTTGCTCCGTGCCGGGGGAAGCCGAGGAAGCTCCCCACGAGACACGCGGGGCCGCGGCCGTAGCTTTCTTCCGGCGCCGTCCAGGCGGAGTCCGCGGCGCCGCGGCCCTATAGCACGGCGGGGGGGTGCTGGCCGGGCGGCAGCCCGAAGGCGCCGGGGGGCGGCGGGCCCAGCAAGCCGAGGTAGCGGCGCTCCAGGCCCTGCGCGGACGGAAGGAAGGCGGCGCGCTGCTGCCCGGGGCCGCCCAGGGCCGCGGGGGCGGGCAGGGGACCGTACGGCCACGGGAAGGGCTCGGCGGGGCCCGGCGGGCGCTCGGGGGGCGGCGGGAAGGCGGCGTCGGGCTCCGGCTGCGCGGCGAGGAGCGGTTCGGCGGCGAAGCGCGCCTTGGACTGCAGGAAGGCGAGGATGCGGGCGTACTTGGTGTCCTTGGTCTCCATCCGCTCCACCGTGGTCAGGTAGTGCACCAGGTTCTTCATGCACTCGTGGTAGCCGTAGTGGAAGTAGTTGGCGAACTCGGAGAGCAGCTCTGCGGGACGGGGCGAGGCGGGGCGCGGCTCCGCTCAGCGGGGAGCGGGGAGCAGGGAACGGGGCCGGGCCGCCCCGCCGCGCCCCCCGCGCCCACACCTACCCTTCTCCCTGCCGCGGGGGAAGTCGGCCGAGTGCAGCGCCCGCAGGTACTGCACCGTCATCTCCAGGATCTCCGCCTTCTCCAGCTTGCCCGAGCCCTGCAACGCGCCGCGCCGTCAGCCCGGCCCCGCGCCGCTCCCCGTCCGTCCCGTCCCGTCTCCTCCCGCCCCGCCCCGCCGCCCGCACCCACCTGCTTGGCCAGCGCCAGCGGCACGGTGCGGCCCAGCTCCGCCAAGCACCGGTTGATGCGGTCCCGCCGCCGCTTCTCGATCACTTTGTGGGACACGGGCGTCCTCTGCAAAACAGGCGGCGCGTCACGGGCCGCGGCGGGGACCCTCGGGGCGCGCGGTGCGGGCGGCCCGGCGCTCACCCTGCGCTCCTTGAGGCCCGAGGCCATGGCGGCAGTGCGGGGCAGCGCCGCGGGGCCGCTTATAAAGCCGCCGCGCCTGGGGGGGACGGGGCCCCCACGGGCCCCTGAGCCCAGAGGATTAGGGCGAGCCGCGCCGCGCCGGGGAATGTATGCATTAAAGATCAGGGGCGAGCGGGAAGGAAGGGGCGAGGGCGAGGGAAAGAAGGGCCGGGGGGGCCGCCCGCCCGCTCCCCCCGCGCTCCCCCCCCCGCCCCGGCCCGCACGTGACGCCCACGAGCGGGGCAGGGCCGGGCCGGGTCGGGCGCGGCGTGCGGGGCGCGGCACCACCTCCCCGCGGCACCGCACCGCCCCGCCGGGCCGCGCTGACCGCCTCGTGAAGCCTGTCCAGAGTCATTACAGTAATTAAGTAAGCCCTTAATAGGCTGTTCCGCCCGACGGCGGGGAGAGTCCCCGGAGCCGGAGTGGCCCCGTTTGTTCGCCGGCTTTTCTCACGCGCCGCGGTGACACGGGCGGCTTTATGAGCGCTGGCAGCGCGGCTTTGTGCCGGCGCTCCGTGCGGCGGGGGCACCCGGCAGGTGTGGGCCCTCGGCTGGCACACGCCCCCCCGCCCCGCTTCCCCCCCCCCGGGGCCGCGGGCGGCTGCGGGCGGCCTTTGGCACACGACGCCGCTTTTTGTGTCGGCGCGGCCGCGGGCCGGGCCCCCCCGCCCCGCGCTGGAGAGGCCCAATTTGTAGCCTATTATCCTATAGGAAAATGTGCCATTGAGGAGCGTGAATGGTCGCATCGGGCCGAAATTTTAATAATGCGGGGCGAAGAAAAGAGGGGCAAATAAAGCGGGGCCCGCAGCTGGCCCGGAGCGCATTGTGCGCCGTCACCTGCGAGCGGGGTCGCCGACAGACCCGCCATTCATTTGCCTAATTTTGGTCAATTTAACAAACTTCGGGAGAAATTATTGTGGCATTGTCCGCCGGAGTAAAGCTTTCTGATCGAATTAACAGCGTGTTTTGATCCGGTAAATGTCATTAGAAAGAAAGAAACAATCGCGTTTAAAGGGGGGCTCCGCGCGGACCGCGCCAAGTGGAGACGCGGCGCGCACAGCTCACAAAGGGAGCACGGAACGGCCACAGGGCACTTTTGTACGCTCACATTGCCGAGGGGTTGTACACAAAAAGGCATTATTTCATACTTGAATACGTTTAATCCAACAATTGTCTATTTTCCGCAAACATATTTTCACAGCCTTCTCGGCTCCCCTCTCCGCCGCCCGCCCGCGCCCCGCGCTGCCGAGCGCACACGGCTTCCACCTCCTCTACCCGGCCCGGCCCGGCCCG